>BCLF01000019.1:3470659-3545560 GCA_001602275.1 Zoysia japonica | reverse complement strand
GCGTGGGCGTCGAGCGCGTGCTGCAGCTCGCCGCGGAGCGCGGTGGCCGCGGCCTCGTTCGACTGCGCCAGGCCGCGCCACGCCTGCGCCTCCACGATCAGGTTCTTGGCGCGTTCCTCGAGGGCCCAGTTGAGGCGCCCGAGCCGGCCGATCTCCTCGTCCTTGGCGCGGAGGCGCTTCGCCGCCGCGGCCTCTACGGCGGCCACTACCCGCCGCACGTCGCGTCGCCGCCGCTCCGTCAGGTCCGCCCACATCTTCGCCGTCTGCAAAACAAATCGTAAACCGCGGCATCTGTCAGCGACGGCAGTTTCGCATCTGCATCATCCAAGGTAAACACAGTCCACACAGATACAGGCATCGCCGCTCGGACACGGCCGCAACAATGGGTAAGTCGTTCGTGGGTGATGGTACTTACGTGTTGGAGAACGAGGCGATCGACGTCGACCAACTGCGCGGCCACACCGGCGGCGCCGAGTCCGAGAACCTGCGACAGCTCGGCAACGCGCTTCCGCTTTCTGCAGGACGCCACCTCCCGCGCCTGCGCGTCGCAGAACGTGACGTCGCTCTCCGACGCAGGTGCAGCCGCCCGGCCCATGCACGACTGTTGCTGGAGCTGCCGGTATCCCTGCTGCATCTGGCCCCCTCTGCCCGCGACGACGTCCCTGCCCGCGCCGCCGTAATAACAAGCATGCTGCCGCCCCGGCAGCACCGACGCCTGCGTCGCCGTGCTCGCCGGCGCGTCATAGCGCATACCACCACCGCCACCGCCGCCGACTTCCCAGCCCGCGTGGGCTCCTACTAGCTTCTGCGACCCTCCTGTTTGGAGCAGGTACTGGTGCGCTTCCACTGCCATGTGGATGGATCGCCGGCGATCAACACGGGTCGGATCGATGCCTTCCCCTCAATCAACCTCGCAGCTTCTTATAAAAGGAGCAGAGCCCGGAGAGGGCAGAGCGCTAGATAGCCGCCCGGCGTCCACGAAGGAAAACAACAGGTCAGGCCAAGGATGGTGGTGGCGCCTGCCTGGCCCGACGCGTCGTTGGAGATGGCGATGTGAGGTCACCACCACAGCTATAGCAGCCGCCTCAACAGCAGCAGCCGCCGCAGCCTGGGGAGGTGGGAGAGGCTACGCCACGACGGTGGGAGGCGCGTATTTATGGGGCTCTCGGCTGGCCGCGAGTGGGGTGAGAGAGACGACGACAACAGCGCGTCCTGACGTCGACCGCGACGAGAAAAGGCAAACGGTCGATCCAGCGCCTCCCTCCATAATCAGTGCCAATAGATTTACCGCTTTAAATTACTACTTGATCCTTTTTTTTGTGCGAGAATTACTACTTGCTCCTGAGACCAAACCGGAAGGATGCCGGCAGGTGCCATCTCTCACGCGTCCTGAGGAGCCGGGATGGGATCCTGGGTGGAAGAAAAAGATCACCACCAAATAGGAGTAGTATAAATTTGTACTCTCTCCATTCTAAAATATAAATAATCAAATTTTATCACTTTAACCATTAATATTATATATAATTATAATATTTTATCATATAAAAATTATATTTTTTAATTCATCATTAAATAAACTTTCATAAAAATTTTATTTTTATATTAAAAATTATGTAACTTTCTAAATATTATAGGTAGAAGTTAAAAGATTTTGACTTTATCTAAACTTAAAAATGATTATATTTTGAAACCGACGTGGTACTAAGAAACTAGTAATGGAGAATTAAGGCAGAAAGATATGATACCTTGACGTGTTATTGCCATGTGGCCATGCATGCACAAGCCGTAGTTAGTAGTAAATAAATATTGGAGCCAGCGTTTCTAGCTGGGCAACGCATCCCTGCTTGGGAAGGTTGTGGGAGAACAGGCAGGAATTAAATTACTGCCACAATGGTACTCCTTCAGTTTTAAAATATAGACACAGCTGACTTCAATATAAATTCTGATCATTTTTCTAATTTAAAAAGGTATAATAAATGTAATATATTTTATTATATCGTGTTTTATTTTTAGTGGTATTTTAAATATGACTAATTAATAATTTGACATATTTGATCAAATTTTTTAATAAGATGAATAGGTAAAAGTTGATTTTAAAAATCAACGATGTCAGTATTTTAAAACCAGAGTACTTGCTGTAGAAATCAGGCAGGAATCCGTTTACATATCAGCGTATCCTCGCTTGGTGCATGTTATAGTAGACATTTTTTTGAGTGAAATTAATGCTAGTGAATCATATATTTCTTTTATTACTAAATTGTTATCATCATTAATTTCTAAGACCACCCAGGGGACAGGTTCTTCATCAGTCATCACCCATTCAAGCAGCGGTGCGTTATTTTTCTTCTGAAGTCCACAATGTTGGAACTGATGCTTGGTAAGCCATGAGCCCCATCGACATGCGCATGTGCTAGAGAGATTGAAATCCAAGAACCGGACGAAATAAGATTCATCGGTGCTGGTTTTCTAGCTTGAAGCATAGATCATGCAGTGTATGCACCCGATACTTGAAGAAAAGATTCCCTCAAGTACGTGTCCACTGTGGGTGCTTTAAAATCATCTACCATTTATCTTATTAAAAAAAATAGTTCATATATGTAAAATTATAAGTTGTGAGAAAATATCTTTAACGAATATATCATGTTTATCAAAAACATTTAAATAAGATAACTGGTCGTGTTAGAAGTCAAATGCAATAACAATTTAGAAAAGAAGGAAGCAGTTTGGCAGCAACTTGGACGCAGCCATGCCATGCATGAATGGTGAAAAAAAAGTCGTATATATTTTTCTGAAGATGTACTCCGTACTGGTAGATCCACAGATGGAATAAATGGAACGGACTGCCATATGCATGCGTGAGCAAGACGACGGCTGGGTCAGCAGCAGTAGCGACCAAGCCAAATCCTCCTGCTAACTTGTGGAAGCGGGAAACGGAGCGAAGCAGCTGACGCCGGAACGTAAGAACAAAACAGATTTCGAGAGAGCGCGCGGTACGTGGTGGACGCACGCGAGCGAGCGAGCGGTCCTGGCGCGCGCCCGGGTGACGAGACGACGACGGTGTCCGGCGATCTGGTTTGCTGGTCATGCAGGGAGTTTTAATTTTACTTCTCGTGGATTTGGTCAGAACGGAAAGAAAAAGAAATAAAAGTTTCATGTTTCGCCCACCACACGTGCTAAGAATTTTGTCAAAATTTCTGCAACGCTGAATTATCAGAACCATATCAGAGAAGAGAACAAAAGAAAAAGGATCAAAGAAACAAGCTTACTGAAACGTTGCGTCAGCTGACAAGCACTCACATTTCCAGAAGCAGCTGTACAGCTAGGACGTCGATCGCTAGAAATTGCAGGAGGCGGCGGTCATAACGTGCTCACGATGCCGTCCTTGGACCATCGATCCATGCATCCCTGACGCATAAAATTCAGCGTCGTTAGCTCTTCTTGATATCGCATCGATCTTTGCTTGTCACGAAGCGAGGGAATAGTAGCAGGCCACGTTGTAGTCGTAGCCCTGACCCCAGGTTGCACGTGAGCATTGTTCATTGGAAGCGATTACACGTCACAGTGCACACACAGCACTGTCAAGGACTCAAGGTCTAACCCACCTTTTAATTTCGCAATTAACCACAGGAAGATACACGGGATACGGTTGACTGTCAAGCATCAAGGCCGTTGAGTCACCTTCACCTTCGCTTCATGCACCATTCAACCAATTAAAGGAGTAAAGTGTATATATCGATAAAAAAGAGGCACGCAAAAAAAAAAGAAGTGTGCCACAGCAACGCTAAGCTAATAAAGCCTTTTATTCCGTGAACGTTTCACTGGTTCACGAGTGGTTTTCGAGAGGTGACGATGTGGCCGGCCGGAGGTGCGGTGCTGATTCCATATCGGTGCAGATTGTTGCAACTTGCTTGTAGTGGGGCAGTTCGTCCGTATCCGGAATGTTTGATGCTTGTTCACCTCAGAAATAGAAAGCAGAATAAAAGAATGAGATGCTAAATTACCCCAAAGTCACATCGATACTTTTATGTTGCATGTTATTAATTAATCACCTGTCCGCTTTAGTAGTGGTACATCATATATGACACATAGATCTTCAAGATTGCACACCTCGAACACTTACTATTTTGAAATTTTAAAAGGTAATAAAATTGGAGTAATGATGAGAATGATTCAGTGGTCTATTTATGGTCAGTATATATATCTCTTTAAGTTTATGGATTGCAGGCTCTCATAATATTGCACTACGACCAAGATACATACTCTCTCTGTTTTTTAATTGATGTCGCCGTTGATTTTTAAATTCAATTTTGACTATTCGTCTTATTTAAAGTTTTTTTTGATAAATTTCATATAATTTGATATAATTTGATTTATCATTAGAGTTATTTGAATCACAACTTAAATTTTTTTGCATTCGAACAAATTTTTTGAATAAGACGAATGGACAAAGTTGATTGTAAAGTTAACAACGACATCAATTTAAAAACGGAGAGAGTAATATATATGCAGCCTATTCTTCCACCACCGATATGATTTTATTCGCTGGTAGGGAATAGTTCCAGATGAACGGCACTTCATGAAGCAGATTCATCACCTAATATCAGTCGTAACCACGATTATTTGTCTAAACAGTGCGTCACATCTGAACCTTAATGCAGTCGGAAGGAACCATTTATTCCAGGGCGTCGATCATCAACTGGAGAAGAACGAATGGGACGGAACGTATTGTTTGACAAAAAGGAAAGGTCGATGGATGGAATTTCTGCTGCACACCCTAAAAGCTCAAACATCTTTTCTTCCTACCTATAGTAGCCAGAACTAGTCACTCACGCAGTACAGCTCACGCGACCACCACTTGACCCTTCAGTATTGCACAGATAGCCTCTGCACCACTACACATGGAACTTAATTAGTCCTCCTTGGAACCTACTCCTAAACCACAAAGCAGACACGCACGATCCAACAAAGATGGCACAGATTTGATTCTGATGTCTACATGCTACGACTATGATCATTTGCCTTTTGATGAGTCCACGAAGCACATGCCGTTGGGGTCTACAACAGACAACAAAAGATCGATTATCCTTTAGTTTTAAATCGACCAATGTGCCCGATGAGGAGGCGGCCGCCTCGTGCGATCAAGATCACAGCATCACTTATCCTATGATGATACCATCCCCACCATAGCCAGCTTACAGAGACCGCTTTCCAAATGCTCTATGATTGAAGTAACCTGAGGAGGAGAAAAGCTGAAGCCTTGTGCTTTAAGACGTTGTCACATTGATGCGCTATGGAGACCGTACGACCACGCGACAACATAATGTATCGGCCGGACCACAGAAAGGTGAAGCTCCTGGCTAGCTCATGCTGATGGAAATCGCTTCTGCATTCATCCTCAACTACCACTTACAACAGCTTGTGCACTTGTGGAATCTGGTTCAAGACACACAACTGCGGCCGGAGGCTCAGGACACCATCATTTGGAAGCTATCTGGAGATGGCATATACAAGACCTCTTCAGCCTATAAGGCGCAGTGTCTCAGATCTCTAAAAACGACTTACAACACCATTATGTGACGGGCTTGGGCTCCACCTAAATATAAGACCTTCGCATGGCTTATCGTGCAAAACCGAGTCTGGGCGGCGGATAGGCTGCAAACCCGAGGCTGGCAGAATAGCATATTTTGCCCCCTCTGTCGACACACGGCTGAGACGGTGCATCACATGCTAATCGACTGAAAATTTACGCGAAGGATTTGGGATGCCATTGTGCAGTGGATAGGCGTTCCTCAGATGCAGCCAGACAACTGACCCCAGTTGGCAACACTTGCAGAGTGGTGATTCTTTTTTTCCACCTGGCAAAGATCTCCGAAGAAAGGGATCTGCACTCATTCTCTTGGTAAACTGAGAGATATGGAAGGAGAGGAATGCACGTATTTTTTACCATAAGGAGCTTTCGGCAGGCTCGCTTGTGTAACACTTCGTGTTTATGAATAATAAGGCGCTCCATTTGAATTCGAAATTTCTGTAAATCCGAGCTCGAAGGAATTTAAACCCATTTTCATGTTAGTCCCAAATTTAAGTTTGAAATTAAAAATGTGAGTTCAAAATTTTCAATGAAATATTGTGAAACAAAACTCTCTCTTGAAAGTTCTTGCAACCACTTGAATTTTAGAGGTTTTCAGAAAATTTTTATTTGAGGTTTAAAGGTCCCAAATAATTGATTTTACTTTAAGTATTGCCTGTCTTTGAAATTAAATAGAACATTATTTATTTCGATTTTGAAGTTGACCCCAAAATGAAAGTTGTTCATTTATAAAATTTTTACCCTCCTACCAAATTTCAGAATTTTTGGAGCTCGAAAATTGTGCATTTCAAACCAAAAGCAGAGAGCAGCTCTAGGAATCAATAAAATTCGGGAAAATAAAAAGGAAGCGCGGGCCCCGCCTGCCAGCAGCACTGTTGACTCTCCACCAACCTCCAGCGGCCAGCGAGCCCGCCCAGGTGCCGCTGCGCCAGGGGACTTCCCGTGCATGGGCGCCGCGTGCTCTCGGGCGCATCTCGCGTGGACACACCTCCACCCCCGTGTCCAAAGACCCCGGCGCCCTCTGATTCCTCTCTCTCTCCCTCACTCACTGCCTTCCCCGGCCGAACACACCGTTCCTCCGCGGAGAGCCACCGTCGAGCGCCGTTCCAGCCACCATCCTCGGCGAGCGGGCGCGCTGCCCTGTCCTCCACCTCTCACCGCGGTACCTCCTCCATCCCCGAACTTCGGCAACCGGAATCAAATTTTTCCCCAATTTCACGAATTCTCGGACCACCGGCCGTTCTTCGACCAAATCCAGTGAGCTCCAGCAAGTTCCGCTCGATTATTTGCAACTATGGACTCCTCACTAGCTTGCGCATCTCCAGGTCCAAGGTTGGGGCAAATAGAGGAGCATTTTGACGGGATTTCCGGTTTCTCCGGCCGTCGCCTGCTTGCACCATGACATCTCGCCGGTGAACCCCCATCTCCGGCCCTCTCCGACGTCGACAACCTCGACACCGGCCTTCTACTCACCCTCGGAAAGCTCTAGGAGCCAACGGTTTTGGTCCTAGTCCCCTATAACGCCGACACGACGCGACCGAACCTCCGTACGGTGCTGCCTCCGTCGACGGCTCTCCCCGGTGAGCGGTCGACCCCGGCGACCTCCTCCTGGTGTTCTCCTTGCCACGCTGAGCGAGATGAAGCCGGCGCCCGCCGCGTTGGTCGCCAGCGATAGTGTGCTGGCGAGCACCGCGCCTCGTGCGGATCGGCCGCGGGCCAGATCCCGTGCGGCCACCTTGTGGCCACCGTGTGGCTTCCACCCCGTGCTGCCACCTGGCACCCTTATAGGGGAATTTGTTTATTATTCAAAAATTCGATTAAAACTGCTCAGAAATTCAAGAAAACTTGAAAAACTCGTAGAAAATGCATCCTAGCTCCAAAAATTATAAATAATATACCGTTGAAATCCTCTCATCATATAGAATATTTTTAGAACTATCAACGGCACATTTTCTGCATTTTCAATAATTATTTTAATTAAATAGAGTGCATCATGCATTAACTCATATATCCATTTTCATGCATATTAAAAATGTGAAAAATGCATAACTATGTTCTACTGATTAATATATGTCATCTTAGAGTTACTTAGAATTTATACACTTATAAACTATTTATAAATAATTTATTACTCTTAGATACGAATTAATTCATTAGAAATTCATAATATTGCAATAAATTATAAAATTGGTCCAGAAATTAGTTTATAGCTTTATTAATATTATGAGCAACTAAAATTGTGATTTATGTCTTCAAAAACCATATTAACAAGATTTAGAAATAGTTCCCCTATTAGGACCAAATAGAATACTATAAAAAAATCATTTCTTTAAGTAAAAATTTAAATCTTGCCATATAATTACAGATAGCACGTTAAGTTAATAAAGCCCATTTCCGCATGGCATCATCGCATATTCATCCTTGACATATGCATTCATGAGCATATCATCGCATGTGAGCATCTTTGTCACAGGCAATGACGAGTAAAATATTAGATAATATTAGGTGCATAACTAATCACATCGGCATATCATTTCACGCATTTAAAAAACATCACGGAAGACCAAGATCTAGCGCTGATCGCTACGGAGTCATCTGTCGCTGAACACCTCTCTCTTGTGTGCGCTAACCCTCAACAAATCGAAGGCAAGCCCCGATGCATTAACCCTGTTTTAAATTTACATTTTATCACAATGTATTGTATGATTATTGTATTGTGCATTAAGTTGTAGTAGTTGTATGGAACCCTAAAATGCATGATAGTGTCACTTACCTCTATTGAGTATATATTGGTATAGGTAACTCGATGTAGAGCTAGGCTATGAGTTCTAATAAACGATAGAAGTCGAGTGAATGAGAAACCTCACTCGCGAGCTATAGGTTTTATTTTTTCTCACACTTGAATAAACCTGATACCGGACAGGGATAGAGTATAAAAAGGGTGACCTTCGCGGTAGAAGCCTCGTCTGTGTTGGTTAAGAACCGATTCGAGTGCGGTCATGTTGAGCAAGTTTGAACAGTATCGAAGGCATACTGAGGGCATGGGACCTAAAAAATTGATGTATCTCGATACTGTAGTGGTTGGACATAACCCTACCTCTCTTTCGGCGGAGTAGAGAAAAGCCTTGGATCTAACCGTAGATGCACCCGGCGTGGTGATCGTATGGAGGACCATGTGCTTGGGAGAGGTGCACGTCGGACCGGCCCTATGGTATTGTTGTGAAAGGTTACCACGTGCAGCTTCTGGGAAACGCGTACGTGTCATGTACTTCGAGTTTTTCCCAGCTGATATAAATCAATTATAATCGTTGCCCCTCACAGTAACATGTACTGCTTGTTCGCTGTGTCATGTCGTAGTAATAACTGAACTTAATTAATAATATGAATTGTTTGCTTAGTTTATAAGAAATTGCTTGGTAACCATGTCTGCTATAGTTTCTAGTGCAAATTAAATTTACATTCCGTAAACTTAACTTATCGCTAAAAGTTGAAAGTAAGGATCCACTGTTAGGGCTATGTTTTATGCAAATGGCCATTCATGTGAGTCAGCCCCGCATGCATAGGAGTCGGCTGTAGTTAGCCATTTTGACGGGTAAGACTTGCTGAGTAATTAGTACTCACGGTCTGTTGTTTCTTCTTTTTGCTGTGGTGTAGTTTCTCCTTCAGGTAGCCAGTATTGCTGTTGCGGCCAAGGAGTGTGGGAAGGTGAGACTCCTGCGAACTAGTCCTATGAACTGGTTCCCTCCTCACCGAACTTCGGTCGCGAGGAGTGAAGCATGTCTTAGGGCAAAGTATGTTTCATAGTAGGAAACCGTCGTATCTCTTCCGTATCGCTTTCGCTATATTTTAAACTCTGTTTTAAACTTATCTCTCCTAAGACTACTTGAACTCTATTATAAGACTTTAATCGTTTTTCTATTTTATATTATCACTCGTGTTGTACTATTTGGGTATTGTTGATCAATATCACTCGAGATCGATTCTAGGCGAGCCGTCCAGTGTTTTGGGGCGGTTCTGCCACAGCTTGTAGCGAAGATCAAGGGAGAGGCGCGAACTTAGATGTTGGCTGGAGCTCGTCACTTAGGGCAGCTGTGTCCACGGGACCAGCTGTAGAGGGTTGTTTATTATCTTGTATAGCTTTTTTGACTGTATAGGTCGGAGCTTCGGCTCTGTAAACTCTTCATTAATTAATGAAATTTGGCACTCTTGTCGGCGTTCTAACCACCGGCACAGTACGAAATACGATCGAGAGAATGGTGTGCCTTCGTATTCGATGTGGCTTAGTCTACGGGAGACTCCACGAGGTTTTTTACCTGATTCGAGTCACCTCGAACGGTGTAATACCCTATGTCCAGAGGGTGGTTTATATCGGTGGATGAGTACAAAGGGCTGGACTCTCTCTTCGAGAGAGGGTCCGGCGTCTAAGTCGTGGGGTGCACGATGCAAGTGTTCGTGGAGGTGCTCGTGCGAGAGGGCGGTTGCACGCGAGAATTCAGGGTTTCGATCTCTCTCTTCTATCGCTCCCCGGGCCCCCCTTTATATAGGGCGGCCCTAGGTTACAAAATGATGAGACCTACATGGTTTTACTGTCTCGCTGACAGGTGGGCCCTCCATCGACGTCGTCATCGTTCGTCACGCCCGTGCGGGGGCGTGGCCCGTTGCATCGCACGTCGCGTCGGGTACTGTAGTGTCAGTCCGGTACTGTAGCGTCAGCCACAGTGTCATCGGTTCTTATTCCGTAGACTTCCGCGGCCCGTTTGGTACTGTAGCGTCAGCCACAGTATCGTCGCGGTGAATGCGGCCCGTCCTGTCAGAACGGTTGGTTGGTCCCTAGAGTAAATGCGACGTAACTGTCGCACCTACTCCAGGGGTTGGCCATCGAGGGTCGGTCTTCGGAGGTCGGTCTCGTCGTACGTCTTAGTGCCGGATGAGGCTAAGACTCGGCTTTCGTAGATCTTTGCCTCGGGGGTCCGACCGCGCGTTCGTGCATTGTCGTCCAACCCCAAAACCCCTCGGGGTCTTGGCTCACGTGTACGAGTACGGGTCGTCGAGTAGTCGGGGTACATGATCCCGACAACTCTCTTGTGCCGGTTCCTTTCAAAAAAAAAAGAAAGGGGAAACGATGAAAAGGATGAGGAAAAGTAAAGGTTGAGTTTAAAAAAAATCAAAAAAAGGTAGGTAAAATTATGCCCGTCGTCCAGCAAGCATGTCAAAATAGATGGATAGGTATAGCATATTGTAAGGGTGAATGTGATAGGTACCATTCTCCCCTATTTCATGCGGAATTATACTGTGTGGCTCGAGTCCATTATTGCTTCAACAATGTAATTGGAGAATTTTTTAGGTCGTGTCTAATGCAAGATGTGCGTAGGAAACTTAATCAAGACCATGAGGTGTTTGGAAAAAAAAGGTGAAAATTAAACTAAAGCTCGAGAGGTTACGAGGTAAAGAAGGCGCACCACCATGCCCACCATAGCTGTGGAGGTATGCCTGTCACGACGAGAAAATATTCATAGACATAGCTGTCACCCTATCCTAAAAGATGAAATTCTGGGAGCTCAGAAAACCCTAAAACCACGCGATATGTTTATTTACGTCAATGCCGTGCCCCGTCCTCGCACCAGAAAATCAATTATTCTCCGACGCAATGACCTCCGTAATAATTAATCAAAGTAATCCTAACCCGACTTGCAAGCAAGCTAAGAACCCCTTTCGACATGAATGATGACTAGCTGGACCATGACGACGCCTGCATCTCCATCCTTCCAGAGATGACACAATTAACCCAGTTCGGTGGGATTGTGCCTCACCCCACCCGTTCATCCATCCATCCCATCCACCTTCAGTTGTTTTCAACTCCATGATATATTCCTTTTCCGATCTTTCCTTCTCGAGATATCATCAGATGCCTCCTTCCACAAATGCACCTCGTGGGTCCCCACTCCCCCCCNNCCCCCCCCCCCCCCCCCCCCCCAAACCAAAAAAAAGAGGTAGGAGTGCGTGCCATGATTCGTTCGAAGGTAGCCTTAGGTACTGTAGGACGAGTGAGTAGCAAGCAGCTACGTACTATAAGGATGCGCCATGCACGTTCTTTGTTCCTCTGTGAGCTGATGACCAGGCAGTATCATTGTGGCTGGTGCCCAACTCAACGGGTTTTCTGCTTTTGTGAAGATAGCTGGTCACTGGATTGTTGGGATCGTAATCAGTAATGTGGTGGACATAGTTGGAGGAGGAAAAGGGGCCAGCAGGCATGGTCCAGGAGGCCGTTGCCTGCTGCTCTGCAGACTCGGTACCAGAAAGAGACTCAAAGAGTGCGCGCCTTTGCTCGCCTGCAAACCACCCACACCCACGCAACGGTTACAAGCAGCACCACCGGCACCGGTACGTGTCGTCTCACCCAGACCCTACCCAACACCGAGACAACTAATCGACCGTGTGCTTCAATGGAGATATAATAATTTCAGTGTGTTACAGGAAACCGAGAAGAAAGATGACAAGGCTGGGAGCGAGCGATGACTCATCACTCAAGGCATTCAGGGCCAAGAAACACCACTCGCTGGACACATCATCTCATCGCGTCCCAACGCGAAGGGGACCTCACCTCACCTCACTTAAACCTGTCAATGGGTCAAAAACCACAACCAAACCCAAACCAAACCAATATACTACAGTAAAGAAAGACCACTCCAAATCACCCCACTGGCAGGGGCGGAGCCTCATGGAGGCGAAACCGGGCCCTGGCCCGCTTGAGTTAGAAATTTTCTTTAAGAAATTAGTGCACTGCAATGTTAAAAGATGTAAAATCAAGATAAAAAACGTGAAAATTGATTGATAGCAGCACATAAAAGTGATTTGTTTCAATTTTTTCTCCCTCACCTCGCTGTTTATGGCTGTCAAATTTTTTTAGAGGTTGAAAAAGATACTGTAGCAGGCGGCCCCATCTATTTGGATTCACGCTCCGCCACTGCCCACTAGTATTTGCTTTTAAACCAGATTAAACCAAACTAATTCGGAAATTAAGTCTAACCCACACTAACCCATCGGTTTGGAACCGGTTTCCAAACCATCTACACTAACGGGCCGATCTGAGATCGACTAGATCATTTGGCTTTTGCAGGAGCTCACTAGCGACAGCTTCGCTTGAAAAGATGAGAAGCATTAACTTGAGGCTGAGACTAAGCAGTACTTCACGTCGTCAAGGCCTCGGTGCTAGTGGCACACGTGCCTCCGAGAGCCTGACCAGCAGCGGCATCAATGGAAGCGGGCGGCGCTGCTGGTTGTGGCAGAGGGCGGCATGGCTGCCAAGCGGTGGCGCGGCATTTTGCGGCACAGCGGCCGACGACATGGCGTCGACAGCAGGCGGTGGCGAAGGCCGACGATAGCGCGGCTTCGCTGGTGGCGCAATCATAGCTTCAACCAGTGTTGCAGGCGGCACTACGGCGCTGCAGCGGTTTCGGACGTCGCGGTGGCGCAACAGGGTGGCGCAGTGCGGCGACACTTCAGGCGGCGCGATCGGCAGCAGCACGGCGAGTCGGCGTCAGGCGGCACCGCAGTCGGCGATGGCGGAACAGCACGCAGGCGGCGTGCGGCACGGCAGGCTGGATGGCACGGCGGCGCGGTGTGACCGGCAGCGACGGGCTTCGCGACAGGGTGGTTAGCACGGCGGCTTCGCATGACGGCACTCGCTCTATCTCCCCCAGAATTGTCGAGGTTTGCAAGTGAGCCGCAGCGCAGAGAAGAACGATTTGCCCACCCCTCTACTCCAGCTAGCATACAGGAGTAATTCTCAACCCATATATGTCAACCGGTTCAAAACCCATGGATTAGAAACGTTTAGACCCAAAAATTTTGAAACTTAAACTATCCGGACCAAACTGATTTCATCTTGCACCCAAACTAAACTGGCCCATTTGATATCTCAGACCATTTTAACCCACTCGAAAGCAAACCATGAAGAAACTGAACCGTTAAAACCGGTTCTAACCCAAACCATTACCAGAGTTAACCTCACTTGGCCTGGCCTCTGAAAACGGGACGGATGACGGACCGGAACGCGGCTCTCCTCGCAAACGGCAAAAGCCTCCATTCGAACCCACGGCCTCGTGCCGCGCCGCATCGCTCGCTGCCGAAACAAGGGTGCCGCCACCGTGGGCGTCAGCCGTGCGAGCCATGGATCACACACAAACGCACGCACGCACGCACCCGGAGCAAAAGGAGATTAAAAACGAAATAAAAGAAACCTAAAATATGTACTCCCTCCGTTCTTTAATTGAAGTCGCTGTTGATTTTTAAATTTTAACTTTGACTATTTATTTTATTCAAAAAAATTTGATAAAATGTCATTTATTTTGTTATAATTTGATTTATCCTTAGAGTTATTTGAATCGCAACTTAAAATTTTACACATTTGAGTAAATTTTTTTAATAGAATAAATAATCAAAATTAATCGTAAAAATCAACGGCGAATCAATTTAAAAACAGAGGGAGCAGATACTGGCAGTAGACGTGTATGCTGTGCCCCATACCCGCACCGTAGCGTTTCGTAAAAACAGACGGTGACCGATAAGTTTATTTTCCTGCGTAGCTAGAGAAATAAAAAAAAAGGGAGATAAGTTTTCCAGTGAAGACTACGAGGATAGAGACATACGTGCGGCGAGGTGGACGCGTTGATGCCGAGGGAAGCAAAAGGTACAGAGACCTAACGCGCGGCACCAAATTGCCATCCAATGGCGCCGAGCGAAACCAAATCCTCGTTCATTCGACGGCAGAAAGCGAGGCGCAGGGCGGGCGCGCGGACGGCATCCACAGACCACAGCAGGACAACAAATAGCGGCCGGAACAGGCCACGCACCAGCACCGTCGTCGTCATCATCGTTCAGATCGGAAGCGACACGATGCAGCAGCTTGCACGGGTCACCGCCCCGGCACGCCTTCACCGTTCGCAGCTACTCCAAGATGCAGACGACCCCAACCGATCCGACGCGAATATGATATTGCTCCAACACCAAGCGTCGGTCCCTAGCACTACTACGAAAAGCGGTAGGAGCCTGGCATCAAGCAATCTGAGTCAGATGCTTACCTACTCGACGCAGTGACCCGGCCGGCTTTGCGGGTTCGGTCGGTGGTGATGGAGCAAAAGACGGAACGAAATGATTCGCGGCCTGATTGATTGCCGCGGAACAGAATCGTCCGCCCAGTAATGGACTAGACGAAGAATACCAGGCCAACGCGACGTGACAGTGACAGTGACAAAGAAACATCAGGAAGCAACCTTGCAAGGGATTGGAATATGGATAACAGTCACACAGAGCAACAGAGACACGGCAAGACTGCATGCCCCGATAGCGGAACATGGACCTAACCTCCATGGATACATCATTACTTTCGTCGGAAGAGACAAGCATAAA
Organism: Zoysia japonica; assembly: GCA_001602275.1. Lineage (NCBI taxonomy): Eukaryota > Viridiplantae > Streptophyta > Magnoliopsida > Poales > Poaceae > Zoysia > Zoysia japonica. The sequence goes on along the minus strand of BCLF01000019.1, from coordinate 3,530,565 downwards.
AATGCCTTGCTGCCGGAGGAAGGTTACGGAGACTCACTCCGGCGTGAAGCATAAAAATCCAAGCTTCTGTCCGGACGCTGTGCAAATCGGGATCGCTTGCTCGCTACCATCAAGTTCGCTCGTTCCAAGCAAGCGAAAGAGATTGCGAGTACGTGACCTGAACGATGCGCTCTCTCCTCCAAATGGATAGGCTCTAGGTGACTGAATGATGACAGGAACAGTCTTGAACTGGCCAACCTAGCTAACCGTGCCGTGAGGTCCAACCATAAAATAGACGTCTGACGCCTCTGTTCACGGGCAACCAACTTCTGCTGGACGCTGTTGAGGACCTGTTAATCCATCCAACAGCAAAGTTTCAAAGTGAATGCCAAGTAAAGATAATACTCTACTCCTACTATATATATATATAGTAGCTTCCTAAAGTCAAGGCAGGGGGGCAGTCGAAAGTGACACCAGAACCAATCAAGCGAGCCGGTGCTCAATCCGCAGTCATAACCCGTGCGATTTTCTGGGAGTTTCCGACTCAAAAAGGCTGGCTCCAGACCCACACACACACACAAAAGTTGTTTACGGAACAGGTAACGTTCGCCGATGAAGGACAGCGCCAGGCAGCCAGGCGGAGACTGGTGGAGTACAAGGAAGACACATCAACTTGGAAATCCACGGGTGGTTCACTGGCGGGTGATGGCGACTGAAGAACTAGAGTCAAGCATGTGCTCGACTGCTCTCGGCGGCCAATAATAGAGCCAACAGATTTTTTAAGAGGGTCTAGCGCAAGGTTCACGATGCAAGTTGTGGAACTAACAACTATGTATGAAATGAAAGTGGTGCGGGCCGCGCCACTAATCCGCTGGGCTGACCCGTGCAGCGAACCCGCATTACACCGCAAACTTAGCCCGCGAAATCAGAACGGCGCCGCAAGAGTGACCCACATCTTCCGGCGGCGCCTCAAGAGCCCGCATCCTCCGCCGCCGTAGCCACCGGCCCACAACGCGTCCTCTCCAGGCCCCTCCTCCCACGCCGGCACCGCGTCCGGGGCTTTGTCTCCCAGGTCAGGTTCCACGCCGAATCCGACGCGCAGCTCACCAAGGGTCTCACCGCGCTGCTCGTGCTTGGCCTCTCAGGCGCGCCCCGCCAGGGACGTGGCCAGAGTGCCGGTGGAGTTTATCGAGCTTCTCGGGATCAGACAGAGCCTTTTGCCCTCCAGAAACAGCAGGCTGCTCAACATGCTCAGCCTCATGAAGCGCAAGGCGCTGGAGATTGCTGGTGACGCAGGAGCTGGCCACGGATCCGTACAAGAAAAGGTTGCTCAGCCGAGTGGGCCAGACAAGAAAGAGCCTGAATTTGCGACTTTCAGCGTGCAAGAAGAGGCCAAGTCTGAGGTGGAGACACATGAACAGTTGGAGGAGGTGCCAGCAGATGTTGTGGAAGGAAATAGCGCTTCTGGGGGAGGTCTGCTCGAGCATCATGGAACAACTGAAGAAGATAAGGCTTGCGTGAGTGGGTAGAGATTTTTTCCTCCGTTCACTGTTGGGCTGGGATGAAAAAGTTGCTCCCTGTGTGGGTCCCACACTCCAACTCACGGACGTTCATATTGAGGGCTATTGCCTGTAGCGACGGAAGCGGGCTGGTAGCGCGCCGCAACAACCGCAAAGTAATGACGGCGATAGCGGGCATGCCGCAGCGATCTGCGTTAGCGTCGCGGATTTCGCGGCGACAGGATGGGCAGCCCCAGCCCGTCCCACTTTCATGTATACCTACATCCGAGCCCTGAAGCAATTCGCACCTCGCCCACCGCAGGTGCTCTGCTCAGATGGTCGCCGCCCTGACAAGTTCCACGCCACGGCTTGTCATACCCGCCTCACCGCCATTGTAAGTGCTCCGCTTTGGATTCTGGGGTTGCCACAGCAGATTCTTCCGCAAGCCACTTTGGTAGAGAACAAGATTCAAATGAATTATGAAATAGTGTTGGGAAACATTTGTTCCAAACGGGGACTTAAAAAATGGGTTTGAGTTTTGTGACTACGGACCATAGAGGAAAGTTCTTGGCGGCTTACAAGCAAGCAGCGCCGGCTTTTGGCCGGGGCGACGAGGGCGTGCGCCCAGGGCCCAGTGCGGAGAGAGGCCAAAAAAAATTGTTCTCTATGCTACTCTCCAGTAGCAAAGATTGTCAAATAAAAAACTCCCTTTCCTTCGGTCTGCGTGTTGATGAATGTGCAATGCCAACACTAGGTAGTAGTAATTGATGTGATCTCGGTTGGTGGGGTTTTCCTCGGCGGGGTTGTTTCTATTGGTACTTCGGAGCTTGAAAATTCCAGTGAAGTTGATTTTTAGAAGAAACTTGTATGGAGATTATGAGCCTCCGTTTTGAATGTGAAAACTTTATTTATTCTTATGTTTTTTGGGTGAAATTGAACTAATTTTTATAAAATTTATACGTTCTAAATAGAGTCTCAATTTTTATTGAGTAATCATCTGATCTTTATTTTTTATAAAATTTTTAATTAAAATATTATAATTAGTTGTTGAGAAACTTTAAAATTAAATTGTGTTTATTTTTATTAGTATAAATTTTATAATGAGTGAATTATATTTCAGTTGAGCTTGGGTTCGCAACAACAAGAAGTTGGGTTGAGAGGGCCCAAAATTGTGTTCGCCCTGGGCCTTTCAAAATATAGAGCCGGCGCTGCAAGCAAGGCATTGATAGGATCACTGATTGAGAATTAGCAGAGGCGATTACGTTCGGGTAGGCAGTCCTCCTTGCTTGTCTTTGCTCAAGAAACATCAAACAGAAGCTACAGACCGATCTAATATAGGAATCATCATCCAAGATAGTATTAAAGTGCAGGACACCCTGTTGTTTTGTCATTCATTCATGTAAAAAAAATTTTGTAATGAGGTAGCTCATGTACTAGCAAGATTAGCCGATCAACTCTCTGAATAGGTTAGGGTTCCACGTAGTTTATTTGGACTTTCCTTTGTAATGATCTGTTTAATGAATAAAATGCTACTACCCTTTACCTCAAAAAACAACCGTGCTCGGCCAACAACAACGTGAAGCTCGTGCCTGCAACCAGTTCAAGTCGCCTCTCTTGTGCGTATCGTTGTTCAGCAACCACAACAGCCAACAGGACGGCCGGCGATGAAGGGTCTACCAACTAAATGAGTCCCAGCTATTGGTTGACCTGGGCCAGAAGTCCATGACAGCCCAGAAGCTAGGCAGATTCTTCCAGGCCCAGTCCAAGCCATTTTTATTCTGTCTTCTATGTCGAATAACGCCCAGGCCCAATCCAAGCCATCCCATTGTCGGCATCCATTTCCGTACTCCTCTCGCCCCCGACGGAACCTTCCCTCCGCCTCCAGGGTTTAGCTAGGGTTCACCTCCTCCCCCCACCCACCACCGCTCTACCCGCCGCCGCAATGGCCGCCGCCGGAGAGGACGACGCGGCGTGGGAGCGCGCCATAGCCGCCGCGTCCAAGACAACCGCCTCCGCCGCCGCCGCGGGTCCCAAGACCCTCACCCTCGACGGCGCCATCAAGTCCGCCACGGGCCGCCTCCCCTCGCCGGCGGTCCTCGAGCGCGTCGCAGCCTCGCTCGAGGAGCTCTCCATCGCGGGCGCGCGCCTCTCCTCGCTCGCCGGGGGCCTCCCGCGGCTTCCGGCGCTGCGCCGCCTCTCGCTTCCCGACAACCGCCTCTCCGGCGCCGCCGCTCTCGCCGCGGTCGCGGAGGCGTGCGGCGCGACGCTGCGCCACCTCGACCTGGGTAACAACCGCTTCGCCGAGGTCGAGGAGCTCGCGCCGCTGGCCAAGCTCGGGGTCGAGACGCTCGACCTGTACCAGTGCCCCGTCACCAAGGTCAAGGGTTACAGGGAGAAGGTCTTTGCGATGATTCCCAGCTTGAAGTACCTCGATGGGGTTGACGCTGAGGGAAACGAGCGGTTGGAGTCGGACGACGAAGAGGATGATGAGGAAGACGACGAGGAGGGAGAAGGGGAGGAAGGAGACGAGGAAGGCGAAGGTGGGGAAGAGGAGGATGGGGAGGACGGGGAAGAAGAAGAAGAGGATGGGGAGGACGGGGAAGGAGAGGAGGATGGGGAAGACGAGGAAGAAGGCGATGAGGTGAGGATTTTGCTCTAATCTTTATATATTAAACGCCTGCGTTCTTTCAATCCTTGTTGCGCCACGTCACTTTAAAAAATATTAACCGTCGTATTAAAATTTAACGGTTGATATTAAGAAGGAGAAATTTTTTTTTCCCGGTCAACGTATGAGCGTGCTTTTACTTAGTCAGAGCAGGCATAAACGGTTGTGTTATCGCCTTAACTTTTTCAAGTCCACACGATATTCTGTCACAGTAATTTCGTCTTATTCAATAAAATAAAATAAATATCATATATTTTTTATATTTTTATTTATTTAAAATATGATTTATAATTTTACGCATTTCAAAAACATAAATTGTGACGGTGTCTTCCACTGAATAGAAAGAGTACCAGGAATATTTCAGAATGTTATTTGCTATAGACCACAACGGTCTAATTGAATTTTTTAACCTTTATGCAAGCTTCTCGCAGTTGAAGCATATTCAACATTATAATCTGATCCCATTTAGGTCATGACTAGAAAATCTACGCGGCAATTGTCGTGCTTTTTGTGTATGTTTATTTCAAAAGATATAAAAAAAGTTTTTATAAATTTATTCTATTTCTATGTCTTGCAAGTATATGCTACAATTAAAGACTTTTATATGTTATGAAAATGTATATTTAGATAACTTAAATTGTTTTATCTCCTAACAATGCTCTTGGATTACTATGAGAACTAAGATTCAATCTTTTTTCCGCTTACAACTCCGGTCTAAAAAAAGTAGCTTTAATCAAACAATGCCAATATAAATTAGAAATAATTTTAAATTTATTAAGTTACAAAATTAGAAATAATTTGTTTTAAAAATACTTTCTTAAAAGCGTACCGATCTTACTTTTTTGTTAAATATTTTATAGAGAACAAAGGTCACATTTATGCTTTGAAGACCATGTCGATAACTTCTTTTTAAGACCGGAGTATATGTTTATGGAATTTTGTCATTCATGTCTAGGCAACTATACTTCTATTTATTAAATAATAAATTTAAAATATACTGTTTCAACTAGGGATGCACAATAAAAACATACACGAAAAGCGCGGCAATTGCCACGCAGATTTTTCTAGTTCTTTCACTATTGGTATTGATGTGGGTGCTTTCATCTGATTCTAGTGAATCCAACAAATGCCAACATGAGAAATGGACCGTCAGTTGCTTCCTTATGGCGTTATGTGAATTATGATTGATGAGTGAGGGTTACTGGATCTGGATTTCACTCAATTGTTCTACTGCTGCTCCTGTCACCACATTGTTAATCACAGAACTTGATATGCTGACCCTCAATTCCCACGTGATTGGAACCCCAATTGGTTGGAATAATACCTTCGACGTATCATAATTCATAGTAGTAGTACTTTGTTAGTTGCTTTAGTTGCTTTTTGGTGCATGGAAGCACTTCTAAGAGGTTCTAAAGATTGGTTGAAAATTTGAAATCTTTTAATGTGCTGGGTGCATTGTTCTTACTGAAACACCTATTTTTATACCTACAAGTTACTATTAGATGATTTCCATAGGCTGTTATTTATAGCGTTAGCAGTTTTTTCCCAGTATTTATAGTTATATGTAACTCTTCCAGGGTTGACAGTCAACATGAAAGTTTTTTTTGCATTTGACTCTGCTATTTTGTTGCCTGTCGCACTGTCATGAATTTCCTGCGCTCCTTTTCTCAGTTTTCCGTAACGTTCCATGTTTTGACTTTTAATAATTAATATTCAGGGTTCTACTCCGCACAATTCTTGTGATGCTCTTACTTCTACGTGGTACCTGAATCTTTTCCCCATCTGGTTAGCTGCCAGTAGTAGCGTCATCCTTGTCAGCTGTCTTACAAAGATGATAACTAGTATTACAGTTTTAGCTTTTGGTCCTGCGCTACTTTTCAAAGTTGTAACCGTGTAAAATGGGTGATTTCCAGTTCACCCATTTTTTCCTTTTCGTTTTTTTTTTCTTTTTATCTCCTTTTTTAATCTTCTTTTTCTCTTCATTTTGTCTTTCTTTTGATCCTTCCTGGTTTGTTTCTTGGGCTTTCATCTCCAAACTATCCCAACTTGCTTAGGACAAAAGGCTGTTTTATAATTCTGAATCCTTCTTGAATGGCCTGAAACAAATTCAAATGAACCGTGCCACGTCAACATGTTTGTGCCTTTAATTTCAATTTAATCATTTTCAGGGTGAGGGGGAAGAGGATGAAGCTGACGAGAATGGGCTTGATGCTGATGAAGACAAGGAGAACAATGGAACCAAAGCTGAATCTTCTCTTCCTAATATCAAGAGAAAATGGGATGGTGAAGATGATAGCAATGTGGAAGGTAAGAAAAAGGCGTGATGTTTCTCTTCGTGGTCTTTGGAACCTTTCTTTCAGGAGCCTGTTGTGTACTTGTGTGTATGCTTTAGATAGGCTTGTGTTCAGACAAGGTAGCTTCTGTTATGTGGGTTCCATTTGTTCAAGATAATCCATGACTCGTCTTCAATATGTTTTAGGAATATTGTTGGACATACTCAGCCCCCGTAGTTTTTGTTATTACTGTATCTTTTGTGTGATTCCGTGCACTGGGGGCTTTGAAAACATGTCTAATGCGGGCGGTTCAAACTGTTGACCTAAATGGCTGAAACTTTGAATGGATACCATGATCGATTATACCTGGCGTTTCAAACGGTCCTTCAGCATTCTTTGGTTCATTGGGCTGCGTTTGGACTTTACATAAGCTGGTTGCATAAGAATTGCTCCTGGCCAATCCCTAATGTGATCTAGAACTACTGCAATTCAAACTTGGAGCACCCCTGCTATCTTGAACTTTGGTGCCTACATCAATGAGATGAATTGATTTATTAAAAAAATTTGACTATTTGTTTTATTAAAAAAATTGATAAATATTAAATATTTTGTTATGAATTGATTTATTATTAGATTTATGTGAATCACAACTTAAAATTTTATATATTTGAATTAATTTTTTGAATGAGATGAATAATTAAAGTTAATATTTAAAGTTGACGACATCAATTGAAGAACGGATAGCGTACTTTGGCAATGCCTCGCAGCCGGCAGCCCTTTGGAGACGAACTAGCCAATAGCATGGACCATAGCAACTGACAACAGCAAAAGTCAGAAATGCGTGTGGACTATGGTAACGAGATGACCATTCACAGAAATTTCAACAGCAGTGACGTAGTTCAGCTTTCGTTTCTTGCTGCGAAATGTCCGTTCAGTCGATCTTTTCCACTTCCTAGGAAAGAAAACTCCAGCAAGTTGGATACCGAGCTCAAGCAACAGAACAGAATACCGGCTAAGCACCAAAACCACATGGCGGCCGTAACCTCCATGGCCACCATGATCTCAGTTCTACTGACTGTCTTCTCCGGCCGCGTCCACGCCTTCAGCCTCATGAACTATTACAGTCCCAACGGCAGCTCCTACAGCCTCAACTCCAGCTACCGTTCCAACGTGAATGCCCTCCTGTCGTCGCTGTCAGCCAACGCATCCAGCTCCGCCGTGGGTTTCGCGGCCGGCGTGGTCGGCGCCACCACACCAGATCCGGTATGGGGCCTAGCGCTCTGCCGCGGCGACATCAACGGCACCAGTTGCTCGTCCTGCCCCGACCCCGCCCCGGACGTCGCGTTCGGCGACTGCAGGGGCGTCAAGGACGTCTCCATCTACTACGACAGCTGCCTCCTGAGCTACTCCAGCACGGACTTCCTGGCCAGCCCGGGTGCCGTCGCCGCGCCGGTGGCGGAGCCGCAGTACGGTTCCAACCCCATCAACGTCACCCTCGACCCCGCCGGCCGGTTCTTGGAGCTCGCGGCGGACCTCATCGGCGTGCTGGCCGGCTGGGCGGCGCAGAACTCGACGTCGAGGTTCGCTGCCGGAGTGATGACCTCCGGCGACGGTTTCACGACGACAGACCGCGAACTGGTGCACAATATATACGGGCTGGTGCAGTGCACGCCGGACCAGGCGCCGGAGGCGTGCAAAGGGTGCCTCGACCGGCTCAGGGACCGCATGCCGGCCTACTTCAACGGCACCGCTGGTGGGCAGGTCAATGGGGTGTGGTGCAACTCACGTACGAGACGTTCCGCTTCTACGAAAGCAGGCCGGTGGTGAACATCGTCGCACCGCCGGCGTCGCCGCCACCTTCCTTGTCTCCGGCTGGCCAGAATGGTAAGACCAATATGGGATCTTTTTTTGGCTGCAAACTCTTGCAAGTCTCTGCTGGAGTATTCGAGAGCTTCAGTATCTCGTTTGCATAACCTGCACGTAACTGCAGAAAACACGACAAAGGGGTCGGGAAACGCAGCAACAGCGATTGCCATCGCCCTCGGGGTCTTAGTTGCTGTCCTTGCCTCCGTGTTGATCATATGCTTCTGGAGAAAAAGGCAATCAGCAAAACAACGTGAGTTCTACTTTCTATCAGTGCCTGGTTGCCTGGCTCTTTTAAATTTTAATAAAGACGATTTACATATATCTTATCTGTTTGATTTATTTTGAAGTAATATATCATTTGTTTGATTTATTAGTTGCAAAGACTGACGCTCTGTTTCTCACAACTCACACCATGCTGATACATCTGTGTAGATGCTGAGGAAGATGGCGATGCCGGTTCACTTCTCTTTTACCTGATAACTTTAAGAAAGGCAACATCAAATTTTGCTGAAGAGAATAAGCTTGGGCATGGAGGCTTTGGTGAAGTATACAAAGTACGGTCGCTAAATATATAGACAAGATATACTGGAATTAACAACTTCATTTGCCCGACAGATCAAAACGGTACTAATTAATTAAATAATACCTCCAACATTATTTCTCCAGGGATTCTTAGCTGATGAACGGGCAATAGCCGTGAAGAGGCTGGACAAAGATTCAGGACAAGGCCTTAAGGAGCTGAGGAACGACTAAGCTTCTCGGCGTCTGCTTGAAGGGGAAGGAGAAGCTGCATGTATACGAGTACCTGCCTAATCGAAACCTCGACACCTTCCTCTTCGGTACAAACCCTAGAAAGAAATGGTGGTAGATTTAGTTACCAGCACCTTTAATCTTCGTGTTTTCCTTCGGCAGCACCTGAAAAGCGTCAGTTGTTAGACTGGGACACAAGGTACCGTATAATCTACGGGACGGCGCGAGGTCTGCTGTACCTGCACGAAGACTCGCAGGTCAAGATCATTCACCGCGATCTGAAGGCGAGCTACGTCCTGCTCGACGCCGACATGAACCCAAAGATCTCGGATTTCGGCCTGGCCAGGCTCTTCAGCGGCGACAAGACGACTACCATCACGAGCCAAGTCGTCGGGTCGTTGTAATGCATGGATGATGGACCGACTCCTTTACATATCTGTTCTTCATCTCACAGCATCCTTAATTGCATCCATTCTCCCATGTTCTGAAGCTCCATTAACCGGTTGTCTTCCTTGTTCGTCAGAGGATACATGGCGCCGGAGCACGCAGTTCTGGGGCACCTCTCGGTGAAACTAGACGTCTACAGCTTCGGCGTCCTGATCCTGCAGATTGTTGCTGGAAGGAGAAACACCGACATGTGCTTCGAATCAGAAGCCGAAGAATCGGGCAGTCTGCTCAGCTACGTGATCACACCCGAATCAATCTCTTGCCATACGATCGACCTTGAACAAGAACCAACTGAGCATGCATCTTTGCGATCGATGTCGAGTATTAAGACCAGGCATGGAATCGGTGGTCGAATGGTACGCCGCTGGAGGTCATGGATCAATGGCTGGACTGCCAGGCCCCGGAGAGCGAGGTGCTCAAGTGCCGCCACCTGGGGCTCCTCTGCGTGCAGGAGAACCCGGCGGACCGGCCGACCATGCTGGACGTCCTCGTGATGCTCCACGGCCACGCGTCAAGCTTCCCGGCGCCGTCGAAGCCGGCGTTCGCCTTTGCTGCCCGGTCCGGCGATGTATCTGGAGGTTCAGGCGTTCAGAGGGCAGCGGCTGCGCCGTCTGTGAACGGGATGTCAGTATCAGAGTTCGAGACAAGATAGGCGCCATGCATGAGTTCGAGTACAGAGTTGTTAGCGCTGGAAATGCAAAAGAACCAAGACATTATTCAAAAAAATATATGATAAATATAACATATTTTATTATAGTTTGATTTACCATCAATGATATTTGCAACTAGACTAATAATTTTACATAGATAAATAATTTTTTTAATAAGATAAATAGTTAAAATTGACACGTGTCATCGGGAAAAGCTAAATCAACGCACACATTGTGAATGTACCGATCAAAAGTGGGATCCATCTATAAGTGGAAAACCCTAGTTGCAACTCTCTAGAGTTGGCGTTTGCGTCTTGGCGCTCCATCATGTGTCCACAAAAGCCAGTTTACCTAGTCATAAATCAAATGTACTTATTATGGCTGAAACACAGGTTCAAAATATAGCTCATTTGTTATAAAATTCTTTTTTTTCTTTACATCTGGAAAAACATATCCTCATCAACCATAGAAGTGTATTAGTACATATAATTTTACCATTTCCACGCCTCCGCCTAAATTTAATGATGAGATAGATAAACTAATGATGTTTTTTTAAGATTGTGCATTTGCACGTTTCGCATTAAGAGAGAAGGAGAAGACAGTTGTATCTTGCCTGACAAGATGTGATATGGATGAATTATTCTGTGACCATTTACGAGGTTTAAATAGCATTTGATCACATGAAACGGGCATGATGTGAGCACTGCATTTCTCATCTGCGGCGTGTGACTGAGTCTACTACTAGCTACTAACCTCCGTTTACAAATACTTAGCAATTTTGATTTTTACTATTTATGCTTTGACTAATTATAATTTTAAAATTATTTTGTTAGTTAACTTATAAATAACATCATATGATTTGTCATCGTATATACTTTGAGAATGTATATTTTTTTATATCTATATGTCAAAAAAATTTTAAAAAGACGAGCGTTCAAAAAATTTGTAAAAAAGTCAAAACTGACAAGTATTTGTAAACGAAAGTTAGTAGTAGAATAACTGGTAACCCCGGTACAACTAGTACTGCTGGCTATATGGTCCTATTTCATGGATCAGTAACTGGCTCAGATTAACGCCGATGGCAATGACACATGAGTGTGTGAGGAAAAACTGCAGAGTAGAATCCTGAAACTGTCATTTGTGCAGTGACAGTCTACGAAACTGAACACAGGCAGACAATAGAAACTTGGGTTGGCATGATTCCGGAAACAGGGACTGGCAGCACATGTCAGAATTCAGAGACGACCCCATGCTCCTGGAGGCGACTTGCGGTGCCTCGGCCGTCGTGAGTCAGAAGCTGCTCCTTGCAGGTTCCGCGGCAGAGGGTGGGTCCGGGTCTTCGGGACAGGCTGCCTCTGTCGAAGCTGCAGCCACGCTGCTGTCTCCGATGCCAGGCCAAGCTATCGTGCTTGGTGGCTTTTTTGGGCCACCACAAGTGGGCTTGAAAGACTCTTTGCTGGGCCTCGAAGAGATGCTGGTGCCGGTTCCGCTGACTGCGGTCGTGGACTGTGGCCTGACACTAGATGGGCCTGAAGGGGCTACCGGGAACATGGAGAAGGCGGTTGCTGGGCCTGAAGTGGTGGCCGGGAACATGGAGAAGGACAATGGTTCTGTGACTGTCGGCCACATGGAGGCGAGCTGTGCTGTTCTGGCTGCTGGGCCTGAAGTTGACTCTTCCACCACGGCCCATGACTTCTTGAACAAGCTGATCCCGCCACAGCCTCCCCTGCCTCCTGTGCTGTCGCGCCCGGCTGCTCGTAAGAATTCCTCCAGGGCGCGCTCTGTCCCGCCACTGCCATCCAGGCATAGCGCTAGGCAGGCTTCTATGAAGTCGGTTGTCCCAGTGGCTCAGCGGGCTACGCACCGCCTCATTCGTCAGCTCGACCTGGTCGGTGCAAATGAGCCGGTTGGGGATGAGGCCATGCAAAAGTACGTCGAGATGTACAAGTCGGCTCTACCGCTAGATGTGGTGTCTGCAATTCGTGCGATCACCAAGCTTTCTGATGGACGCATCACAGACGCGGTTGCTGCTCTGGCCACAGAGGAATTGGTTGTGGAGGTGTCCGCAGCTTGATGTTGCTGGCCCGCCTTCTCTGTTGTCCACTGTCCACGATGTTATCGCAGTCTCCATATGTTGTGGGGCCGCTGGTGCCCCGTTTGTGTGTTTGCCTTTCGGTCTGTTCTGTCCTCATTGTCCGTCGTGATGTTGTGGTCTCAGGTTATCAGCTTTGTTTGTGTTCTGTCAGAGCAGCTTGGGTGCGTCCGTGCTGCCTCATCTTCAGTGCAGTGGTTCCTTTGGTTAAGATATGAGTCACAACCTCTCTTTTGTTAGTTGGAACGTGCGCGGCCTCAACTTACGGGCACGCAGGGAGACAGTGCGGCGGCTGCTCCTGGATTCTAAGCCGGCCATTGCTTGTTTGCAAGAGACTAAGTTGAATGCGGTCAGTTCTTCGTTGGCGGCTGAGTTCCTGGGTGGCGGCTTGTCAGAATATGTCTTTGCACCTGCAGATGGTACTCGCGGCGGAATCCTTGTGGCCTGAGACCCCAGCTTCATCTCAGCTGCAAACTCAATTGTTAGAGATAACTCGGTGTCTTTAACTGTCACTCTTGTCTCCACGAGCCAGCCTTTCATTCTCACTGTGGTGTACGGCCCGTCATTGGATGCTCTTAAACCGGCCTTCATGGAAGAGCTCCTTGCTGCTAAACCGGCCTCTTCACAACCTTGGCTCTGCCTCGGGGATTTCAACCTCATCTATCAGGTGGCCGACAAAAATAATCTCAACCTCAACCGTCGCTTAATGGGCTCCTTCAGAAGAACTCTTGACAACTGTGAGCTGCTCGAGTTGGCGCTGCACAACCGGAAGTTTACTTGGAGTAATGAGCGGGACTGTCCCACTTTAGTTCGGCTTGACAGGGCTTTTTGTAACAAGGAGTGGGACCTTCTGTTTTCTGACTTCGGTTTGCAAGCCCTGTCATCATCCATGTCTGACCATTGTCCGCTGTTTTTGATACCTCGGCACCGCCCAATCAGGCCGGGCTCCTTCAAGTTTGAATCCTTTTGGGTTAAAGTGCTGGGGTTTCAGGAAGTAGTGCAATCGGCTTGGAACTCTGAAGTGCCCGGAATCTCCCCGTTGAACATCTTGCACCATAAGTTGCTGAAAACAGCACGCGCTCTCCGTGCCTGGAGCAAGGGAATTTTCAGTGAAGCGCGTTGGCTTCTCCATATTTCTAATGAGGTTATTCATCGTCTTGACTTGGCCCAGGACGAGCGGCTGCTGACGGTTCAAGAGCTCGAGTTGCGGAAGCAACTTAAAACCCGGGTGCTAGGTCTCGCGGCGGTTGAACGCTCGCGCCGCCGACAGGCTTCCCAGCTGACTTGGTTGAAGCAGGGAGACGCTTGCACTCGCTTCTTCCACCTCAAGGCCAACGCCCGCAGCAGGAAGAAGTTTGTTCCCTACCTTCGGCGTGACGATGACTCTCTTGCTTGGTCCCATGAGGAGAAGGAGCTCGAAGCTTTTGACTTCTTCCAGCGAGTCCTGGGCACCAGAGAGCAGAGAAGTCGCTCATTTGATTGGGATGAGTTCGAGCTGCCACAAGTGCAACACTCCGGACTTGATCTTCCTTTCACCGAGGACGAGGTTTGGAAGGCGATCTGTGAAATGCCGGCAGAAAAGGCTCCTGGGCCCGACGGGTTCACAGGCACTTTCTACAGAGCTTGTTGGGGGACCATCAAGGGGGACATCATGGCTGCCTTCCAGAGTTTCTACCAGCTCAATGCTGGACCGCTTCACAAGCTCAATTCTGCTTCCGTGATTCTGTTGCCTAAGAAGGAGATTTCTGAATATTTGAAGGACTTCAGGCCCATCAGTCTCATACACTCCTTTGCGAAGTTGATCTCCAAAGTGCTTGCTCTTCGGCTTTCTAAGGTCATAGACGATCTGGTGTCCAGTGCGCAAAGTGCCTTCATCAAGAAGCGCTGCATCCAGGATAATTTCCTCTATGTTCGGAATCTTGCGAGATCTTATCATCAGCAGCGCAAACCTGCCCTTTTGATGAAGCTTGACATTTCCCGGGCCTTTGATTCGGTTTCTTGGGAATACATATTGGAGTTGTTGCAGAAGCTCGGCTTTCCGCCACGCTGGCGTGATTGGATTTCACTCCTGCTGTCAACCTCCTCGTCGTCTATCTGCTTGAATGGCGTGCCAGGCCCCATCATCCAGCATGAGCGCGGCCTCAGGCAGGGAGATCCGTTGTCTCCCTTCCTTTTTATCCTGGCGATTGACACGCTGCAGCAGATTTTCCTCCAAGCAACAGAAGCTGAGCTCATCTCTCTGCTGCGTGGGCGCCTTGCTAGGCTGCGGCTTTCTATGTATGCCGATGACGCTGTGCTGTTCCTGAATCCGAAGGCCCAGGATGTTGAATTCACTATGAACACAATGCAACTGTTTGGAGAAGCGACTGGTCTGAGAATCAACCAGCACAAGAGCTCCGTCGCCGCGATTGCGTGCAGCGGGTTTGATTTGGAACCGATTCTGCAATGTTTCAGCGGACAGCGAACAGTTTTCCCCCTGACTTATTTAGGCATGCCTCTCACCTTGGGCCGGCTGCGTTTGGGGCATTTGCAGCCTACTCTGGACCGGGCTCTCTCCAAGCTAACAAATTGGCAAGGCAAGCTGTTGAGTTTGGGCGGGCGGCGGGTGCTGGTTCGCTCTGTCCTTTCTTCACTACCGACGTACCTCCTCACTGCCCTGCGCCCGCCCAGGAAGTTCATCAAAGAGCTGGACAAAGTGCGGCGTCGCTTCCTCTGGTGCGGCACTCAACAGATGCAAGGTGGCAAGTGCAAAGTAAGCTGGAGTCGTGTTTGCAGACCGTTGAACCGGGGCGGTCTTGGCATCACGGACTTGGATTGTTTTAGCTGCGCCTTGAGGCTAAGATGGCTCTGGTTCCAGTGGACCTGCCCGAATAAACCTTGGAGCGGTATGGAACTGCCGACAGATGCAGTGGATGTGGCTTTGTTCAATGCGGCAACAGTTGTGACAATCGGTAATGGCAAGACGGCAAAGTTCTGGAGTTCCAGCTGGTTACAGGGACAATCTCCGGTGTCCATGTTTCCGGCTCTTTTTGCTCATAGCAAGCGCAAAAACAGGACGGTAGCTGAGGCACTACAAGATGATTCATGGATCCGTGATATCAACCACAATCTCACGGTGTCCTTGATCTCTGATTTCGTCAATCTGTGAGCCTTGGTCAATGTCATCAACTTCGACGTTTCCTGTGCCATTGATGACTCCATCTTTTGGACAAGGACGGCCTCAGGTGTGTACTCTGCTAAATCGGCTTATGAGTTGCAGTTTGAAGGGGGTTCTTTCTCGTTTTTTGCCGAGCGGGTTTGGAGGGTCTGGGCGCCGCCGCGCTGCAAATTCTTCTTATGGCTGCTTCTTCAGAACCGCGTTTGGACAGCTGAGAGATTGCAACAACGTGAATGGGAGAACCAGTACTTTTGCCCCTTTTGCTGTCACAATTTGGAAACGACGTTTCATCTGTTTTCGGAGTGCTCTGTTTCCCAACAGGTTTGGTTTGCTATTGCTGCTTGGTCGGATATCAATGAGCTGAAGCCTTCAAGCTGGACGGCAACCACAGATATATCAGCTTGGTTCTCAGGCTTAACAGACAAGTTTCAGTCTTCAATGCGCAAAGGAGTTTGCTCGCTGCTCATCTTGACCATTTGGGTGTTGTGGAAGGAAAGAAACGCCAGAATCTTCGATGATAAGCAGAAATCTGTTCTGCAGCTCGTGTCAGAGATCAAAGATCAGGTGTCACTCTGGTGCACAGCGGGAGCGCGGCTCCTGGCGACCGTAGTTCCTCAGTCTACTGAGTAGTCGTCTTAGTGTTGTTTCACGCCATTTAGTCCTCTATTCGGCGGGTTGTAGCGCGCCTCACACTTTTGTAAAACTTCTTCTCCTTATAATTTAATGCCGGAATATTCCGGGTCTTTCGAAAAAAAAACCAATGCCTCATCACGAGCACCGGGTCACCTTCTTGACTTGGTCATAACTAGCCAACTCAGTAGCTAGCATTGATGATTCCATTACACGCGATAAAAGAGCACTATCTTGGCATAAGCATCTTAGCAAAACAAAAATTAAATCAGCCAGCGGTCTTACCCTGCAGGTCTAGTTTTTAAAATTAAATCGACCACAATTTACGCCCTTTCATGAGTAATTGGCATAGCTCATACCTGAACTTTGAAATTTCCTGATCAAAAGATAGTACAAAGCTGCATTAAACTTAAGCAGGCAATACTTTATCAATCAGATTCATAAATCTCAGGGGTTAATTGGAGATTTGGAGCGGCAATTAACTAGAACACAAAATCAACAGGAAGACAGCTTTGATTTACAGATCGGAAGATCAAGAAATCAGTTGCTACAGAAAATTGTTATGATACATTGACAACTGCCAGAGTTATAAACGGGGCTGATTCATAAAACTACTATAGAAAATTAGATATATAAGCATCTGTCGACTCCCAGTCCCAGCAGCAGGTTCTACTGGCATGAAACATTGGTGTATCGATACTGAATCACATTTAGTTTCAGCACTGCGCTACACAAACAACGTCCAGTGCAGCCAACACTAGACGGCTGGCAGTGCCGCCGGTCGAGACGGGCGGAGTCGTCGCCATGGGAGAGCGCCGTGCGCGGCGACAGCGCTGGGTTGAGGCCGTTGAGACTTGAGAGCCCCGTACTGTGTCGGAGACACGACGCCCACGAGGCAGGAGGAACCGCGCCGAGACTCAGAATTGCAGTCTGGTTCGAAGTCGGATTTCCGACTAGGATTCAGTTCCGTAATCTCCGCGCGTGTCCCGCAAGCAACACCTGGTAAACTCGGTTCGGAAGTAGATCGATCCGTTATCTCGAGTCTGCCTATAAATATAAGCGACCTACGCAGCGATCTCATTGCACAACGCCCTCTCTCGCCGCCTCCTCTACCTCCCTCTCCTGCCACCGTCTCCACCACCGTCTCCTGCCATCGCCTCCACCAGCGTCACCTGCCATCACCTCCATCAGCGTCTCGCCGTCTCATGCCAGGCTACCCGCGATCCCATCACACAACGCCATCTCTGTTGGACACAACAACTCTGCTGCTCTGTTTTTACTCTTTCAGTAGTTCCTAAGGCGATGAGACGGTCCGACGAGACTCCACTGTAGCAGCACAGACGACGACGTATGACAAGCGACGTGAGCAGTGCGACCGTAGACGTCGAAGTTAAAAAGGTGTACAGTGCTGTACGACAGAGTAGTTGGCAGTTGTAGAAAATTATTGCTGCACTTGCAGCGTGTGTATAAAACTCGAAGGCTTTTCTCTGGTAAAAATCGAAAGCAACAAGAAAGGCAATTCACTCGGCCAGTTCGCGTGTGTTTGTCTCTGCTTTTCCGTTGAGTACTATTCATTTTCAACCTTTAGAGGTCGGGAGTGAGTTCTAGAGGTCGACCAGGGGTCGGCTAGGTGTGTGGTGTAGGCGCAAGATCATTGAGGAACCGACAAGTGGTATCAGAGCCTACGTTGAGCACCAACAGCGATGTCAGCCACGTCGAAGACTTCTCCAGTGGGTTCACCGGTGCGGACGCCTGAGCGCTCTCCTGAGCGCCGTGGCCGCGCAGAGCGGCGCGACAAAAGGGACCGCTTCGTGTCGCGCACGGTCGTCGTCCACAAGACTGTGAGGAAGTTTGACAGCGCCACCATCTACCTTACGCTTGCACGCACGAACTACTCCGACTGGACGGTGTTGATGAAGGTGATGCTCCAAGCACGTGACTTGTGGGTCGTCGTTGAGTCCGAGACCGACGACGACACGAAGGACAAGCTGACGCTGGAGGCGATTCTCCACGTGGTGACGCCAGATCTCATCTTCATTTTAGGGAGAGCGAAGACAGCGGCGGAGGCGTGGGAGAAGCTCGTATCGATACGTGTAGGCTCGGACCGAGCGAAGAAGACGAAGGCGCAGCTGCTCCGGAAGGAGTACGAGAACATCACGTTCTGTGATGGCGAGTCTGTGGAGGATTTCGCACTGCGACTCACCTCGCTGGTGGCGGAGCTAGCGGCACTCGGTGACGAGATCGCTGAGCAGTGGGTTATCGAGAAGTACCTGCGGGTTGTGCCGACGAAGTTCGAGCAGATTGCTCTCTCGATTGAGACTCTGCTCGACCTCTCGGAACTCACGCCGGAGGACGTGACCGGAAGGTTGAAGGCGGTCGAAGACCGCGTCGCGGCAGCAACACCGGCAAGTACCAGCAGCAGAGAGAGCGGGCGGGCAGCCCGTCCACCTCCGGACGGAGCGAGCGTGGTAGAGGCAAGTCAAGGAGTGGCAGACCCTCCCCATGTGCCAACGACGAGTGCCACAACTGTGGCTAGAAGGGGCACTGGACACGGGATTGCCGTGCGCCCAAGCGCCGTGACCGCGGGAGTCAGGAGCGCGCCTGCCAGGGCCGAGAGCGGAAGGAGAAGGCCCATCTGGCGGAAGAGGGCGAGCAAGATTCGCTTTTGCAGCTGTCGCAGCTTTGTGCTCTCGGGAACGTCCTAGAGGACGGAGAGCATCGAAAACTTGAGCTGGATGAGGTCTGGGCTCATGTTCAACTGGGAAAGGAGGAAGACGCAGTCGAGGACGTCTAGTACCTCGATTCAGGGGCCAGCAGCCATATGACAGGCAACAAGGCGGTCTTCACAGAGCTTGACTCCGCCATCTCGGGGTCGGTCAAGTTTGGAGACGGGTCAGTGGTGAAGATTGAGTGACAAGGCACGGTGGTGTTCAGGGGTCAGAGTGACGAGCACCACGCGTTGACCGGAGTCTACTTCATCCCACGTCTAAAGACTAAAATTGTGAGCCTCGGGCAGCTGGACGAGCGAGGGTGCCAGGTATTGCTCGAAAACAGGGTCCTCCGCGTCAGAGACCGAGAGCGGCGGTTGCTGCTGAAGGTGAACCGCGAGAGTAACCGTCTCTACACCACCAAGCTCTAGGTGACACAACCGGTGTGCCTGGCGGCGAGGCTTGGCGACGATGCGTGATTGTGGCATGGGCGGTTTGGTCACATCAGCTTTGATGCGCTGGCAAGGCTAGGTCGACACGATATGGTGCGAGGTCTTCCCACGATCGAGCATGTCGGGGAGCTGTGCGACAGTTGCCTCGCCGAAAAGCACCGGAGACAGTCGTTTCTATGCAAGATAACGTACCGTGCACGAGGTCCAGAAGACCTCGTGCACGACGACATGTGTGGGCCAATCACCCCACCGACGCATGGGGGTCGGCGCTACTTCCTTCTACTGGTGGATGACTGCAGTCGGTACATGTGGTTACGACTGCTCACCATCAAAAACAAAGCTTCCAGAGCCATCGTAGAGTTTCAGACGCGGGTAGAGACCGAGACGGGTCAGAAACTGCATGTGCTGAGGATCGACCGGGGTGGAGAGTTCACCTCGGTGGAGTTTGGTCGGTAATGCGCCGAGAAAGGCGTGGAGCGGCACCTCACGGCACCATACTCGCCGCAGCAGAATGGTGTCGTGTAGAGGCGGAACCAGACCATCGTTGGTATGGTCAGGAGCATGTTGAAGGCCAAGGATATGCCAGCGGCGTTCTGGGGTGAGGCGGTGAGCACGGCGGTGTTCATCCTTAACAGCTCGCCGACCAAAGCCGTAGCCAGGAAGACCCTCTTCGAGGCTTGGCACGGGAGGAAGCCAGACGTGTCCTTTTTCAGGACATTCGGCTGCGTGGCGCACGTGAAGACGGTGAAGCCACACCTCGGCAAGCTGAAGGATAGAAGCACCAAGATAGTGTTCCTTGGCTACAAAGCCGAGAGTAAGGTGTATCGCCTATATAACCCTGACGGGAAGAGAGTGCATATCTCTAGAGATGTCATCTTTGACGAGGCGGCAAACTGGAACTGGTCGGAGACTAGTGCCGATGAAGGAGAGGCAGGCTCACAGAGCTCTTTCTCCTTTGAGCACTCCTCGGAGATAGAGGAGGTGAGCTCAGTTTCAGAGGGAGTTGAGCGCGGCGATGCCAGAGATCAGCGCGAACCGAGGTCGACAGAGCCAGAGGGCTCGAACGGTCGGGGTTGGCGCGATTCTGAATCAGCCGCACCGCGCGACTCAGAGTTGGCGGGGCAAAGCCCGGACTCCAGGGTCCGCGCAGGAAGCGACCGGTGGGTCGGCGCGACCAAGGGTCGAGGTCATCGAGTCGGAGGACTCTGACTCTGACAGTTGGCGCGACTGAGCTGCAACTAAGGGTTGGCGCGATGCCGAGACTGGAGGTCGACGGAGCCCGGGATCAGCAAGTCAGGAGGACTTGGATCCGGCTGGGCAGAGCGGCTCTAGGTCCGCGGGTCGGCACAGCCAGAGGTCGGGCAGTCGGCGCAGGCAAAGGTCGGGCTGTCGGCGCGGCGGCAATCGGCGTGATACAAGGAAGAGAAGAGGACTCCAGCGTGACTCGAGGCCCGAGGGCCGGAGTCAGTGTGGAGGGTCAAAGTCTGAGGGTCAACAGAGCGACTCAGACGCCACGAGTACAGAAAGCTCTGGGTCTTCCTGGTCGGGGAGATCGACAGTGAGACCAAGGTTCGTGTCGCCACCTCCCGACCGTTCTCCCGACCTCAATGCGGCGCAGGACGAAGGGCCACTGAGGTATCGGTCGATCAATGATTTGATCACCGACCCTCAATACCTGAGGACAGGGACACAGGTGGAACGCAGCGCGTAGCAACTACTGACGGTGAATGCCGAGGAACCAAGCACATTCGCATATGCCAAACGCGACCCATATTGGCAGAAGGCCATAGCAGAGGAGATGCGTTCAATCGAAGAGAACCACACTTGGGAGCTAGTGAATCCGCCGACCTGTTGTCGATCGATCGGGCTCAAGTGGGTCTTCAAGGTGAAGCGTGATGCCAATGAGAAGCTGGTGAAGCACAAGGCGAGGCTGGTTACCAAGGGGTACGTGCAGCGAGGAGTGGACTTCGACGAGGTGTTCGCGCCAGTTGCGTGGATGGAGTCGATCCGACTCATGCTGGCGTTGACGACGGAGAAAGGCTGACAGGTCCATCATATGGACGTGAAGTCAGCATTCCTCGACGGAGAGCTAGCCGAGGAGGTGTTCGTAGAACAACCACCGGGCTTTGTTGGGAAAGGTGAAGAGCACAAGGTGCTCCGGCTGCAGAAGGCGCTGTACGGGCTCCTACAGGCTCCGCGAGCGTGGAACGCCAAGCTGAACGCAAGCTTAAATAAGCTTGGCTTCACCAGGTGTGTAAATGAGCATGCGCTCTACACACGATGCTCCAGGGGGAGCACGCTTATCGTCGGAGTCTACATCGACGATCTTATCATCACCGGCGTCAAGAAGGAGGACATCGAGACGTTCAAGCAGCAGATGACGTCTCTATTCAGAATGAGTGACCTGGGGTTGCTATTCTACTACTTGGGCATCAAGGTGATGCAGAAGGGAGGAGTCATCAAGATCTCCCAGTCCACCTACGCGGCGAAGCTCCTGGAGAGAGCAACCCTCTCAGAGTGTAAGGCAGCACAGACGCCGATGGAGGATCGGCTGAAGCTGTCGAAGAGGAGCACAGCGCCGACCGTTGATGCGTTCTGGTATCGAAGCATCGTCGATGAGCTGCGCTACCTGGTGAACACACAGCCGAAAATTGCGTTTGCCGTGGTGTTTGTGAGCCGTTTCATGTAAGATCCGAGGGAAGATCACCTCGCCGCTGTCAAGAGTACCCTATGCTACGTCGCAGGGACGCAAGGCTATAGAGTCCAGTACCGCAGGACCGGCGGAGGTTCATTGAAGCTGACCGAGTTCAGCGACAGTGACATGAGCGACGACATCAACGACCGGAAGAGCACAAGCGGCATCGTGTTCTACCTGAGGCACAATTCCATCAGTTGACAGACCTAGAAGCAACGAGTGGTGGCTCTCTCGACGTGCGAGGCGAAGTACATCGCTGCGGCGACAGCTGCATGTTAGAGTGTGTGGCTCTATCGGCTGCTATGCGAGCTCTCAGGAGAGCAGCTATAAGCACAGACCCTGATGGGGGACAACAAGTCCGCCATCGCCCTATGCAAGAACCCCGTCCTTCACGACCACAACAAGCACATTGACGTGAAGTATCACCTCATCCGTGACTGCGTCGAGGAAGGACGGATCGTCCTCAAGTTCGTCGAAACCGGTCGGCAACTCGCGGACACTCTTACCAAGTCACTTGGGCGCGTCTGATTCCTAGAGGCTCGGTCTCGGGTCGGCGTGATCAAGTGGCTGAGGAGCAGCATGGTTAGGGGGAGATTGTTGGACACAACAACTTTGCTGCTCCGTTTTTACTTCTTCGACCGTTTTCAAGGCGACGAAACGACTCGACGGGACTTTACTGTAGCAGCGCAGGCGGTGATGTGTGACAGGCGACGTGCGTAGTATGGCCATAGACGTCGAAGTCAAAAAGGTGTACAGTGCTGTACGATAAAGTATTTGTTAGTTGTAGAAAATTATTGCTGCATTTGTAGTGTGTATAAAATCCGAAGGTTTTCCTCTGGTAAAAATCGAAAAAAAAAAACAATTCACTCGGTTAGTTCGTGTGTATTTGTCTCTGCTTTTCTATTGTATACTGTTTATTTTTAATTTTTAGAGGTCAGAAGTGAGTTTCAAAGGTCGACAGAGATCGAACAGCCGTGTGCTGTAGGAACCGTGCTGTAGGGACCGACAATCTCGCCCCGTCTCCCTACAGCTCCACCCCGCTCCTGCCAGCGTCTCCGCTCTCTGATCGATCGCCATGGCGGCCAGCAGCTGGAAGCGATTCGCCGTCGGCAGCACCGAGGATTACGAGGAGATGCGACACCTCGGCTCGGGTACCTTCGGCTCCGCGGTGGTGGCGCGGTGCGAACTCGTCGCTATCAAGCGTTTCAGCGAAGGGCAATATTCAGCGGTGATGCAGGAGGCATGCCTACTCGAGTCGTGCGAAGGCAACCCGTTCGTGGTCGCCTACCTCGGCCTCATCCGCGCGCCGGAATCCACGGAGCTCCAGCTCGTCATGGAGTACGTCGGCCCCAGCCTCCGCGACTACCTCCTCCACGCGCTGGCTCCGCTCCCGGAGGACGGGGTGCGATACGCCATGTGGCAGCTGCTGAAGGGTGTCAAGCAGATGCACGAGCAACACGTCGTGCACCGGGACCTGAATTCCGAGAACATAGTCGTCCGCTTCGATGAGTTCGATCAGAGTTCCGTCACCTTCAAGATCTGCGACTTGCCATGCGCATGTCCGACCCGCCGCCGTACGGCACGGTGGGCACGGTGCGGTACAGGGCGCCCGAGGTGCTGCTGGGGAAGGCGGACTACGACGGGCTCGTGGACACCTGGGCCCTGGGGTGCATCATGGCGGAGCTCATCAACGGGAAGGCCCTGTTCAAGGGCAGTGGGAATACCACGGACCAAGTATGGTCCATCGTCGATGTGCTTGGCTTTCCGCACCACAAATCATGGCCGTGGTTCGCCTCCACGCCGTTCGCCGCCTGCGAGCTTCCGCAGTACGTAGCGAGTAACATGCTGTGCAAGCGGTTTCCTGAAACGGTTCTTTCCGAGCAAGGGTTCGAGGTGCTCAGCGGCCTCCTCACCTGGAACCCCGACAAGCGGCTCACGGCGAGCGCCGCCCTCAAGCACCCGTGGTTTGCTCGCCTCAACGCCCTTGCGTCTGCAAGGAAAGATGATTTGCCATCCACGTTGCCAAAGAGAAAGGACCACCAGCTGATCGATCCTCCTGAGCTGCACAAGAGGCGGAAGCAGCAGTCGTACCCGAGTTTAGAGCTTTTCCTTCATGTAAAGACAGATTTCATTTCACTTCTGATGTAACCATGTTTAGCGATTCCTTTAATGTCGGAACATTTTAAATCTCCTTAAGAAAGAATTCATGCTGGTCTTTCGAAACAAAAAAAGAATTCATTCTGTTTGCTTAGCGATTAAGTGACGATTGAAAAGCATTCAACAGTTTGAAATTTTTAGAACACTTCACGGGCAGTGTGGTTTATAGATAGGTATTGTGGATGCTATGGAGTCATTGTTTCTTTGCTATACTCAACTTTCATTTTGTATCAGCACTTACATTATTCTTCTGTCTGAAACGCCGTCATTTTATTACAGTCTAGTACCAGTCATTCCTACTGTTTCCTTTTTAAGCGCCATTCTGGAGAGAGTTTTGGATTTCTTGTCATCCAGTCATATTACTACGACTGTTATTGTTTTGGACCTGAAAACTGTTACCAGACCATGTTCAGAAATTCAGAGGCGTGGGTTGCAGCACAACGTGTTTTCAGAACAGATCGCATCGAATTGTCAGCGCGCCTGTCCAATTAAGCGGAAGCTGCAACACCGAGTGATGATTGGACCAATGGATTCGAAGCACCAGAAATATAATACTCCCTCCGATTTTAAATTATTGACTGTTGACTTTTAACATCAACTTTAACTATTTGTTTTATTAAAAAAATTTATTTTAATGTGCAAAATTATTAGTTGTGATTTAAATTTCACTAATAATAAATCAAATAGTAATAAAATTTTACATATTTGAGCAAATTTTTTGAATAAGTCAAATGATCAAAGTTGATGTTAGAAGTCAACGGTGTCAATAATTTAAAACTGAAAGGAGTAACAATTTGGATTGCAAAACCTACAGCACTTGTTATGCAGTTATAGGACGGTAGACACTGCAACAAGCTAGAAAGTAGAAACCAAAGGCAGCGTTGCTATAAACTTGACATGCCAGGCTTCTGAACTCCCAAGGGCACCACATGCCACAAGGAAAGATAACTATGCAACAATTCATCGAATAAGCACACAAAATTTTAGAACGATTAATTTTGTGATATGGCAGCTGTATATATAATCAAAACTGATCAATTCAATATGAAAATTTTAATATCCTATCAAACAGGTTTACATCAAAATCAAAGTTGTTTATTCAACAAGAGAAAAAAAAAGTCCTTCCAAGTTCCAACTTCGAAAAGAAAACAGGTTTCAATTCAAGACTAGAGCATATGGGGTCCTCCCAGCATCTAAAAATTATTCGAAGACCTGTGAGAAACATACTTCAGGCTTACAATAAAAGGTCTTAATTCAAGATCAGATAATATCGGCAGCAAGATTTCAATGTATGGCCAAATAGCCAAATATTTGCACAGAATCAGCAAGCGTTTGCACTCGGGGGCAGCTAGATGTCAATGTATGGTTACACTTACAATTGAGTGCAACTCCAATGCCTCTGGCATGAATCAAATTAGCCTCTTTTTTGTCCCACTACTACAAACATTCGTGAAATTAACCTGCTTGACTCGATCATAACTGGCTTCTCTGTAGCATTGACGATTCTGTTACACGCCACATTAGAGCATTATCTTGGCATAAGCATCTTAGCAAAAACAAAAAAAACGGTCAGAGTTAACACTCTTTCACGAATATTGGGCATAGTTCATATCTGAACTTTAAAAATTTTCCTGATCAAAAGATAGCACAAAACACCTTAAAATTTAAGCTGGCAATACTTTATCGATTATCAGGATTCATAAATCTCAGGGATTGGAAATTTGGAGCGGCAATTAACTCAGCAAGTCAATATAACGCAGAAAATCACATAGGAAGACAGCTTTGATTTACAGCCAGGAAGATTAAGAAATTCACTGCTAAGAAAATTGTTCTGATAATACATTGAGAACTGTCAGGGTTCTAAACGGAGCGGATTTATAAAACTACTGTGGAAAATTAGAAATATCAGCATCTGTCGATTGGTGTATCGATGCTGAGAATCACAATTAGTTTCAGCACTGCGCTACACAAACAAGATTAGTGCAGCCAACACTTGTTTATGTCTGGCAGAGCCCACGGCTCCAGCCGCTGGATGGCGGGAGCACTTGAGGCGCGCCGCCGGTCGAGACCGGCGGATTCGGCGCCATGGGAGCGCGCAACAACCGACGTGGCGGAGCCGAGTGCCGGCGGCGAGGCCGCTGAGCCGCGTACGGTGCCGGAGACACAAAGCCCACGACGCAGGAGGAACCGCGCCGCGAGTAAGAATAATTGCAGTCCGATTCGCAGTCGGGTTCCGGACTAAGATTCAGTTCCGAAATCTCCGCGCGTGTCCCGCAAGCTATGCCTGCCAAACTGGGTTCGGAAGTAGATCGATCCGTTATCCGACTCTGCGCCTATAAATATAAGCGATCTATGCAGCGATCTCATTGCACCACGCCATCTCTCGCCGCCTCCCCTACCTCCCTCTCCTGCCACCGTCTCCGGCCATCGCCTCCACCACCGTCTCCTGCCAGCGACCCCATCCAACAAGGCGATCGCTATGGCGGTCACACCCCGACTGCCCCGGAAGCGCTTCGCCGTCGGCAGCACAGAGGACTACGAGGAGATGTGCAACCTCGGCTCGGGTGCAGCCGGCTCCGTGGTGAGGGCGCGGCACCGCGCCACTGGCCAGGTCGTCGCCATCAAGCGCTTCCGCGAAGGAGAATGGGCGCCGCTGCGGGAGGCACGTATACTCGACTCGTGCCAAGGCAACCCGTTCGTGGTCGGGTACCGCGGCCTCGTCCGCGCGCCGGGATCCATGAAGCTCCGCCTCGTCATGGAGTGCGTAGGCCCTAGCCTCCGCGACTTCCTCCTCGAGGTCCCCGACGACGCCCCGCCGGGATCGGAGGACGCGGTGCGATTAGTCATGTGGCAGCTGCTGACCGGCATCAAGAAGATGCACGAGCTTCACATAATGCATCGAGACATCAAACCCGGGAACATACTCGCCAGCGACGATCCGAACGACGTCACCATGAAGATCTGCGACTTTGGGCTCGCCATGCACATGTCCGACCCGCCGCCGTACAAGATGGCGGGCACGTTGTGGTACATGGCGCCCGAGATGCTGCTAGGGAAGGCCGACTATGACGAGCTCGTGGACACCTGGTCCCTGGGCTGCGTCATGGCGGAGCTCATCACCGGGAAGGTCCTCTTCCCGGGTTGGATCAGCGAGGACCAGTTACGGTGCATCACCGACGTTCTTGGCGTTCCGAGCCACAGGGCGTGGCCGTGGTTCGCCTCCACGCCGTTCGCCACCAGCGTGCTTCCAGGACTACCGCACGTGCAGAAGAGTAACCTGCTGCGAAAGCGGTTTCCTAAAACGGTTCTCTCGCAGCAAGGGTTCAAGGTGCTCAGCGGCCTCCTGACCTGGAACCCCGAGAAACGGCTCACGGCGAGCGCCGCCCTCAAGCACCCGTGGTTTGCCTGCCTCAACGCCCCTGCGCCTGCAAGGAAGGAAGAATTGCCATCCGCGTTGCCAAAGAGGAAGGAGCAGCTGATGGATCCTCCGAATCGGCACAAGAGGCGGAAGCTGCAGGACGCTTGAGTTGAGAGCTTTTCATGCATGTAATGTTGTAACGACCAGATTTGTCCACTGATGTAACCATGTCTAACGATTCTTTTCATGTCTTGGAAATATAGTTAATCTGCATGATTGAACTTTACCATTGCGTTCAATTTTACAGTCCAAATTGCGGAATTAGTTACTCCATGTTTTACTTTGATTGGTCAATATGTCATCGTTCCAGAGAGAGAGAAAGAGAGAGAGAGAGTTGTTGGCGCCATGCAGATATCTTGGACCTCCCAACACGGATTATTCGTTAATTCTGTTTGGACGGTTTTTTACTTAATTTTATATCGAGCGCTTTCTATCATACTTGGAGTGCTACTACCAATTTATTTTTTTTTCTTGCGAATGTGAGCAGGAGCACTGCTCTTCATATAAAGGACTAAGGAGAAGGCAGAAACAATATATCAGAATACAAGATCAGATTACACGAAACCAGAACGCGCCACCAAACACTTAGGGTCCCCTTTGGATTTTTTGTTAAAAAATCAAGAATCATACGTTTCCCTATGAAATTAGATTAATTCTTATAAAATTTCTATATAACTCTTATAAAATTTATGCGTTCAAATGGAGGCACACAGTAAGGACTAGTGTGGACATATATAACTTCTAACCTTTTAGCCTAGCTTATGATTGAAATTTTATATCTAGAGTGATCTTGGTCGTTTAATTTATCCATCATATTTTAATGTATTGTGTAGTTATGTTTGTGATTCATCATACTCTCCTTCAGTAATTTGCTTTCAAGCGAGAAAATTGAATGTGAACAATAGAGATGTTATCACATTCCAATTCTTTCATTTCGTTCATTCTTCTCTTACACTGGATCGATGGCTTATTGCGAACGGCAGCGCTGCCAAACTTGCCCGCAGCAGCTAGCGTGCCCGCCGCCGGAGGCCACCCTGCTTCTGTGCAGCCATCAGCGACTTCACGGGCAACTCCTCGTCGCCGCCCCGGTGCCCACCGCGTTCTGCTCATAGATCCAGGCCACGTTCGAGTCCGGCGGACGGCGGTGACGAGCTGCCTTTCGGCCACCTCGCGGAGCGGCGCATCGCATTGGACTCACGAGTCACGGCAACCGCTACCAATCCTCAATCTGACATGAAGCGTTCGATGGCTAAGCATTCCAGTTCGATCGCTATTGCACCATGCCATACGAACTTCATCCACTTCAGCGCTGAGCGCATGAGAAACAGAGTCAAATATGCCTGCCACCAACTCACTTCGTTCCTAAATTGTTATCATCGATAACTTTAACATTATTTTTTATCATTCATCATATTTAAAATATAAGTTCAAACAAGAAAATTTATAAGACATTTTTTTAAATAACTCTAGTAATAAAGTAAATCATAATAAAATATATAATATTTTTTAAAAAAATTAAATAATACGAATAGTCAAAATTAACGTTAAAAATTAAAACATCAATTTAGGGACAAAGGACGTACACTACACTCCCCGCACACCACCGATCTACCCTCGCAAGAATCCTCCGGTCTCTCTCCTCCAGAAAATGAAACTGGCTCAGAATGTAACTGGCGTATTCGCAAAAAGAAACTGAAATTGACGCAGAGTGCAATTGGTGTGTTCACAGCAAGAAAATAAAATTGGTGGTACAGACCAGAACTTAAGCTCAACGCAGAAGGGTCACATAAACGTAGTCACAACATCTGTATTCCCAAGTGAGGAGGAATCCATGTCCATCTAAGAGGGACCCTACCACGGTCCAGCTCCGAACTCTTGCAATCGTCCAGTAAAGCCACAAGAAACTTGGAGGTTGGTCACCAACCCGAGCTGAGCTCAACCCCAGAGTGCAGTGTGGTCACAGCCAAATTCAGCCAGCGACCTCCAGTTTCAATGTCGATGTCCTGGAAAGAGACATACACTCCCCGATCGGCTCACCGATAAAAACCTCGCGAGGAAGAACACGAGTCGCGTTCCAAAGCGAGTTAGATAGACCAGCTCATCCACCTGGTGCTTTTCCTATGCACAGCCTCTTGATCCACCTCCACGTCGCTCCATCTTTTCTCCACAGCTCGCAGCATAAACCGCCGCGTCTCGCCGTCCCCTGTACATCCTCCTTGTCCGGCGACCGCCATCGTCGCCATCGCCAACGGTGACTGAAAGGACTCGCTATCGTCGTCATGGCCTGGCTGCGGCTCGAGGCGACTCTCGTGATCGTCATCGCGACAGCGGCGTTGTCCTCGGCGCAGCGGACGGCGGGGTCGACGTTCCCTGTGCTGCCCAGCTGCCCGCCGGCGCCGCTCAGCCTGTCTCCGTGCATCGGTTACGCCTTCGGCGCCGGCTCGGCGACACTGGACTCGTGCTGCCACCAGCTCCGGACCTTCCTCCAGGCCCAGGCGCCCTGCCTCTGCGCCGCGTCCAAGCTCGCGCCCATCCCCGTCGGGATGCTCCTCGGACAGGCGCAGGGCATGATCCCCAACGCCTGCAACCTGCCCAACCCTTGCGATGGTACATCATCCTAAACACTAGTACTAATCTTTTACAGATAAATACGGAAAGGAGGTGACGGGCTGTCGTTCTTGCTTACATTCAGCAGACACGGCCGGTGAGGGCACCACGCCGTCGGAGACAGAGACTTCGTCTCCAGCAGCTACTCCTCCCGTGGCTCCAGCCGGCGGGCAGGCACAGGTACCATCTACGGCAACGGCGACACCTTCAGAGACTCCGGCTTCGGCTAAACCTGCAACCGAAACACCGGCTGCCACCACGCAGGATGCTGAACCAGATGATGATTCACCTGCCATTGGCAGTGCACCAGAACAGGTTGCGCCCACGGCAGAGACTGGATTGAAGAAGCTCCCAGAACTGCTGCATGCCGCAGGCGCCACAAGCTCCAGAGCAGTAGGCACACTGATGATCACTCTGTTTCTTGCTTCAGTTGCAAGCCTGCAATCATTTGTGTGACCCGTTAAGCTATTAGCGTAACAAATGTACTGATGTAACATATGATACAGATATGTTAAGGGTGAATTTGATACATGCCATTACAATTTTACAAACTTTTAAAATATATCATTGATGTGTCATTGACAAATGGAACCTGTAAATGAATGACACGTGAGTCCGAATGACATATTTTAAATTTTACAAAATTGTAATAGCATGTATCAAATTAATCCATATGTTGTTAAAAGTGCACTTTAGTCTTGTGCAGTTGAAATAAAAGCGTTTATATTAGAGCATGTTCACAGTCGCAAAGCAGAATGTGGCGGCAATAATCCTGGTAGTGGCACATCCCTCCACCCAGCAGTCTGTTGCATACATTTCAACGAGCAGTAGAGGCACAAAATAACTTTAGAAAGTATAAGCCATAGATGCATATGTTTCTCAAATATACTTACAGAACTACAGAAGAGCGACAACATTCTTTCTAGCAACAAGTTAGCAGTCGGCATGGCAGTACGATGTCAGAAATGAGTAGAGAACATGCCAGCTGGGGTATTCATGGGTATAGCTTCGGGCCACACGTTCCGTCATCTACTTTCACCATAGCAGAATCACAAACAATATCAAAATGCATAACGCATTTGCACAATTCTTGCTAATTTGTCTCCAATTGTTAGTTATTGCTTTGATGCAGCTGGAATAACCAAATTGCAGCAATATGCATGATTAGAAGATGAAAATTTTCAGGTAGTAAAATGTCCAACGCAAATAAAAACAACAGTAGAATCTGAAAGAGACATATATCATAATCCATCAGGCACAGTTATACTCTATCTTAGCGATTGAGCCATTGTCACAGAATGGTATGAAATGTCAATAAAAGAAATGCAAATGCAACTAAGCTACATATGTGAGTAACAATGATATGCCCTACGCTACTAATACATGACAAACATTGTAGAGATACTAGCATCAAGAAAACGGAAACTAATAATTGTCACTCTTATGAAATTACTAATCATGTATCTTGAATACAACAACATAATGCAGCGAAGCAATGTAGTACTTACAGTTTAAGCGTAATCATCACAACTAGTAAATTTATAATGCACTTTGATAGCATATAAAGCATGTAATAGAATATAGTGATCTTACAACAGGCCAAGCATTTCTCTAACTCCCATAAAAAAGAACCCCTTCTATGAAAACAGCAGAAATGTAACACTACAGCCATATATATACATAGCAATGAAGAGGCAAAGCAGAGAAGCTTGGGGGTGGAGGCCGGGGAGGAGTAGTCAGAATTGAAGAAAATTTCTTCGCCGAAGAAGATGACCTTGTCCAGATCGCCGCGGGCGGCGTAGTCCGGAGCACGGCGAGGGGGTCCGTGGCCGCCGCCGATGAGCTCGGCGTCCGCTGCCTCACGGTCACGGGTTTGCGGCCGGATCTGGAACGGCTTGAACTATAGGCCTGACGCCTTAGGCCCCGATCGTGGATAGTGCTAAGGCAAGCCCACTAACATAACGACCAGCTTTAAGGGGCTCAATTCGTTGGCCCAATCACTTGAGATCGATCACATCCCCTCGTCCAAAAAAAGGAAAAGAAAAGAAAATAGAAGAAAAAAAAAAAACTTGCTTCATCCAAATGTGTAAATACAGATGGCTCATAGAACAATGCCAACTACTTAATCCTCTGTGAATCTGCGAACTCACTGTAATCTTGCTGACGTATATGGAGGACTGGGATCGACGGCAGTCGAGCACACAGCAGTGGCTACCAGCAGTCGGGTAAGCAGGCGTCCATTCGTCGCTCGTTGCTCCTACGGTCCAAAACCATCGGTACACACAGCAGTTCATATGAAAAAAAAACACAAAATCCTAGCTATTTTACCTGCGAATCTAATAAAAGAAACAGAGCTAAATCAGCTTATGGAATAGAGTTGGATATCTTGAAAAGAAGAGAAAAACTTTCTCGGTCCCTTTCACATATTCTTAATTTTGGAATTTTTTTAAACGGTTAATTTTTAAAAATAAAGTTCTCTCAAGTTTTCAAAAATTTTCAAAATTGTTCCGTTAGTTTTTTGTGTTGTCTAACTCTCGTGTAGATGCACTCTGAGTTTCTCTAAATTTTGAGTTTGAAATGTTTAGTCTCTAATTTAAACTTGAATTTAGTTTTGAACGATTAATCTTCGAAAATTCATGAAAAATCCCTAAAGTTCCCAAAGTCTTTCAAAGTTATTCCATTAATTTCATCTTATCAAGTTTTTTTGTGTAGACGCCCTTTGAGTTTCTTCAAGTCTTAAGTTTGGAATGTTTAGTTTAGTAATTTGAATTTTAATTTAATTTTAAACGGTTAATCTTCAGAAATCTAATTAAGTTCCATTAAATTCTTAAAGGTTTGAACTCTTCATATAGTTGACCTCCAAGTTCATCTAAGTTCTAAGATTGAAATGTTTAGGCGGAAATAGAGGCTAAGCAGTGGGGAACAAAACTCAGAATTTTATAGAGCACCTACATGAAGAGCTCGATGAGATAAAACTAATAGAACAACTTTAGAAAATTTTGAGCATGTTTGTTTCAACTTGTTTCTGTTGCGGTTGTGGCTGTTTTGCGTAGCTGCAGCTGAGAAAAAATGTTACAGTAAGTACCAAACAACACGTCGGCAGTGCAACTGAACAACTACGCTATTAAACTGCAGCCATAGACAGTCGCAACAAGCCGATACAAACACATTCTTTTGAGAATTTAAGGGACCTTTTTTCAATTTTTTAAAATTAACCGTTCAAAAATAATTCCAAAACTAAGAACATGTGAAAGAGATACTTGCAACAGCAAGAAATTTTTTCTATTCTTTTCAAAATATTTAACTATATATTCTGTAAATTGATTTAGATGTGTTTATTTCATTAGATACGCAGGTAAAACAGCTAGCGCTGGTGTGTCTGTGTTTTTTTTCCATACGAACTGTTGTGCGTACTGCTGGTTTTGGATGATATGAACGGCGAGCAATGATGGCCGTAGGATGGCGCAGGGGGGATGGACGGCTGCGTGCCTGACTGCTGGAAGCGACTGCTGCGCAGTAAACCGTTAAAACCCGTCTGAGATAAGTTTAACGAAAATCGTGAAAACCGAAAAAATCGGTTAAAAACCGCTCTAAATAGAAAATTCAAAATTTGAACGATTTGCTACAGTAAGCCGAGCGGTTTCACTGGTTTACTACTACAGATTTCAAAATTTAAAACCCATCGGTTTTACCAGTTTTATCGGTTTTCGATATTTTGAATTTTTTCAATTTTTAAAATTTTTTAAAATTTTTAAAACGAAAAACAGACCAATTTATAAAACCGATCTGAATTGATTTCACCAAAATCCACAAAAATCGATCGGTCGGTGAACCCTGCTGCTGCATGCTCGACTGCCGACGATCCCAGTCCGTATATGGATCCATCAAGCTCACGAGGCGGCAGGCACGCGGTCTCTAAGGGCTCGAGTCAACAACTATGGTCAGCGTCTCATGGATCGTCTCCGGTCAATCCCGCCGGCTTGACCGAGAGGCGGTACATATACGCTAGGATCGACGGAGACGCCGGAGTGGTTCGCTGATGGCACTCCAGGTCCAGGGAGGCACGTCGCCACCAGAGGCGGAGCTTGAGGTCACTCTCCGCGAGTTCACGGCGTCGGACGCGGACGCGGAGGCGTTCATGTCGTGGGCGTCGGACCCGCGCGTGGCGCGCTTCCAGCGCCGCGACGCGTACACGAGCATCGACGACGCGCGCCGCTACATCGCCGACCACGTGCTGCCGCACCCGTGGTACCGCGCCATCTGCGTCGCCGGCGGCGCCCGCCCCGTGGGCTCCATCTCCGTGAAGCCGGCCACGGCCGACCAGGGGGACGACGGCCGGCGCCCGTGCACCAGGGCCTCCGTGGGGTACCGCGTCGCGCACGACCACTGGGGCCGCGGCGTCGCCACGCGCGCGGTGAAGGCGGGCGCCGCGGACGTGTTCGCGGCGTGGCCGTGGCTGCGAAGGCTCGAGGCCGTGGCGGATGTGGAGAACCCGGCGTCGCAGCGCGTGCTGGAGAAGGCCGGGTTCGTCAGGGAAGGCGTCCTGCGCCGGTACATCGTGCTCAAGGGCAGGTCCAGGGACATGGTCATGTTCAGCCTCGTCGACACGGATCACCGGACCGTCAAGTCCGACGGGCCGTGATTAGCTAAGACAGCACCGCTGTGCCCTTCTCTGCCATGGAGTTTTTTTTTTCCACGTCACACCAATCCACTACTGTTTCTGTATCTTTCTCGAATGATGACGTGTCAGTGCCAAAAAATTAAGAACAGGATAAGATCATTCGGTAGTGCATTGTTAATCAGTTGTTGCATCGTGTTCTTATCAGTATGAGCGTGACACGTTTCACGCTAATCGCTACCCGTCACCTCCAAAATCATTCGATCACGACTTATACGCAACGCCCAGGAAGGTACACCGCGAGATGAAACCGGCCGGCTACGGCGACGCGCCAGCAGCCGTGGTGTCGCTGCGGGCGCTGGGCCTGGAGGACACCGACGCGTTCATGGCGTGGGCGTCGGACCACCGCGTGATGCGGTTCCTGAGGCGGCCGCTCTGCGCCACACGAGAGCAGGCCGTGGCGCAGATCCGGGACACCGTGCTGGGCCACCCGTGGTTCCGCGCCGTCTGCGTCGCCGGCCGCCCCGTGGGGCAGGTCTCCGTCTGGCCATACGCCGAGGAAGGAGGCCGCAGGGCCAACCTCGGCTACGCCCTGGCGTACGAGCACTGGGGCCGGGGCATCGCAGCCGCCGCCATCAGGATGGTATTTTGTTAGTACTTCTCTTGGTAATATGTACACGGCGGCGTTCTTCGACATGGACGGTGTTCATGCGTGCGTGTGTGCGCGGCGAGCAGGTGGTCGAGACGGTGTTCGACGAGCTGCCGGGGCTGGAGCGGCTGGAGGCGGTGACCGACGTCGACAACGTGCGGTCGAAGAGGGTGCTCGAGAAGGCAGGGTTCCAGAGGGAAGGGGTGCTGCGCAGGTACATCGCCGGCCGCGACGGCGGCGAGGCCAAAGACGCCGTGATCTACAGCTTCCTGGCATCTGACAGCAGATGAAACTTGTAAATACTCCTACAGTGAAGTGCTCATGAAAAAGTATATAAATAAAAATATGGAATATTGAGATGATGTTCATCATCTCGGAAGCTTTAGCAACAGTTTTGAGGAAACTACTCCTAACTGATAGCCGTGGAAAGCGGGAGATCCCTCCCCCCCCCCCCCCCCCCCCCCCCCCCCCCCCCCCCCATCCACACAAACACACACAAAAATTTCCAATCAATCAGTGCACACGTCTCCGTTCTTCAACTTGAGGGATGAGAAATATTTATGCATATAAAAAAATAACATTACAGTATCATATTATACCTCCTCTCAGAATCTCAACAGAAACAAAGAATTCAGCTTTGTTCATAAAGAACGAAGTGTTGAAGTATAAATGAATTGCACACCTTTTTTCATCAGATTAAGCTTTTATAGTCAATTGATTGGTGCATGCAACTTAATACGAAGAATTATGTAGCTGTGTCCAGAGATGGATGTATACCACTACTAACCTCTCAGGTTAAATGACCTCGTCAACCTTCTTAAAATAATGTTCCATGCTAGGTAACAATATTCTGACACATCTTTTAGAAAAATGAAAAAATATCAATCAAATGACAAGTGATATTTTTTGGAATGCATAAAACAGACTGTAAATTGTCCATATTTTTGCAAGTTCCAGCTAACATTATCTCCCCCTTCTGTCAATTTGATATTCGGATACCTTGCCTAGCCTCTCCATTCCTGTACTTCTGGTTCCCATCAAGGCCCTCCTAAGTCGATTGTTCAGTGGAGTTGATTTCATAACATTCGACACTGAAGCATCAGGCCTGTGAAGCATGCTGTTGGCTAGGATAAAAATATTCTTTTCTTGGGGAAATATTCTTTTCTTGGGGGGTTTGGAAACTGACGTTCTAAACAGTCCCCTATCCTTCTTCCATTCATACCGGGAATCTACTCTAAGATGCCGCACAGAACAGACAACCCTGAAAGTTACAAATGGGACAATGTACAGGCTTCCTTTCAGAACATACACACAAGGGCACAATCAGATTAGGTTAAAAACTGCATCTTTCACTAAAACCAGGTGATCAGTAAAACGAAGAATCCAAATGTGCTTCATCAAGCAGCCAACATGGTTGCTAGTAGCTTCCATCTGAACGCTTCCAAGAACAGTTCGTTCAAGGGTCAAAAGCTTGAGTGTCCTTGCCCATGATTAATACTGCTAGCTGCTAAAGCACAGGCTCATAGTTTACATGCTTTACAGTGCAAGAACGAAGTAGCAGCGACCAAAAGCAGAGGGAAAAGGAGAGGAAAGAATCTAATCCTCCAAAGAGCAAAGTATGAATAACTCATAACGAAATGACAGGACAAATCATACGGTCCAGCACTCAGAGGCTCCAATTACAGAATCGATGTGCATGATGATTAAGGGTTGTTCAGCTCTCATTGTTCTTCTACTGGTAGGTCTGTTGCAGTTTATCACTGCAAGTGATGCTGGCCCCAACCAAACCTATGAACTTTTGTCTCAAGATATACGATTATGCCTAGCCCTTCTTTATCCCCTGAACCAGTGAAGTGTTGTAGTCTTTGTACCATATTCTTTTTGTTGACAAATATATGCAAATCTGATTCTGATGGTGATCATGCACACAACAGATGTGATGATTGCAACAGTATAATTTTGATTGAATGAGACACAGAGGGAACGAGAATAGTTTGTTTCGATTTACTTTGGAATCCATTCAAAGTTTATAAGATAGTATATCTAGCCAGGCATAACTTGTACCACTAAGATAGTATATCTAGCCAGGCATAACTTGTACCACGAGATTTAATCAGAACAGGAGCATCAATTTGCATCTAACTGAATAGCGGCATGAACAAGAGGCCCAGACCATCTACCTTCAACCTCTTACAAAAGTGGGCGGAGGAATTTCCCGCAAAAGACTTAATCATGCCCTCCTCCCAGGCCAAAAACAGCATCCAATCTTGCAAAGCTGACAGAACAAAAGAAGAAAAGAAAAACTAAAGGGGAGAATAAAAAAAAAGAAATATCATCTCGGTTATTTAGGATCATGATTTCTCCTCCACTAACATCCTTTTATGAAACATCCATCAGCTAACGCAAGTTGTCCACTGCTTCGTCAAAAAGCATCTCCTGGTACCGGCACGCACTGCGGCAGAACGCTTTATCACCTCTGTTGAAATGGAAAAGAAGATAAAGGATCAATTGTGTTGTGTCACAAAAGAACAGCAATGACCTAACTGCTCAATTATAAAACGTGTAGTACAGCTATTCGAGAAATTTTTTGCTCATGTTGTTCAACATCTTTGTGAAAAAGCGCAATCACAATTTTTTTTTTTAAAAAAAAAAAATACTATGCTCGAGGTTAGCATTGGAAGATGTCAAACTTTCAGTTTTTGGCCACATCACAAAGCAAAGTTTAGCATTCCACGGATCCTGCAGCAAGCAAGAACAGTAAGAATAGGACATGGCACGAATCCCTTTCACCGTCTTATCCAAGCAAGATCAGTATATTTTTTGGCATCAAGGCTGTCAAACTCGCAACTATGATGCGAAGTTTTTGTTTTAGGTGATGGTCACGAGTAGGAGCACTGAGACCGCAACTTGGGACGTGGACCTCATTAAGCAACATCAATAGTTACCAAATAACTTAGTCCCTTGGAATTTATTAATCTATAAACCGATCTATTAGGATAATGTGCATAGTAATCTATGTGAAAGCAAGGCACGACAATTTAGAATTTTAAATGTTAAGCACCTACCCCAAGTAAGCCCAGGGAGATCTAGTTTCCTAATAGCAATATATGTGCTAAAACATGGGGCAAGTCACCCACTGAAAGCAATATGGAATCAAAATGTCACAATCTTGAATGAGTAAGCAGATCGTTTTCCAGTAAACAAGGCCTTCTAGTAGATTAAAAGAGAATCAAACAATCAGTAAGGATAGGCTACATTAAAATTGATAGTCTTGATAAGATTCACTATTGATGTATTGTGTAATCCACACTCCAATCAGGTACTGGTCATTAAGGTCCCAGGCATGTGGACGCCTAAACATAAAAAGGGGGTGCTGATGAGCATAAACCTGAATGGTGTACTAAGTCATCTTAATGCGAAATACCAGAACAGACAAATGAGGTCTTTTGATTTCTATTTACCGTGTCTATCACATATTCATCACTCATCAGTATCACTGAAGCGAATCGGTCTCATTGTCATTCCTAAACCGCTCATAAGATAT
Source organism: Zoysia japonica (assembly GCA_001602275.1). NCBI lineage: Eukaryota > Viridiplantae > Streptophyta > Magnoliopsida > Poales > Poaceae > Zoysia > Zoysia japonica. The sequence continues at coordinate 3,491,709 of BCLF01000019.1, read as the reverse complement.
TTTCCCTTACTGTTAAAATGTAGAAAACAGAGTTATTTCTGCTTCACGGTTCTAAGACTTGAATTCTTAACACATCTACTACCATGTAGAGATGTCCCTCAATGCATTTGGGTGGTTGTGTTGTGTGGCACAGATATAGCAGATCATTTTATCGAAGTAGCTGTCAAAATTTCAGGACATGCATAGCAGATCACTTGACCGCCCTGCAGCACCGCTAGCAATCTGAATATCTGATACTCCATAGCAACTTTAGTTTCCTAGATCATCTATGCATAAGAATCCAAATCAATTTATTTCAAAACACAAAGAATTTTTCTGAAGTTCTGATCAGTTAACAGAGTAGCCAAAATTGGCATTTGTGTTCTGGGCTCACTAGTCACAAGAGCTCGATGGATTTTCAAACTGAAATCACTACTGCAAAAACAGGGGCAAGGAAATAGTAAGAAGGGAAACCCCTTAACCAACTCACCGATAGAAAATGTCAGTGCCATGGCCAAGTTGCCTGTTGCATGCGTGACAAGAGGTCATGAAACCACTCGCCACAGCCGCACCGTCGTCACCGACGGCTTCCGCATCCTTTTCCACCTTCCCGACGAGCACATCCCCGCAGCTCTCAACGATGCGGTCATCGAAGATGTGCCTGGTCCTCGGGTTGGGCCCGCGCGAGATCACGCAGGTGTAGTCCTCCGACATCGCCATCTCCACCGGCGACACGCCGGCGGTGAGCACCCGGGCGGACGCAGACGGCGAGCTCACCACCTCCGGGAGGAACCTCCTGGCCGGCGACAGCGCCGCCAGCTGCGCTTCCCGGTTCTTGACGCCGAACTCGATCGGGGAGGACACCAGCTCGAACGGCAGGCCCCTGCCGGAACAGGGGACCTGGATCCTGAGCTGCGACCCGAACACCACGTTGCCGCCGCCAGCCTTTGCGTCCCCGCCCTCCCGGAGCACGTCGGCCAGGCCCACGCCGGCCGGCTCCGGAGCGGCCGCGTCCGCACGCGCCCTTCGCAGGCTCCGCTCCGACAGGAACGGCGAAGGCAGCGCCGCGGAGCAGCAGAACTGCTTGGTCTCCAGGATGGAGGTCGGGCTCACGGCCGACGCGGGGCCCTCCGCGCACCCGGCCGGCGGCAGCGCCATCGCCGCCATGAACGACCGCGGGGAAGGGAACGCGGAAGCAGCGGACGACGAAGAGTGTCTCGGGGACTGAGCAACAGCGGCAACGACCGCGGCGGGCTCGGCCATGAATCCTCCTCCTCCTCCTCCTCCTCCTTGCTTGGCGTCAACCGCCCTTCTCGATCTGCTGCGCAGCATCGCTCACGCGTCGAGTGTGCCTGTGCGCGCAGGCCATGCCATCACCAATCATGAAAGGAAGCCAAAAAAAAAAAAAAGTGGCAACTTCTGCGCGAGCTTTTGCTCGCTTTAAAGAATGAACAGAGACGGCGCAGAGGCCAAAAGCTCAACAGAAAGCGGCCGGCCTTCTTGGACGGATCAAAGCTCCGGCGATGGTGTCCGCTCCCTCTTCTACCGCATTGCCTCAGTTTCGGATTCGACGAAACCCCCAAAATTTTACAGCTAGTAGTGTGTGTTTTATTTTTCCCTCTCCTCTCTCTAATCCGAAGCACGCAAAACCGCTCGGCTACAGGCTCCGCTCTCAGTGAACGCCAACGGTAAAGTGACTCCACTCCACAAGAACAGCGGAGGAGGAAACAAAACCACCACGAGAAAGAAGAGACCGGACCAAAATTTCGACGGAAACCGCCCACAAGAGCACCACCGCACGCCCCCCGGATCGAAAACGCCCCCGATCCTATGCGAAGGAAAAGCCCCGGAAAGGCGTCTGCTTTTCTCGTCGATTTCGCGGCTCTTGGTTGGTGGGTTTGGTCCTGGTACTTAACTACTTATACAGGCGCTCTGCTAATAATAATCTTCTTTCTTCCCCGAGGGAAATGGAAAGACCTGTTCTTGAGCAGTGGTGGGTTGCTGTGTGACCTGTGTTTCCCTCCCTCTCCCCTTCCTCCCTCCTCTGCTCTCTCTCTCTCTAGTCTCACGCTCACTCAGCCCGGAGGGAGGGGGAAACGCAGCAGGAGAGGGGATCCATTTATTTAAAAACCTCTACGTCAATTTCGAACAAATTAAAAATTCTTCAGAAATTTGTTGCTCCTCCAAGAAGTATTTTCTTTTTTTTTTCCCTGACTAATCTGATGTGATGTTTGATGATGAAGCAATGTCTTAACAACTGCTGGCTTAATTGCGGTCGTACTTGCCATGATCATGATTGCGGATGCTGTCGCGGTATTTCCATCTTTTTGAGATTTTGGTCCGCGATAAGTTAACCTCAAATTATTGTCAACTTGCGGGAAAAGCGGTGGTGACGCATGCAACGATCTTGCTGCTCTTTTTTTTCTTCTTTTTTTTGGGTGATGGGGAGTGTATAGATCATAAAGTGCGTTGTCTGTTAGAGAATCTTCAGCAATTATCTATAATAGGTGCTCTTAAAAGAAAGTTTTAGCAGGCTCTGAAAAAGTTTTAGCAGCAAGGTGTTGCCAGTTTTATCTGATTGATGCTTAACATGAGAAGAACATTAACTGAAATCATTTGTGAAGGCAAGAAAATAATGAGATGAAATTGCATACGTGAATTTCAGACAAATAGCAGCTCAACACAGCTATTGCAAACGAAGAAGATGTATGCCTGAGCTTGGTGAGGCGCCTGCTCTGCTTTTGGCAGCGCCGCCTTCTCTGCTTTCCCCACGACGCCAGCACCTTTCCCTCAGCTCCCTCTGGCAACAGCGTAGCCCCTTCCTCGAGTCATGTGGCGGCGGCGAACCCCCTACTCAGTCCCCTGCGACAAAGGCGAGGCGAACACCCTTCTCAGCTCACTGCAGGCGGCGGCGAACCCATCCTCAGCTCCCCGCGGCGGCGCAGCCCCTCCTCTCGGCGAAATCCTTCCCACCGGCGTGCAAAAAGTAACTGAAAAATAGCGTGAGGAATACTATAGTAACTGTTAGGCTGCAAGATTTGGCGCGCGAGCACGTGATTTCGGTCAGAAGGGGCGGGATTTGCTGATTGGGAGTGCGAACGAGGGTAGCAGATGTGGGGACAGAGAGGTCGAGTTTAGGGGCGGTGAATGTTTTTGAGTTTGCTTTAGGTAACTGTTGGATGGGTGATTTTGCTGATTCTATCTAAATAACGTATTTAGGGATAATTTTATATCACTGCTGCTTAGTCCGATGGTGCTAAATGTTCTGACAACAGAAACCTGGTATAACCCGGTGATTATCGTCTTGCGCTATGCAATAAGCGTATTCCTGAAGATTCTTTTGAAGGAGGAAAATGACTGTGGGCTATGTGGCTGTGAAGGTTCACGGGTGAGCATGAAATTCAGATAAAAAAAAACTTCTAATTTAAATTTGTTCGTCTTATTAAAAAAATTTGAATAATATTATATATTTTTTATAATTAACTGTATTATTAAAAATATTTTAATTATATTTTATAATTTTATATATTTAAATTTATTTTTAATAAAATTAATAATTAAAATTAAAGTAAAAAATTATAAAAAACAACAATTAAAAAACGAAAATAGTAGACAAGAGTACCGGAGCGTTGAGACGAGAGCTGGTGTCGTTTGCGGTGCGGATGGTAAGCACCGGCGTTTCCTAGCGCATGGATCGAAGTGCCATAAATGGTGCAACAGTTGAGTTCGTACCGCCTCGCATCGAGTGCTGCGGATACGTACTCCTCCTACTGTTACGTTGCACCTTCACGCTCGCTCGCATTCACTGCCGCGGAGGTCAGCCAGCCGTGCCTCCAGTCGCGCCCGGTACGGCCCTGCACACGTACGCCCTCTTTCGTCACAGTTTTCGGCTCGTCTTTCCTTACGAAAACGCAGAAACCCGAGGCCGTTCGGAGCAAAGTTTGATGTTTCAACGCGGAGTTATCTTCGTCCCCTGGTGAGTGGTTCATGTCATGGATTCGTCGTTTCAGAAAAGGAGAAAAGTGAGGCAGAATTTGTTTACTGAAACTTTACCTTGAATTAACATCAGCAGTTTTACGGAGTACTCCCCTAGCGCAGTATTAGTAAAAATACGAGTGTTTCGGTGGGGAGAGAGAAAAAAATGCATTTTTTACTGTTTCTCCCGGATGATCCCCCATGTCGGGTGGAAACGGACAGGCTCCGAGCGGAGGAGCCCTGCGACCCTGCTCCCGCCTGCGTGCAATTCATCACGCTCCCTTCCTCTGTCCTCTGGGCTCTGCCACTAGCCTGGTCCTCGCTACAGTTTTCGACCGCCTATTCTTCCCGTCACTGTGACTGACACGGCTAGAGCGAGACCAGGGTAGCAGGAACCCCCCTCCGCTGTCGCGTCCGTCCGACGGCCTGGATCAATCCTGGAGGGAGGGAACAGCAGGTCCCCGTGCGCGCGCAGGGACGGTCGCGCACGGAGGCGGCCCGCCGGGAAGCCGCCTCCACCTGTGGGTTCGTGAGTGGTTTTCGATGGAGTTTGGTGTTCGGGCAACAACAGGGAGATGGGGGTGGCAGGGAGCGGAGCCGCTTGGCGCTTGCTCCCGGGCGCGGGTCTCTGTGCGGGTAGTGGATAGTTACGCGTCCCGACAGCGGACGCGAGCGGACTGCTCCCGGATCCGGGACAGCGCGCCTCGCCCGCGTCCGTGGATGGATGGACGGACACGGACCTCGTCCTCGCATCCTCTGCGCCGCGCATGGCCCTCTCCTCGCAAGGCAAGCTCGTTTCTCCCAGCTTCCATTTGCTGGTGCTAGGGAAATTAACAAAAAAAGGCAAATTTGTTGATGAAAACTGCACGTCGAGCTCTTGCTCTGTAGTCGCGCGTGGACAGAGCCGAACGGCGTAGTCAACAGTCTGGCCTTGATTCCGTTGCGCAAGTCCTCATCAGACGGACTGACTTCTTGAACAGCCGGGAGCAGTTGATGCGACGACCGGCGCGCCACCATGAAAGCTGTATACTCCGGCTACAGATACCACTCCGGGCAGCGCCCGTTCATCAAGCACGAATCGAGGTCTCACTTGATCCACAGCTCTAGCTGTTTTAATTTCGCCCATCACACCATGGCACAGCAACATCAAGTGCTATAACAGCGACGTCAAAGAAAAATACTAAGTATATCAGCCGAGGCATGTTCGCTGTTTCAAAAACTACTGAAAACCGATTGGATCGGTTTTCATAATTTTTAGTGAAATTAATTTGTCTTTGATTATTATTTTTTTGGTAGCAGAGCAAAGTGGATTTCGTTTGGTTTTACCGCCAGTTTCCTGATCGATTTTAACACTACTCAAAACCAGTCAAATATAGCAATTTTGTTAACTTTGGGCTGCGCGTGCACAGGAAACTGGAGCATGCCAACCCACTCAAAAGTCTGATTCTGATTAGGCACCAATAGTTTAGTTCTCAATTGTCATGAACAGCCAAGGTATAGTAGATCCTACAAGTATACTCTCTGCGTCAATCAAGATATGTGTGTGTACAGTATCCACAGAATATTTCTGTTGGTGACCAGTATTTTAACAAAGCTTCTATGCGTCAATTATTGTCTCTCATCAGAGAATGACACTGACAAGGCAGTGGACTAAATTATTGTTACTATTGTAAATGCTAGCAGCATAGAGGTTCTATCTAGCTTAAAATAACCCAAATTTGTTCTCTGTAGGAGTAAATTATCCTTGATTCCTTTTATTCTTTTTTTTAAGAAATGAGACATCATATACATACATGCTGTTGATATCCTCAGATCTGCAGTTGTTAGCGTCTCTTAGTTTATTTTGCAGGTAAGCTAACGTATCAACGGAAATGTTAAACCTCTTTTTGTCGGCAGTGCATGCTACCTTGAATAATTCATGGATTAGTATATCCTAATTAGCTATGCTGTTGGAAGAGTACTGTATTTCAACGCCAGCTTATTATTCATAAAATGGGCATAAAAGATGCGTATAAAACTGAATAAAGTATATTTTACTCCTTCAAAGTTTGATCTAAGTCTAAATAACTCCGAACTAAAATTTTGTTTACTTTACCCCCAATATTTGTCAAATCTGTTCAGTTTTCATCTTTGGATTTGTCAAATATTGTTACTTTACCCCCACTATTTGTCAAATATCGGGTACGGTAAACCAAATTTTAGATTGGAGATTAAATTATTTGGATTTGGTCCAAACTTAGAGGGACTAAAGTGGACTCTATCCTTAAAGCAATCCTCTTTGCCAGTTGGAAAGGTTCACATGCTTCTATAAAATCATGCAAAAAGATGCTAATTTTCTGTACCGGAAATCTCAAACGCAAGCTGTACCGCTCTTGCTCTCCAGTGCCATACTTCGTGATTTGGCATTTTTCTCACCAGTCTGTCGCGTGCATGTTCTTCAGTTTTGATGAACTTCGTATTGAGATACTCCTATATCAAGTTGAATAATCTTCTGATCATTGTCAGAAAGTCTTCAGATTTGGAATTAAGAGGTAGGCCTGTGGCCGTTGAAGCTGTGATGACTTCGGCGCAATTCTCCACGTCACGTCCAGCCCAATAATACATAGGCAATCGATCGAGGAAACTCATCATGCAGGTCAAGACTGCAGAGACCCAACATTTTTGCAGGAAATAAGAAGGTGACACAATAGTTGCTGGAGCAACACGTAGGAAAGGATTTCCTCTCTGCTAGTGGCTGGGGGCAATAGGGTTAGGGCACCGCACAGTGACTAGTACCACCAAGTGGTGTCTTATCTGCCGGTGTTTCCTCTTACTGCAAGCTTTCTTTAGTGCAGGCCCCAGCGCACGGACAAAAGCTTGAGTCAAGTGTATTTTGAAATGATCAGTTGCTAGTTCTGAATGAGCATGTCTAATGCTAGGAGTAACATAAAGGCTTGACAAATACTGGAGTACCTCCATTCCTAAACATAAGCATTTCTGAGTTTAATCGGAGTTAAACTTTTTTAACTTTGATTATTAATAATAAAAAATTAAATATGTTTTATCATATATAGATTATATTACTTAAATTTTTCATAAAACAGACTTTCATAATATGTAACTCTTTATGTTAGAAATTATTTAAATTTCTAGATATTATTAGTCAAAGTGGGACGGATGGAGTAGGATATACTTACTTCATACTATAATTAAGGTTACTGTTCTTCCATAGGTAGAGGCAACCTAGATCATAGGATTACATCAACAACCTACTCCATGTCTCACGCCGCAATTTTTGGCAGCACAGTAATTTTGCAGCATCGCACGTTGATAAAAATAAAAGTTGCTTCCGTATGATAACCATGGCCAAATATTTAAACCAACCATGGAGCAATCACGCAGACGCAAGCACACACATGCCACTTGGCAGCGAACAGTAAAATGTTCGTCTTATCTTCTTCAGCAGGTTAATCGATCAGCAGCCGGCAAGTCAAAGATGGATTGGGACATCGTGTCGTCATGCAGCTCGACCCACACGAACCATCAGAAAAACCCCGGTAAAGCATCACCTTCTCCTTTGTCAATCGTTAAGCTGCTATCTCCTCAGTCTCAAGTGGTAATTGGCCTCATGATGTTGTTCAGTTGAGTCGATCGGAGTGTGAGAACAACTCTTGGTGGCCATCAATGTATGAAGCGTCCTAATCAGAGAAAATTATTTTACTCGTGCTGCCAATAATATATATACGCTATATATATATACATATAGGTATACGTGTGTATATATATATATATATATATATGTGCCGTTGTCACTGTGCACGCTCCAGGGATGATATAGGTGTAAGGGGGACGGTTAGACTAGCAAGCATAAAATAATTTTATCTATCGACAAGTGACAACAACTCCTAGGAAATCAAATAAGTTGGGGCCCGGGGAGGGGGGGGGGGGTTGGTCATAGATGATTACCACCGTGGAACCAAATGGTACGAGCAGTGTCTCACAAGAAAAAAGAAAAGAAAGGAGACTAATAGGTGCAGTGTCAGAGATGACTGAGCTGATATTGATGCAGAAAATTTTGGTCAATCATGACAGAAATAATTAGCCCACCTGTACGAATGTACGTTATTTATGACGTCCGTTCGAAGGGTCGATGAATTTACATTATTTATGATGTCCACCGATAAAAAATCAAATTATTTATCACGATCAACACGTGGATAAATTGCCTACGCCGCACTTTTAAACATGTGAGATCGACACAGAAAGATAAGAGTAGCATTGCTTTACCTGTATAAAGCAAACTTATCATTTCCTTATTTTCTGTGACCTGAAGCTTCTATCTTTCCTACAAATATTTTTCTTCCCCTCCGGATGGGGCCTCGACTTCTCCTCTCCTTCCTGTACCCGCAACAGTGTCAGCATTAGGCGTGTGCGGATAGGGCGGTATACGGGCGCCATGCCTGAATGCATGCTCTCAACTGGCAAGAACTAGCTTACTCGTAGCCATTCGCCATGCAACAATGAACTCATCGCATCCGATGCTGCGCACTGGACGTTGTGTGCAAAAGGATGCCGTCTCTGCCCCTGTGGCCATGCACGGAGTGGATCATGATCCATGAATGACTGCTGCTCTGAAAGTGTAAACTCTGAAACAATGCATGCAAGTAAGTGGAGTACGTAGCTTTTATCTGCAGCACCTTCAATTCCTGGCCTACCTGCAGAGCCCTCTCTAGCTGGTTCTTCCGTGCCATCAGCCGTCGACGCTCGGATGAATAGGCTTCGACAAAAACTGAAAAAGAGAAGATTATTTACAGCTAATTTCGAAAAAAAAGAAAGAAAAGGCATGGGGATTTACATTAATAAATACATATACAGGAGTAAAACAAATAGACGCAGAGGAAATGATGAGCTGGCCTCAATGAATCGCTGATGCGAGAGAACTTGAATATTACCCATCACAAAAAAAGGCTCGAAAATACCATCGATCTGGGCAAACAAGGATGCGCAAACTGGTCGGGGGATTGAAAGATTCCTTTCTTCCGAGCTGTCCTGGTGTCGTGTTACCACTTTGTACCAGAAGCGTTTGTGCACCACACAGGTTGCTTTTGTACATGAAACCTGACTGATTGAGCAAACAATCAATAAGCTTTCTTTAAAAGGGGTCCGTTCGGCACCCATTTTAATGCCTGTGACTGAACAGTAATGAGCAACAGTTTACCTGCTAGCCGCTGCAGCTGCAGCAGGCCGCAATCGGCGGCGCTCACGCGACCAACGCAAACAGCTGTAGACGAACGGCTGTGCTGTACGCACAGCAAAAATACGCTGCAAAAATGGGTAACGAACACCGCCCAAGATACTCTTAGTTTAGTTACGAAAAGAAAAAGGGATTTTTTTTCATGGCCGATAATAACTTTGTTGAAAGGCAGTACTTTAAATCTCTCTCCTTATTTACTTCTTAATTCACGCAACTATAGCTAGAAGGACAATTAAAAGTGAATAAATGTACTACTAAAGAACAGTACTGCCACTAGTACATCGAGCTTATCACCTTGAGCTTACTCATCACGGTCACTTGTATATACTGTAGAAAAGTGAATCATCATAACCATATAGGCCCAAAACAAGTACCCCTACGAGTAGTATAATCACTAGAGAAGAAGAAATTTTGCAAGCTGCTTTGCTGCCATCATCAACCATCAGATCAACCTTTTACCACTGTAAACAAACAGATGAATGGCATCATGAACGTGACAGGTGCTCTTGATCACCAAGGGAAGGAGAGGAAGACAAGGATTGGTCGCTTTTGCATGACCTCCCTCCAACCGCCGCTCCATTTATCGGGATCTGTGGATCACGCTCATCACCTCCCTTTCGGCTGCCTTTCCAGGATCCATCCATCCCCACTTCCACAGCACTGCCGTGCCACTTTCATCGTCGCTGCCAACATGTTTCCCAGCCGTTTGCTGTGCTACGGGCAGCAGTGAACCCGTCACGGTCTCTCTCCTCTTCTCTACTAGCAGCAAGCATTACACTAGTTCATCAACGATCTCTGTTTCTTTGTGGACCGATTGCTGATGAGAAGCTTCTGAACTGCGTTGTTTAGTTTGCCGACAGATCTCGTGACCGTTTCATCCTGCGCCTGCAGTTGCATTTTGAAGAATGATACTGCTAGTGCTAGTAGCAAATTACTTGGACCTGGAAATGGTTAGAAACCAATGTGTTCAGTTCAGAAACCTTTGTTGGGCGGTGAGCTGGTTTAGAAACCTTTGTTGTTGCCTTCGTGGGCTTCAATATGTACTTACGGGATAGCCTTTGTACAGAGAACATCCAGGCCCAGGGTAAAATCTACCACATAGTCTTGTTCAATGCAGCCCGTGAGGCATATATGGGCCAGCCGTCAACTCAGGAGATTGAGGAGAGGAGCAAAAGTCCAAATCAATCAAAACCGTTTGGTCTGTCCGGAAATGGTCATCCCTGGAGAAGATACGCATGGCTAGCGAGTCCCATGTGCCTGATCATTGGTCGTCTATGACTATACGTGGAAGCATGGATACGTTAAGCCTGACCAACTAAAGAAATGGGACCCTGATAACAGTGCAAACTTATCTAAAGAAATGTAGAGCTAAATGAGAACCTTACCTTCTAATGATTCGGAGGTCTAAGTCAGATTGATAATTGGAGCTAAACCCCGTGGGCGGGCGAAGCCAGGCTGAAAATTCATCGGGGTCAACACCATATTTTACCGGGGTCATTAGCCTTATAATCCATATTTAAAGAGTATTTTACACTAGAATTACAAAAATCCATGGATGTCAGCTGACATCGATGGCAAGCCTTAGCTCCGCCCCTGAGTGGGCTGTGGGAAAGAATATAATGAACCCGGTACATATAACATGGAAATAATCATGTCAGCGCAGAGCTTGCAGGTACATTGAGACAAGTTTTTTTTAATAAAATGCATGATTAAAATTGATGTTAAAAATTAACAATGTCAATATTTTAAAACTTGAGGGAATATCTTTTTGACATCGAGGATGCCATACCTTTTATATTCCATAACCCAGAAAGAACATAAGAATACCATGTTTTCCATTTCTGCTCCCCTGTAACACCTAACCAAAGCCTGTAGTTGTAGTATGTGATTTGAGTCTTAATAATTTATAATTGAAGTGAAGTGAAGGTGAGATTAATCTCGGTTACGTAGGGAGGTGAAGGGCAGTTTATAACCAGTTGTTCCAACGTAGCACTTACGAGTTAACTTTTTTACTTGAAACGAGGATAAAAACGTAAAAAAGATACTATGCATGAACGCATGAGCCAGCTCCACGTGAAAGCTGAGCGGTAAGCGAAATTTGAAGACGGGGCGTTACCCCTGCCCCCACCAAAACCTCATAAATTTGTTGATGAGCATCTACTGTGCCTGGGTATGGAAATATGGATCACCGTTATCATGTGAGCCACGCGCGACCACCACCATAAATTGATTAGCTCGGATCAAAGCGGAGCATCTCTTTCCAGTAGGGCCTGAAAACTCACGTGACCCGGCCGTCGCCGCGATACCGTGAAACATACCAGGAAACAAAGGCAAAAAGATCAAGGCCACCATCCTAGCTAGGCTAGAAGAAATCATCAGCACCTCATGGCAAAGCATAAACAGTTGAACAGGTAACAGCCCACAGCTCACCGCAAAACCGCCGGGGTCACGCTCTTCGCGCCCCGCAACAGTTTCCTCACATGGCTAGCTAGCCGCCCTGAAGAACAATGCCAAATGGAGATAAGAACAGTTCAAGCGGCAGCACTTTTTTTTTTTGATTAAGCGGCAGCACTGATTGGAATGGTGCAGCTAGGTTTATTGCGTATCACATTGCATTTTTTTTCCTGGACGACGAGGGAACAATCAGTCTGAGTCTTATTAAGATGCACCTTTTCCTTTTTCCTTTTTTTTTTTCTGGTTTCAGTAATTTGACATATCTCCCCAGGTTCTCTAGCTAGTCAGTTGACCTAATTTGTCAGATGGCAGGTAATCAAGCTAGTGATGTAGACAAATACACAAGCAAAATCCTCAGTTAAGTTTGCAAATTAAATGGAGTACGTATTCTGCAGCATATTGTTGGAGTTACGTAAACTAGAATACTATTATTGCTTTCTCTTTGTTATCTGGAAAAAAATTATGCATAGTTGCATCTTCCACCCAAGCAGTGGTGTGGTGTTCACACATAGCTGTAACCTTTGGGGTAAGATTGATGATTACAGTCACACTTAGCCACCTAATAGTCTTTTGACCTAGGAATCCCAGGGCCACCAATCACATAGTGTAGATTATTTATTAATCAAGCTCATTTTGCTTAAGTAACTTCTCATTGTTCATGTTTGCAGTTCATGTAATTGAATATCAGAATGTTAGCATGCTTAAGAAAAAACCAGAACAACTGAGTTTTTGCACCATCCAAATGTTGGAACCGAGACAAAATCATGTGAGAGAGAGAGAGAGACAGAGACAGAGAGCTCAGTCAAACGGCAATGACGAAGAACGCTATATTTTCACTGTGGATCCATCTGGCTGTGGATATGAGAAAAGGGAACACTACAGGGTGATGATTTATTCTCACCACCGGTCTAGATGCATACAGTTATCAAAATTTCGCAAACACGGATCTCCAAAATTAAGTTCATGCCTAACACTAGAGTAGAACATGGATAACACTCAATCTCCAAGCATTTGAGTGATAACTGAAAACTGATAGGCAAACTCACGAAATCATAATACATGGAGTAGTGGATGAACATCCTTTGGACAACCCTAAAATGCAGCCCTAGATTCCAGTAGTGGTCAATCAACTTGCAGAAAGAAGAAGCACCATGTGGACATAAATTTATTCAGATGGAAGATCGGGACAGATTCTCGATGTGATCTCTTAACTAACAAATCTTTAGAAACACGAGCTAAATCTTCCCATGCTCTTCAGATGCAGTGCTTCTACCTAATGCTTCAAACTGCAAATGAAGTCTAAACAAATCGAAACAGAGAGTTTCAGATTCTGGCGATCTTCAAAAACAGTACTCCAATTTCGTAAATGTTGTCTCGAATCTATCTGCTGAATCTTCCTATAAATATGTTCAGATACAAGAAGATAAAACAGGTAGCAATTTCTCACATTTTATCAAGCCATTAGATTAGTCTATAGCATACGGAGTATACCGGTACAGTAAGCTTAAATACTAGAAGAAACTGAATGGTACTAACTTGGTCGTGATGCATGAGATATTATCTGACAATCAAAGGGGACAATTCAAGCAGATATACTTAAAGAAAAAAATTGCTCACTTTTCGAACTGGCCTGTATATATGAAGTGCATCGTCCCATGATGCTGTAACCGATTCGTTTTGATCGGATAGACAAAAGAATCAGGCACTCACCAGCGCACAAGATTCCATGGGCCAGTCCAAATCGTAGGAGCTATATTGCAATCCTCCAAGAAAAGAGCCACCAACCGGTTAAACTAAAGCTAGTCATAAACATTGTAAAAACGAAAGGCGTGCAGAAGATTACGCGCATGTACGCACTGATTGTACACCCAGACTCGGAACAACATCAGATCATCTTACGAATGAACTCTGAATCAAATTTGTATTGGACACAAAATAAAAAAAAGGATGGATGGACAGATATGCTGAGAACAGAATCCAGCCTAAGCTTCCTTTACGAGCGAAGATTGTGCTCTGCTATGATTCTGTGACGGACATCTTCCTTTCTGAGCTCATGGAATCTACTGATCCGGTAGCAGGGTGAGATGTCCTCAGTCACACAGCTGGTTGGCTCATAAACTATCTATCGGCGGGGAACTGGACTGTTGATCAGTTCGAACAATGTAGGTGCCCATCACTGTTGGAAACTGAGACATGAGAAAGAGCCAACGAAGAAGCTGTTAACCAGAAAAAAAAGGCAGTGGACGGCAATGCGGGGTGATTACTGATTAGCACGGGAAAGCGTGCACTTACTTTCTCAGAATTCAGCAAAGGGACAAACTTTGCATTTCATGAGGTCCCCCTAATTCTCGCAGCACCAGCAAACCGATCCCCTGTCTCTCTAGCCACCAACTGATGCCCAACCCAAGTGGTTTAATACTACTACCAGGAAAAGGCCAGCAGATGATGAGGGTCACACCCAACCAACCAACTCTGTCTCCAATCTCTCGCCTCAGAACATGCACCAACACCACCTCCTCGGCTCCATCATAAACCCCATCGCCTTTGTCCCTCGCCACCACTGCTCTTTACAACCACAAAACCCTCCCTACAAATACCCTTCGAGCCAAGAACACAGTCGCAGCAGCAGAAATGGAGGTAGAGTCCGTCCAGTGCGAGTGCTGCGGCCTGCGAGAGGACTGCACCCAGGACTACATCGCCAGCGTGAGAGCCAGCTTCCACGGGCAGTGGCTGTGCGGGCTGTGCTGCGAGGCCGTCAGGGACGAGGCGCGCAGGAAGAAGGCTCAGCCGCCGGGCGTGGAGGAGGCCGTCAGGGCGCACACGGCGTTCTGCAACATGTTCAAGTCGAACCCGGCCGTCCGCGTCGCCGACGGCATGCGCCTGATGCTCCGGGGACGGTCCGGCGACATGTCGAAGCCGGAACCGGCCAAGAAGTGCAGCGCCTCGCCGCCACAGGTTGGAGACGAGCCATCAGTGGCGGCGTTGTACTAAAGCTTCCATCCATCCTCAGACAGACTTACAGTTACAGACCATCTAGTCGATCTCCTTGATACTGAGTGATAACCTGAAATCCGTTCCTCCTTTCGTCAGTTTTCCGTATGTTCTTTGTCATGGCGTGATTTCTGGATGCACATAAGGAGGTTCATGTCGACTTCATGAGAATAGATGCTAGTAGTACTGTCGTCTGGCCTTGAAATGAAGCCGACGCCGCCTTCTTTGTGACCGCCAAACAATCATTGAGCTGATAAGATATGCTAACCGGTCTCTGTTTGCGACCTAACAAAGGCAGAGGAGAAGGTTAGCATGTGCAAGCCTGTATTGTTCACACCTCAAAGTCGTCGTGCTCGCTGTACCTGACATGCCCAGCGATGGGGACATTACACCATAAGGCTTCCATATGACCATATACATACTGTATTGCCAAGATGGTCGCTGCACTTGCACCACGACGCTCTGCTCTTCCATCTCAAACGGGCTCTGCTTTATGGTACCCGTGTTGCGCAGATAACTGGCCCGAGCCTCCTACTAATTCGAGCTCGGTTCAATCAAGAACAGATTGAACCACCATGCTCTTGTCAGCTCAGTTCAGTCCAGTCCCAAGGATCAAGGCAACCATGTCACATCTACTATACTGCAGTAGTCTTTTTTCTTGAAAAATATTGGATAACTCTACTGTTTTTCTGACATTAAAATGAAACTCTCTTTTTGCTACTGATACATTGACGAGTAATATGCATACATGGATTCTAGCACATTGAAAAGAGTAGTTTCCACACACTTCTATCAGTCAAAGATCCGTAAAGATGCAAAAGTTTGCCAAAAGATTTCCCGTCGCTGCATGGCGATTCATCTAGTGAGCGTGCGTCCACTTTTCTTAACAACCTTTTGCTAGACAAGCAAATACCACTGCTCATCGAGTACTATGTACGGGTTCATATAATCGACACAACACACAAGTTGCAGTGTGCGTCCAAGCCAACTAGTGTTGAATTTGTTTCATGATCAAGAAGGTGACAGGATAATTAGCCTCAAGTTAACGCTCGAGTCCACGCGAACACGCACCTGCGCAATCCGATCGAGCACCTGCCGCACGGCTGATCGTTGATCATCGATGCACTAAGCAGGTAACTTGAACGGTTTTCGATGAAATCGGTCCAGATTCAATCTGATTTAAATATGTAACCAATTTTTAATAAAAAATCGAAAACTGATTAACTACGCAGGCCCGTCCTGGTCCAAGATGGGAAGGAGCGCGATGCGTAGCGGCGGCCTGTGTGCGTGATTCTTTCCTTCTAAAACTCTCGGCCCACTGGGCCCAAGCTTCTCCAAACGGCCGGTCGGTCGCTATGCAGAGGTTCTCGCAGGTTGCGCTCCGCCGCCTCCTGTCGCCGCCGTCCGCCGCCGCGGCCGCTCGACGGGCTGCGCCGGTGGCTGCGGAGGCTGTTACGGGCGGGGGCACCCTTCTCCTACGCCACGGAGGTGAAGCTGGGGTACGTCCCCCCTTGAACCTTCCTAGATTTATTATGGGTTTTGGGTTCCGTCCATTCCGTGTCGAGCTCTGAGTTTCCCAATGGTGGTTGTGTCCTTGCTTTAGATGGCGGAGACCGGATGGAGTGGCGGAGGATCGGCACTCCGTTTGGCTCGGAGGCTGTGCACTTACGACGAGAAAGGTATATCCCGTGGCTTCATTTTCACTACCGTGTCTGTTTGATCTGGTCAGGATGATGAGGCTTGCTATTAATTTCTATGATCACACTCGCGCCCGATGGATCCAGCACTACTCAGTTTTGAAATACATGTTGTGGGCTACTGAGCTGGTAGATGTATAATTCCTTACTGTGTCACAGCAGCATGCTGACATTTTGTTGTACTGCCCACCTTATTGTTTCGTCATGTGCAATTTCTGATATAATATGTGTTTGAACTAGTACAGTGAGCAAGAAGGTGCGAATTTTATTTTATTTAGGGATAATAGTCAATGTAGTCCCGAACTATGCACAAAAGCTCAATTTCATCCCTCAACTTTGAAAAGGTCCAATTTAGTCCTTGAACTTTTGTTAGTGGATTACCTTCGTTCTTAGTCTTATGTGGCTGCCTACGTGGCATGACACGTCAGCAGTGGGTATGCCACGTCAAGTTCAATTTTAGATTCAAATTTAAAATTAATTTTTTTTTCTCATACCATAACTTCGTTTTTGAATCCGTTTGAACAATCATGTTTCTTAGAAATTGATGCAACAAAATAAGATATTGCATGGATATTTTTTCGATGTTTGGATTGTGTTAAAATTAGACGTGAGAATTTTATATATTCCATGTGAATATGTATTGGTATTTTCAAAATTTTAAAAACTTCTAAATTATGGATTTTTCTATTGCATTAAAAAAAGGAGATTTCCTACACTTGGATTGCATTAAGATTCAACTTTATTAAAATATCAAGTTGTATATAAAAAACAAAATATATTCAAATTATTGATTTGAACACATGTATCATATGTAAAAAACATTGATTTTTAAAATATAATATGGAAAACATCTCCATGTATTTTTTTTCATTAACTTTAAGAAACACGATAGTTCCAATGGATCAAAAACAGAGTTACGATATGAGAGAAAAATCGATTTGAAATATAGAATCTAAAATTGAAGCTGATGTAGCATGTTACTTGCTGACGTGGCTTGTCATGTGCTGACGTGGCGTGCCACATGTGTAGCCACGTCAGATCAGGGATGAAACCGAGTCTTTATCCAAAGTTCAGGGACTAAATTGGACCTTTTGAAAGTTGAAGGACGGAATTGAGCTTTTAAGAATAATTCAGGGACTAAAATGAGTATTATCCCTTTTATTTACATGTTCTGTGGTTTTCTATTTCCTGGTTGAAAACACTAGCGCGGATATGTTCGTTTGCTGAAACTCAAATGACGCACAGATGACAGGGCACTTGAGGAAGAAGCTGAGAAGAAATTTGGATGGATATTAAAGATATTCTTCCTGGGAACTGCCGGCCTAGTTGGCTACCAATTCTTTCCCTACATGGGTATGTTCTTCCCGTGCTGGGGTTGCGTTATCAGAATGTCATATTTTATTTTCTGGCGAACCTGAAAATATTGCTTTGCCTGACAAATTTTCAGGTGATAATCTGCTTCTGCAATCTATCTCACTTCTGCGTGTCAAGGATCCCTTATTCAAGCGAATGGGAGCGTCCCGGTTAGCTCGTTTTGCAGTGGATGGTAACTAATTATTTATGCATGTATTCAGTTATTTTTAGCCACTTATCTAATTCACTATTGGGCTTTACAAACATGTGGTATCATGAAGAATTACCTGTTCAAAGAGGAAAAACTACCAGACTTGTACAACGTGGTAGTACTTTTGCATAACAGACCAAGGATGCTTGCTACATGATAGTTATGTCTTTCTAAGCGAGGCCATATCTGCTTTACAAACATGAAACTGGAATGGTGCTGCATGTACAGTCCTGTTTTTTTTTTTTTTTTTTTGAAGTAAGTACAGCAGGGAATTCCCTGCTGTGGTGTACAACCCTGGCAGCCTTTTTGTAACAACATGCTAAGTTTGTCTATGGATGATCTTATATTCTATATACAGTGCCATAATCAAAGTGTCAATATTCCTATCATATCACGTGCAAACAAATTCATGTGATTTCAAGTCTAGAGTAGACCTTTTATCTCTGTTTGTGTAACATGATATTTAACTTCAGCGTTAAGTTCATTTGCGTAAAAACATTTGCTGTCAGTTATCTTCTATCTTCGTTCCTTACTGATTTACTAAGGGCACAGATGGAAGAAGAATGAAGGTGGTAGAGATGGGTGGAGCTCAAGAACTTCTAAATGTATTGGAAGGTGCTAAAGATGATAAAACACGCAAAGAAACTCTAAAAGCTCTTATTGCACTTTCAAAGTCTGGTGAGTCCTTCCAACGTGTTTCATCTAAAATATTCTGAAATGCTTGTGTTGCATTTTTTTGTTCCCATGATGGCCTTTGATGGTTTATGTAAAAGGGGACCTAGGGGCAAACTTCCTATTTTCCTGACTCATGCAAGTCACACGTTGCAAATTATTACTCTGTACTATATGTTTAAGTTTTGAAGCGTTGATTCTAGGCAGTACCATGTGTATCTGAAGTTGCTAAGAATATAGGGTTTTTCAATTTGTACTTCAGACCTGTGGTCTGTTAAATGATTATGTGATACAAATACATGTTACAGCAGGAACTGCCTCTTTTATCAATCTCTCATGATTCAGGGGCTCATACCTCTAGTGAATCTTGTATTTTTGTTGATGTACACTAGATTCATGAAAATATGCATGTGCAATGTGTGTATGATGCAATTGCTCATGTAAATCAGCATCAAGCTGTGTCTTGCATGCAAATCGGCAAGTCGTGCTCATGCATTCTTGTTGCTTGTTCATACTAATACTGATTCATCGTGTGTGAAGTAATTCTGATTCGTGTTACTAATCTTTCATGGTACCTATCAGTTAATACATGATGCAATCCCGATTTGTTGCTTTTTTTCTGTGTTTCTGAGCTATTCTTTGACGCACGTGGTTCTGTTAACATTATTGTTGCAATGCACAGAAGAAGCTGCAAGATTTTTGGACAAGGCAGGTGCCTATGCCATAGTCAGCTCTACTCCGGATCCCAAATCTCCAGAATTTGCTGAGATCGAGACATACAAGACTAGCCTTTTGAAATCATTTGATCAACTGAAATCATGATAGCAATTTTTCTGAGAGCTGATTTAGCAGCTTGTTTGTTCTACACCTTGTCCTGGGGGACAATGCCCTTTATTTCTGGCTCAATCGACGGAGTTTGTGGAAAACCTTTTGGCTTCCTAGTTGACGAGGCATTGGTTTGTCGCTGAACGACTTTCCTTCCGGTGTCCATGTTTCGAGCAAGCATCAAGCATCTATTTTTTCCTTTAGAAAAAGGTTTTTTTGGGGGCCAATCATAAGTTTTTTTTGGCTTAGAGCAGGTTTAGTATCGAAGCACTATCGAGGTTGTGTATCATTTGAGTTTACAATCCAAAACATTTTTTGCACGTGGAGAGACCACTCACTGAGTTGGTGTGTTAATGCAATTTCTAATGATCGACTTGCTCGGGCATACATGGTGACCCTGACTGATGATGTGACTGTAAGAGCATCAGTTGCCTATAATAGGTACGACTAAAAGCTACCTCCGTTTCAAAATAAATGTTAACTTAGGTTTAGTTAAATTTGTTTTTGACTAATGATTTGTATAAATATAAATTATTTTAATATATATAAAAAAATATATTATAAAAATATTTTTTATAAAAAATATAAAAGTACAAATACTAAATTTTAAGTTAACCAAATCTATAGTAATTGTTGGTCAAAGACAAATTTGATTAAATCCAAACGAACACTTATTTTAAGACGAGTTAGTAGTTTTACAATTAACTTTCAATAATTCTACTTCTAGTTTTACAATTAACTTTCAATAATTATACTTAAAGCATATCAGGAGCTTCAACTTTCAATATCTTCCGATAGTTCTAGATGTAGTGTGAGCAAGGTTTCTGTTGCTGACCGAGTTGACCAAACTAGTGGGGATCAGTTTGACGAAAATCTTTAAAACCATTTAAAATTGAAAATTCAAAAAATGAATGAAATTTGGTTGAAGTTCTACAATAAAATGATTGTTTTTTCTAGTTTATAAATCGGTTTCAACAATTTATTGATCGAATTTTTTTAGTTTTATAGGTTTTGAAGTTTCAAATTTTAAAACCCATCATATTCTTTATTTTTATCGGTTTTTAAATTTTGTCAACCGGTGAAATTGATCGGATCTTTCTCAAACAGTTTTGTAAAGAATGAGGCTGATTTTAAGGGGCCACCAAAGATTGAATGCTGTTGGCGATGCTCTGCGCTCAAAGCTATCCGTAACCTTTGGAATGAGAGAAGATCGGTCTGTGTTGTTGCTGCCGCTCCTGCCGAGGCCAGTCATAGACTCATAGTCCACTGCCGTTTACCAGCTCCAAACACGGCCTCCTTGACGCGCCGAGTCGGGCTCCCCTCCGATCTCGGGCCCGTCACCTCGGCGCACGGCGCAGAAAAATTAAAGCCGACACGAGCAAAAAGTGAGCGAGGCACGCACGACGGTCCTGTCCCCGCTGCTTCTCCTCGCCGTCTCCACCGCGGCCTCCTCGCTCGTACCGGCCGATCTCCTCAGATCCGCCGCCCATGGCTCCCGCGACCCCACCCTAGCTGCTAGCCGGGACACGCGCGGCCCCAATGGGCCGGCCCAGGCCGCCCGTCGCCGCCGGCATCGACCCCATCGCCGAGGAGCCGCCCCACGCCGATGGCGTGCCCGACCCGGCCGCCCTGGCCTGCGCGGTCTCCGCGCAGGCCAGCG
>BCLF01000019.1:3402372-3470112 GCA_001602275.1 Zoysia japonica | reverse complement strand
CCTCGCCCGCCGCGCTCCCTGCCGCCACGCTGCGGCCCTTCCTCGACGCCGTCCGCTCCGAGGAGGCCGGCGCCGCCGTCACCTCCGCCTCCCTCGCCGCGCTGCACGAGGTGATGGCGCTCACGGGGCCCGCGCTCCCGGGCGCCGCGCTCAGGGAGGTCGTCGACGCCGTCACCGGGTGCCGGTTCGATGTCATCACTGACCCAGGCGCCGAGGAGGCCGTGCTCATGCGGATGCTGCAGGCGCTCCTCGACTGCCTCCGCGCGCCTGCTGCCGCGGCCCTTGGTGACCAGCACGTGTGCACTGCAGTCAACACCTGCTTCCGCGTCGTCCACCAGTCTTCGGGGAAGGGCGAGCTCATGCAGCGGTTCTCGCGCCACGCGATGCACGAGCTCATCAGGTGTGTCTTCGCTCGCCTCCCACTGATAGGCAGTGGTCATGGAGTTGGCACTGCTGTCAAACCGGAGGTATGTCCGTCGTCTGCTTTTGCTGTTTATAGTCACTAGCCGCTACCTACAAATGCCAGTCGACCCCGCATCTCACTCTTTACAACAACAACTGTATCACTGCTTCTATGAAAGGAGTAGTGCTGTTCGCACAAGAAAATGGATCCTATTTGCTCCATTCTTGATTAGCTAGCTTCATCGGACTCCACTGAGCTGAATGTTTGAGTTCTATTGTGTTGCTTGGAAGTTGGAACTTGCCTGGAAAAAATATGAGTATAGTTAGGTATCAACTTTTAGGTTTTAGCACACCTGTTATGTCGAAGAGTAGTTTGGGATGTTACTTGGTTTATATGGGTGGGAGCTTCAGACTAGATCCATGTAATACAAACCACTTTGGGGATGCGGAGAGGTAGGTAAAAGGTGATTGATTGTCATTTTAGCTGTTATGAAACAGATGTGCAAAAGCACTGAATCCCCTAATATTGTTGCGTATTTGACTGATGTTTAGTTTTTAAACTCAAATAGTCGGCTCTTATGTCTTCACCATCAAGTTATCCTAGAACTCTTAAAAATCAGACCAGAGCTGGCTCAGTTCTTTAATAGGCCCATTAAGTGAAGTTTGTTAACTTGACATATGTTTCTAAAGTAACATCACACAGAAGACCTTGTATTGTTTCACTTGTGCAACTTATGTGACATTTTGGCCACCTTGTATCTTCTAGCTCCACCCCCTATAGCATGCATAGTTGTGGAAAATGCTATCTAATAATGCTTGAAGTGCTTCTTGTTGTTTGTTTCCCTACTATGAACTATTTCCAAGCATTATTTCGTGCTCACTATTCCAGAAGTGTTCCTCCATAGAGCATGCTTAGTTGCTTAATAATTTGGTTTTTTTTGTATGTTTTACTCTGGCTAGATGGGTGGCGTCGATGAGAATCATCCTTTTGGGATCAGGCAAATGGAGAATGGCAATGGAAGCTATGCACCAGAGACTGGTAGATCTGATGAGAATTCTGCAGATGTCAGTGGACTTGTTGTGGAGCCTTACGGAGTCCCTTGCATGGTGGAGATTTTCCAATTCCTGTGCTCCCTCCCCAATCTTGTTGAGCAGAATGGATTAGATGAGGATATGCCTTTATTTGCTCTTAAGTTAATCAACTCAGCAATCGAGCTTGGCGGGTCTTCATTTCAAAAGCATCCGAAGCTGCTATCCTTAGTGCAAGATGAGCTTTTCAGGAACTTAATGCAATTTGGTTTGTCGATGAATCCACTCATCCTTTCAATTGTGTGCAGTATTGCGTTGAATCTTTATCATCACCTCCGGACTGAGCTCAAGCTACAGCTTGAGGCCTTCTTTTCTTGTATAATTCTAAGGCTTGCACAACCTCGTTTTGGAGCAACATATCGTCAGCAGGAGGTTGCAATGGAAGCTCTTGTTGATTTCTGTCGACAGAAAAATTTTATGGTGGAGATGTTTGCCAATCTTGACTGTGACATAACCTGCAGGAATGTGTTTGAGGAGCTTGCAAATCTTCTCTCAAAGAGCGCATTTCCTATTAACTGCCCCTTGTCTTCTATGCACATTCTTGCTCTAGAAGGCTTGATTGCTGTTATTCAGGGGATGGCTGATCGTATCGGGAATACAACATCCCGTCCAGAGCTCATGCCAGTGAAGCTCAATGAATACACACCTTTCTGGACTGTTAAGTGTGAGAACTTTTCAGATCCGCAGCACTGGGTGAAGTTTGTCCGTCAAAGGAAGTATGTCAAGAGGAGGCTAATGATTGGGGCTGATCACTTCAATAGAGACCCTAAGAAAGGTCTGGAGTTTCTTCAAGGCACTCATCTGTTGCCTGAGAAGCTTGATCCCCAGAGTGTGGCTTGTTTCTTCCGCTACACAGCTGGTTTGGATAAGAATCTTGTAGGAGATTTTCTAGGCAATCATGATGAGTTTTGTGTTCAGGTGCTTCATGAGTTTGCTCAGACCTTTGATTTCCAGGAGATGAGCCTTGATACAGCTCTACGGCTATTTTTGGAGACTTTCCGGCTTCCTGGTGAATCTCAGAAAATACAAAGGGTCCTTGAGGCCTTCTCAGATAGATACTATGAGCAGACTCCTCATGCTTTCGCAAATAAGGACACTGCTTTGCTGCTGTCCTATTCAATTATAATGCTGAACACTGATCAGCATAACATGCAAGTGAAGAAGAAGATGACGGAGGAGGACTTCATCAAGAATAACAGAAACATAAATGGTGGTAGTGACCTACCACGTGAGATGTTATCTGAGCTATACCATTCAATCTGCCGAAATGAGATTAAGACCACACCTGAGCAGGGCATGGGATATTTTGAAATGTCTCCCAGTCGTTGGATCGATCTGATGCGGAAGTCAAAGTCTACATCCCCATATATTGTTGGTGACTCTCAACCTTTCCTTGACCATGATATGTTTGCTGTTATGTCTGGTCCTACCATTGCAGCCATTGCAATTGTATTTGACCATTCGGAGCTTGAAGAAGTTCTTTTGACCTGTGTGGATGGCTTTTTCGGTGTTGCCAAGATCTCCGCATTTCATCATCTTGAAGATGTTTTGGATGATCTAGTTGTTTCTCTCTGCAAATTCACAACTCTTTTGAATGCTTCGTTGGTTGAGGAACCAGTTACTGCCTTCGGAGATGACCTGAAAGCTAGATTAGCAACTGAGACATTGTTCACAATAGCTAACAGATATGGGGATTATATACGTACTGGCTGGAGGAATGTATTGGATTGCATTCTGAGGCTGCATAAGCTAGGGCTTCTCCCTGCCCGTGTTGCTAGTGATGCAGCTGATGACTCTGAACTTTCTCCTGAAACTGTCCAAGGCAAGGCGGCTCCTAGTGCAGTTCCCACATCGCATATTCCTGTAATGGGTACACCTCGAAAATCCTCTGGACTTATGGGAAGGTTTAGTCAGCTTCTTTCTCTTGATAGCGAGGAACCAAGATCACAACCAACTGAGCAGCAACTTGCTGCTCACCAGAGGACTCTTCAAACAATCCAGAAATGCCGCATTGATAGTATATTTACAGAGAGCAAGTTTTTACAGCCAGATTCTCTTTTGCAGCTTGCAAGGGCTCTGATTTGGGCTGCAGGTCGTCCTCAAAAAGTAGCGAGCTCACCAGATGACGAGGATACTGCTGTTTTCTGCTTGGAACTGCTTATTGCCATAACACTGAATAATCGAGACCGAATAGCACTGCTCTGGCATGGTGTTTATGAGCATATTGCTAATATAGTTCAGTCCACGGTTATGCCATGTGCTCTTGTGGAGAAAGCTATTTTTGGACTTCTGAGGATATGCCAGAGATTATTACCATACAAGGAGAACCTTGCCGATGAATTACTTAGGTCATTGCAATTAGTTCTCAAGCTAGATGCACGTGTAGCAGATGCATATAGTGAGAACATCACACAGGAGGTTGCACGCCTCGTCAAGGCAAATGCGGCACATATAAAGTCACAAATGGGCTGGAAGACAGTAGTGTTGCTGCTGTCCATTACAGCTCGTCATGCTGATGCTTCTGAAGTGGGATTTGAGGCAATCATATTTATTATGTCAGAGGGAGCTCACCTTTCAATAGCAAATTATGCCTTCTGCATTGAAGCATCACGGCAGTTTGCTGATTCCAAGGTGGGTCCAGTTGACAGGTCTATTCGTGCCCTGGATTTGATGTCAGACTCTGTAAGAAGTCTTGCACTGTGGTCCCAAGAGACAAAAGAAACAGTTGATGAAGCTGACAAAGGGTTGGAAACAATCAGGGATATGTGGCTCAAACTACTGCAAGCACTGAAAAAGTTGAGCTTGGATCACAGAGAGGAGGTACGAAATCATGCGTTAGCTTCTTTGCAAAGATGCCTAACAGCAACAGAAGGGATTTGCCTCCAATCTGCCACATGGTCTCATACTTTTGATCTTGTCATATTTGCCTTGCTTGATGATTTACTGGAAATCTGTCAGAATCACTCCCTGAAGGACTACAGAAACATAGAAGGATCTCTTCTTGTTGCAATGAAACTAGTCACAAAAGTCTATCTTCAATTATTACCAGACCTTTTTGGGCTAAGCAGTTTTTGCAAATTGTGGCTGGGAGTACTTAGCCGAATGGAGAAGTATATCAAAATCAAGGTACGAGGCAAGCGGAGTGAGAAGCTGCAAGAAGTGATTCCGGACCTGCTTAAGAACATTCTACTCGTGATGAAGAACAAGGGGATCCTTGCGAAGAGGAGCACGATTGGGGGTGATAGCTTGTGGGAGCTGACATGGCTTCACGCTAACAACATCTCAACTAGTTTGCAGTCAGAGGTTTTTCCAAGTCAGGAGTATGATCAGCAAGGCAATGCTGTTGAGGCTTAGAACTGAATGTTTGAGCGTTGATTGCCATGGCGTGTAAGATCATTTGTATGTTAGTACTAGGTTAATGTTGCCAGTATTCTTATGCATTGAAAGTGTAAGGGTTTTGATATTGTAACTGCACTTCACCCCCATTGCATTTAGTATAATACGTATTTCTTTATTCAGGTTACCGCAATGTTTAGTGAAGTTATAAGTGGGGTGGGTACTGTTCTACCTGCAAGCCGCATGATTAGTCACAAATCAAGTATACGGACTTTGCGAGAATCTGCAAATCGCATTATTTAACATAGAGAAAATATGTGGTCGTTGCGAGAATCTAATAGCTTATCACTCTATAATTTATTACTTTATTATTACATATACAACTAATTGAAATCATGTTTTTTTTTGTTTTAGTGATTTTAAAGTTAGATTCTAGAACTGTAAAATTTCAAATTTGTTGAAGAATATTTTAAATAATATTAAGCAATTTCATACAAATTAGTATAAGTAAAATAAATATAATAAAATTATAAACTTTTGTGAATTGTTGCGGACATACTCGCTTGTTCGATGAGCTTTAATTGCGAATCATTGTTAGGCTGCGAAAAAAATATCATTAATAAATTTTACGAGTTACAACTTAGAATGTTTAGTCTGCTAGCAGTTGCTTACTGATGCTTCTGTCATATTGACAGCAACCTCAATTGACATGTCCTCGCAACTACTCATTTGCTCTTATACTGTTACGCTCATATATGAATAAATTTGGCATGCTAATGTCGCTCTTTATTTTTGTTTAGCTAGCTGCCATTGATATTAGCTATATTTCTCATTAGGAAATGTCAAAGGAAAATAACATCAAAAGGAAGATGGCGAAAAATATACAATCCCACAGGCACAGTGCTGTTTATTTTGAGTCGTATAATACAATGAACATACAACCCACATCAATGTGAAGACCCATGACACAAATTTTCGATAGGATTCAAATCCCCATTGTTTTTCTCAATAAACACATCAATTTCAGAAGGTATGGTTCCGCAGCAAACTTCAGGTCTTCAAGGGTGAGTTGCGCCTCCCTGCATATGATCACTGACGAGAGGGGGGTTCACGACAGGAATATCCAAGCTACTGCCTTCTGTCTCAGCAGAGACTTCCCTCACATCACCTTCCTCAGGAGCGACCTCCCGCACATCACCAGCCTCTGGAGAGACCTCCCGCACATCGGGGATCAGTGCTTCTGACTGCTGGAAGCTGCCCCACTCTGCATCACCTATAGGGCGGATGTCCACCCTATCCACTGCCAGTTGAACTTCAGTGTTGCTGCTGGAAACCAGGACTGATCTAGAGTCGCTTACACAGGCTTTGTCCACATCGTCATCAGATGCATCGACATGCTTTGTTAAGGGAGGGGAGTTGTCTGTGCCGGAGCATGATTCAGACCTCTCCTCGCACACTTGCTTTGTGCTGCTCTGTTCTCTGCATTAGTAACGATTGTGTTTAGTCACTATCGATCCCAAGAACTGGTAATATATTTCACCTATATTCCTTGCAGATTTTACTTAAGTATATAAATGTTCAGATAAGAGACGAGATGAACCTCTGGACTTGTGACTGGAGAGCACCAACCAAGGCTAGAAGTTCCTCCTTTTCTTTCTCAACCGCATGCAACTTCTCAGTGCTTTCCTTTATCCTGGCTGCAGCGTCTGCTTCAGAAGCCCTTGCCTTCTCCTCTGCCCGGGCAATAGTTGCTTCCTGTAACACTGCTTGTTCTCTAGCTTTTCCTAGCTCAATGCGCCACATATGAGCTTCCTGAAGTGCAGCATCTCTTTCCTTCATCAACTGGTCCTTCTCTTTGCTAAGGCTAATAACCTTCTCTTCAGATTGTCTAAGCTGCATGTCCATATGACCATATCCCATCATAATTCAGCGTATCAACAAATCGAAGTTAAATAAAAGAAAAAAATACCTTAAACATTGATTGTTCCATTTGCCTTTCCATAGCTTGTTTCAGGCGCTCAATCTCCAAACATAGAAGACGTCTCTGTTCATCCATTGTATGAGCTGCAGATGCAGCAGCTTCCGCAGCCTCTGCAGTTTCTGTCAATTTGTCTGCTATTTCCTTGATTGTAGCATCACGAGAACGGATATCCTTAGCCAAATGCTGCAACTCCTCATCTTTCACTCGCAGTGTCTCCTGAGAGAAGGGGGAAACATCAAGAAGCTTTATCAAATCATACCAGAGAGAATCAAGGAGTCATGCACTAATCTATGCGTACCACTGCAGAGACGCAGAGCCACATTATCTGAAAAGTTTTTTAATTGGATATCTGGAAAGTTAGGCAACATAAATCCTGAAACTACTATACTAAACTGTAGTAATTTGGAAGGACAACAATGCCATAAAAGCATGAAAACATTTTAAACCTCCCAAGAAAAGCAAATAGCCAATTGCATGTAATGGAGCATTTTCTTCTGCTAGTTATGAATATTTTCTGAACTTGTTAAGAGCATATTGTGTCCAGTCTAAGGCATTTGGTGCTAGCTAGATTCCACTTGATGGCATAAAAATATTAGATGTGATAAGTATTAGTTACAATGAGGTAAAGCAACGTCAGTTAGGCATAATACAGCGATCTCCAACTAACAGGTCAGTTCACAAGCACTAACAAGAGTCTTTTTTTCTGGGAACTCCCTATTATGTTGCAGGAAATATTTAAATGATACAAATCTTTGGACAGTAGTACTTCAGTAAGGCAAATAGGCAATAACGATCATGAAGAGATAAATGCAGACCTTCATGATGGTTAGATCATCAAGTTGACCTTCAGTGGAGTTATTTGTATTCAACCCAAGAGCTGCCCTCATCGAAACCTTCAATGCTGCTTCTATCTCTTTGGTAGCCTCCATGGCTGTTGCATTAGCATTAGCAACTGCAGTAGCAACAGTACCTAACGTAGCTGGTGAGCCATTCCCAGCCAAAGAATTGACTGCCTCTTTATGAGCTCGTAGTACTAACTGAGTTGCACTGTTTAACAAGATCAAATAAATAGTCAGAATGCAGTAAAAAGAATAAGGGCTCCAATACTAGTTGTAAAGGTGATGTATCATATAGCAAATAACAAACAAAAATAAAGTCCAGATGTGGCCACAAGAATAAATTCCAACATTATACTAACTTAATTATGGAAAGTGGATCGCTCCGTGGAATCATCACATTGTCAAATTAGTAAAGATGCAGAATCTGATGTTGAAAAAGATCTATAATCCCTTGGTCCCATTCACCAGTTATATTCCAATTAATTATTGTTGTTAGAACTTAGTATTAAAACTGGGAAGGGGAGCCATGACGCTGTGGTAAAGCTGATGCCTTGTGACCATGAGGTCATGGGTTCGAGTCTTGGAAACAGCCTATTGCAAAAATGAAGGGAAAGGCTACATACATAAGACCCAAAGTGGTCGGATCCTTCGCTCATGGTCTATGAGATCAGGATCGCATCATTCTGATCAGTATCACAAGGCATTAGGAACAGTTGTTAGGACACTACCAGCACCCAACTTAATTTTATGCTCATATTTGAGGTCGCATGCTTGCACTCAGTAATATTTTTCTATATACTATGCCTGTTAATAAAAGTTGAAGTCTATAGTGAACCATAACGAGAGTAGACTGATGATGGATCAGAAAGCTTACTGTAATGTTGATACCCAAGCTTTCGCAGCACCAGGAGTTTCAGCACAAAGAAAGTAATCTTTCTTTTGAGGAGTTCCAATATCTAAAGAGAGTAAAGGAACACTACAAAACTTAAAACATGTGGTAACAATATATTTAATTATTTATTACACGCTTCCAAAATCTCTGATATGAAAATACCGAGAGAATTGTAGGTTATAACCTTAAAATTTAGATAAGCATGTCAAGAATAGGATACAGAAACAGCAACCATCATACTTTGGCATGCCTCTGCAAGAATTGTAGGTTATAACCTTAAAATTTAGATAAGCATGTCAAGAAAAGCTTATGCAGTCTTACTGAAAGTTCACAGGAGATAATGTAATGGTGCTTGAGGCATCAAATAGAATGGTGCCCTTAATGGCAGTTTCATTTCTTCGAAGTCTGCAACAAAAAAGGTCATTCAATAATGATGTGATAATATGAAATGACTTGGCATTCTCAGTTGTGAAACAATCAAAGTTCCTACTTGTACTCCATCTTTCCAGAGGTTGGGTCTAGTATAACCCATCGTTCATTCCATTTCCTCAGCTGTTCGAGAGAAGATTACAGCAGTTCAGAAATTGATCAATAATTCTCAAAAGGTAGAAACCCAATAAGCGAAAGAGAAAAAACTATCTGCCACGAGCATCAGGCTATGAAATAAATCCACGATTTCAAAGCAGTTAATAGCGGTGATCATTGAATGTTTTATCTTTCTAGGACAGTTGCAGGTAAAGAATATTATAACACACACATATAGAAATTCTCATGCAGTAATCCTAAACTGGTACTACCTGTCAAGCCACATCAAACTCGTAATCTATATAACCTGATATACCACTAAATGGCAATCAAAGCATATCCTCGTATAATCACGGACTAAAACTTGCACTACCAACCATATATAGTTACATAACTATCTTATCATAGCACCAAAATTAGCGCTAGGGCTAATTGGCTAAACATACCTATGCGGCTATGCCTAAACCCCACCCAATATTAAACAAAATTACAATCTGCACGCGCCTGAGTGACCACAAATTGACCTCCATGACTCCCACGAACAACGGGGCAAAGGCCAAGAAACATCGTACCGTCTCAGATCGCTTGAGCAGGGGCCCCTGCAGCAGGTACCTCCCGGACCCCGATGAGAGCTGCCGCTTCACCTTCTCCAGGCTGCTCTCTGTGTCCCTAAGCCTCTGCAAAATCCCCACGGCCAAGAAAGAGAATCAATCAAAAGAAGCATATTTAAAGGAAAAAAATTCCAGAAATGATCGTGCTGGGCCGCGGCGCGCGTACCGGGGAGCTGCCGTTGGTAGCCATGGAGGGGGCCGGTGGAGGCGGCAGAGAGGGCGGTAGGGTTTGTGGGGCGGAGACGGCGACGGGCGGGAAGGTGGCGGAGAGGGCGTTCAGATCGATGGAAAGCTCGGCCGCTGCCGGGAATGCTTCTGCTACGCTGGCTGCCGCTACCCGCAAGCTGTCGGTTACGTAGCCTGGGCCCCGTGGCGGGCCCTGGGGACCAGTGACACTACTGCTGCCTGGCTCGTGGGCCTGCGTGGGCTGGGTTGGAGGGTGGCCTTGTGTGGTTTGTCTGGATCCATGTTCTTGCGGGACCAATAATTTCAGGGGCAAATCTGCAAAAAGTAAATATTAGAGCTCCATTTCACAAATCATGGCGTCGCAAAAAAAGGCCTCTAAATCATGGAAACCATTTCACAAATGATAGTATCAGACTTAAACACTTCGTTTAAGGTTATGCCGATTTATGCACTCCAAAAGAAACCATGATTATTGATATCTACATGAATGATCATTATATTATATTCCTTACATTGCACATTTTATCTATAGCTAGCTCCAATACATTTTTGGTATGGGCATATGGTATGAGATGTAGGGCAGAGCTGTCAGGGTCTCATTCTCCGGATTCACTTCTAATTCTTCTGTGAAGTGATTTTGTGCCTGAAAATAATTCACTTTGATTCTCTAGAATAAACTCTTAGAATCAAGACAGAGAATCATTACAGCCCCTTAGTTCATTTCAAAGAATTACTTCACAGAATCAGACAAGAATCACTTCTTTTGAAAAACAACGTTTAGCGGAGCTCTTGATTTTACTTGAGAATCAAAAGCTGAAAGCTCTGTCAAAAACGTCCGTAAACAAAATACCACTCCCGCTTCACCTAGGGCTGGGTCCAAAAGTAACATGTTATTTTTTAACCAGAAACATGTTACTTTAAGAACCATAAAGGGGGATAAAGAGGTTTGTTACCATTTGGAAAAATCAGACCAAAACTTACATTTCCACTTTAAATCTTATTTACCATCCTTTACATGTAAGACACTAAATAGCTTTTTTTTAACTAGTATTACTTTTTTTAGATAAACCTAGAAACTTCATATTTGTCGTTGTCTCATTGTAATTACTACATATTTATGTCTTTTCATACATTGATACACACGATTTCGATATATAATATACCTAAAAATATACTTAAATTATTCGTCAGCTATATATAGTTCTTTAATTTGCCAGCTCGCTTCATCACCGGCGAAGTAGTATTCATGTCTTATGGACTTTGATACATAGTTATGTGTGTTATTGTTAAGCTATTAATTTTTTTATACGGTCAGCTAGCATTTGTGGATTGATAAAATGTTTCTATGTCACTTGCATCGGTACCTTCTCCACACCTTCTGCTAGCCTTGTTATTGGATGATGCATCGTGTCATGTTTCAGCTCTAGCTTCTGTTATCTGTTGTCTGCCACAGCGGATCAAGGCAGCATGCTCTATTTTTAAATTGATGTCCCGTTGACTTTTAATATCAACTTTAACTATTCAGCTTATTAAAAAAATTAATAAATATTAAATATTTTGTTATGATTTGATTTATCATTAGAGTTATTTGAATATCAACCTAAAATTTTACACACAACACTCCACACTCATCACCTAACCTCTCGACCTTATGCGCTCACTGATTTTCCTTACCACGTTATATATATATATATATATATATATATAGTTTAAGCAAGAAAAGATAACTGTTGTTGAACTTCCACATGGATGTATTGGCTGAACACGCAGGAAAGCTTGTTACTTGATTTCAAGTTTTCCCATGAACAAAAAAGTTGTTTCCGATTTGTAAACTGGTAGTGGTAAAATTTTTATTCCCTCTGTCCCTCAAAACTCTAAGTCGTTTTAGCTTAAATCGGTGAAAATAACCAACGTGACAGATTACATTGCTGCCCCTACTAAACCTGAGCATGATTAGAGGTGGGCCCCGCAATTAGCGCTTTACATTCCATCTATGCATGCCCATCTGGGCTGGGCCAAACGGCTTGGCACAAGGCCCGATCGGTTTGGCCCGGCATGGGCCCGGCCCGGCCCAGTGGCCTGACAGGTCGTGCCAGCCCGAAGCCCGTTGCGGACCGTGCCTAGGCCGGCCCGATTCGGCCCGTTAGTTGGCCCGTTACCATTTTACTAACATTTTATATTAAAAATATATATTTTTTAACCTATTTATGTTTAAATTTTAGTTTTTACATTTTATATAAATATTTTGTGGGTAATTTCTCGAAAAAATAGAATTTATTTTTTCTCGTGCCTTGAGCCGGCCCGACAAGCACGAAAGCATGGCTCGGTCCGTTTCAAATCAGTCGGGCCGTGCCTGGGCTGCCTCCCAGCCAGCCTGAGCCTGACCGGGCCGTTGGCCACGTATAATCCCACCTTTGCTTTGCTTGGTCCCTGCGTGCGCGAGGAGTTAAGACAGGAGGAGCTACGAGATTCTAGCCTAGCTACTAGCTGCGATGACAGGTTTTGTGGGACAAAACATCAACGCTTAAACGACCTGTTTTCGGGGTCCGAGGGAGTACATGGGAGTGAAATTATAATATTTAGCATACTGCAAAAAAAAAAAATCAAGAATTTGGAACGAATAGTTGATGCTAGTCAGGTCCCAAGCAAAGGGCCAGCAGGTTAAACCTGCAGTAACAAGAAGAGCATCCAGTTTTGGCCCTTGCCAGTTGGCCCAGTTGCCAGCACTCAGCAGGGGCCAAAGCAGTTCACCGACATGTCAGTAGCTCTGATGCACATAAGATCACATGCATCTAAGCCTCGAGCTAGCTGCAAATCTACACCGTTTCTCCAGACTTTTTCTGCCACCAGCCTCCATGTGACGCCTCTGTTATCAGTCGTACATTTGCTATCCAAGACCCAAATAGTAGGTTAATTTAGTCATTTGCACATCCTCTCACATTACCAAATTAAACACTTGATCTATATTATTACATGAGTCCAGTCTCTGAAGCTCTGCATGACCAACATTCTCTAAAAAGAGTTTTCATTTAGACCCACCAACATTTGCAGTTTGTCATGCATGCAGTTAAAAGTGATGTTAAAAGTTAACGATGATATAAATTTAGGAACGGGTCGAATTCTTACCGTATAAACTGCAAGTCATTAGATTAAAGGTCCAGGGAGAAAAGATAGTCAAAGCCAACGGACCCCCACACAATCCAGGTCAAAAAGGCCAACAGAAAGGGAAGAGAGATGTAATGGAAATGCATGCACAAGGAGCCAAACAGATGACACCCTTCTGCTCCTCCACCCTATTTCAGTGTCATGCATGCAGGTGTACTTCGATCCCCCCACATGCAATACCATGATCACATGACCTCGCTCTCTCCAATCTGGAGTATATCCAAGTTTTGCCCTTGTGAAAGTTGTGAAATCACCATAAAATAGTGCTGCGATCTCACCTCACCGTGGCTTTAGCCTTTAGGAGTAGTTTCCAACGCAAGTAGTAGCTGTAGCTGGTCTATGACTCAGTACATCATCAAATCTATAGCTCCAGCAGCAGTAAACCATGGAAGCAATGGGCGGCTTCTCCGGCGTTCCGCACAGCCAACAAGGAAGCGATCAAGAAGCCAGGAACGGCGCCCTGCCCCTGATCACGGCTTCGAGGGCTTACCGGCGGGGGAACTGGACGCTGCCGGAGACCATGCAGCTGATCGAGGCCAAGAGGAAGGTGCACGAGGAGCGGCACCCGGGGGACCAGGGCCTCGCGCGGTGGCGGTGGGTGGAGGACTACTGCTGGCGCGCCGGGTGCCGGCGCAGCCAGAACCAGTGCAACGACCGCTGGGACAACCTCATGCGCGACTACAAAAAGGTGCGCGCCTATGAGATGGCGGGCCGCGCGCCGAGCTACTGGGCGATGGGCAGGGCGGAGAGGAAGGAGAAGGGACTACCCAGCAACCTCCTTCGCGAGGTATACGACGCCATGGCCGAGGTCGTCGAGAGGAAGAAGATGAGCACGGGGTGTAGTGGCGGCGCCGGAGGTATGTACTTGGGGCCATCCTCCAGCTTCCTCGACATCCCCCTGCAGGCTTCCCCGCTCGCGCAAGTCTTGCCTCCAGCTATGCCTCAGCCTCTAGGACCTCAAGGTATGGCTCGAACCCCTGTCTGTCGTCGGGCGCTCTCAGATCTTGGGCGCCATTTCTTGTGCTGAATGCTGATACGTGGTTGGTTTCTTTCTTTTTTTTTGAACAAAGAACAAGTGACGCGCGGGCAGGGCGTGCCGCAGTTCAGTTCCGAGTCGCTGGAGAGGAAGAGGCGGCGGTCGTCACTGGACGAGCAGCTGCCAGAGAGCGGCACGCCAGACCCTGGAACGCACTTCCATCATCAAGAACATGAGCACCCCCGTGATCGTCTCAAGGACGACCGCTGCGACGGGAGTTCCGACGGCGACAGTGACGACGAGGAAGCGGTCCTGAGCGGGGCGATCGGCCGGTGCGCGGCGATCCTGTCCGAGGCGCTGGAGAACCGCGAGGCCGCAGAGGAGCGACGGCACCGCGAGGTGATGGCGGTGGAAGAGCGCCGCGGCCGCGCGCTGCAGGCGCGGCGGAAGGCGGGAGAGCAGTGCGTGGCCGAGCTGGCCGCCGCCGTGAACCAGCTCGCCGGCTCCATGCTGGCGCTCGCCGGCGCCAAGCACAAGGGCGGCCACGGCCCCGCCGCGCCCAAATGAGACGAGATGACGGCCCCGGCTAGCTAGCTCAGGCAATCGAGAAGCGAGCGAAGCAGCCCAATGATGACACCGCCGTGCGTGCAGGTGCAGCTGCGCGCACGCGGCGGGTCATCGAGTGGGCGTCGACCGGATCGAGACCATCCTGAAGCAGCATGCTATACTGCAGTACTGCTAGTGTGGTGCATGCCTCTTCTCGTAGCTCGAGATCGTCAGCGTCGCGTGTGCTGCGACGACGCCCGGGCTTTTGCATGTTGGCATGTGACGGGCTCTGGTTCTTGGTTCTGATCGTCTGATCCATCTGAAAGGTGTTGGTTCTTGCCTTCTTGGTTTAGAGTTACGGTGTCAAAAAACTTGCTTAACAGTTAGTAATCCTTTTGGTGGTAATTAAATCTGTTCGTCGGTTCATGTGTATTTTTTGATCGAGTGTTTGAACTTAAGCTTACCATGAATCGAACATTTAGCGTGACGGCTGGGATTTGAGTTTCTCGTGGCTATCTTTGGTCAGGCCAGCAATCTAGCAGAATCAAATGGGTGATCGAGGAGTGATATAATATGTAAAATTTGATCCATTGGAAATTTTTTTAGTTTATGTACTAGTGTCGTGCGTGGGCACGCTAGAGATGATGCGAGTATCTTAGTTCATTGAGTAAATTTTACAAAAAATGATTTTTGAAAAACAATCTGAAAACTACAGATTAAGGGTACGGTTTAATAAAATTACATAATGTGAACACATTTTATAGGAGAACTACAACTTTTATTGTAGTATATTTTTTGGGTGAATTTGATCTTTTTTTGATATTGTAGCTCTTTGAGATTGTGCGTAAAATCTATAGATTTGTGAAACTAGACCTTAAATATGTCGTTATCTAATATTTGTGTAAAAAAATCTCGGTTGATTCATTTTGTGAATGCATAAACGTCTCTGTTTATACTCATTCATCTGCTCGTACGTGCTGATACAGTTAATGGAGTATCTGACAATTTACATAGAGTTTCAGTTTACACTTCCATCGAATTTGTGGGGCTACTAACTTGCAGACAAAATTTGATGAAACCATGTTAGATGTGGTCCTAGAAATCCGATGACCGTTTTACACTCTCAGTTTTGAAATTATTATCGCCAGCTAGTTGAAGCCTGCTTGCGGTGGCGATCATTAAACATAGGTACATGGTGCTTCAAGACACGCGTCCAAGCGAAAAGGCTAGTGCGCAACGAGTATTATCTTTCACAACCTTAGGTCCCATTTGAACAGTGAGATTTTTTTTCCTTTTTAAATCCTGTATTTCTAATGTGAAATTAAACTGGTTATTTTGAAATTTTCTGTTAGGACTTTCATATTATACTTAGGCCCCATTTAGAACATGAACTTTTTCTCAAATTATGTGTTTCTTCTTGAAATTGATCATATGCAATGAATTAGCGTGCGTTCCAAATGGCTTAAGCCGTATGAACTCGAGTGCATGCGTCACTTCACTGGATGCAGCTTCTCTTCTCCCATG
Organism: Zoysia japonica; assembly: GCA_001602275.1. Lineage (NCBI taxonomy): Eukaryota > Viridiplantae > Streptophyta > Magnoliopsida > Poales > Poaceae > Zoysia > Zoysia japonica. The sequence goes on along the minus strand of BCLF01000019.1, from coordinate 3,454,040 downwards.
ACCTCCTCGTCTGCATATTCCCACAACGTTGTGATTTTTTATTAATTTTAGCTTTTATCACGCTCGGTGAGAAATCAAAATCCAGTGAAAATTCAACAAGTTCACAGGAGGATATATGGAAGGAGGGAAGCCAGATTCCACTTCAGTAGCTCGTTCCAACTTTTGGAGCAGCCGAGCCAAGGGGAAGCGACCAAAGCAACGGCCCATCGTGGGTTCCCTCACCGGCTAGTGGCAGAGGCACAGTATCCAGCCACGCAGAGCCTTTGTCCACGTTCCTGGAGCCGGACAAAAATTGTTACCACGCCCATCAGCCAGTGACAACTGGAGTGGCAGCAGCATCATAGAGAAGGGGTGGCTGGAGGGAGGGAACAGTTACATGACTGGGTCACCACTGATGCATCAAATTCAGAAGCTTAGCAGGGAAAAATTTTACTACCTGTATTTATGCGTAACTTTAGGTGGCGTTTGGGCAACTGGAAAATAAGAGATGGAATTGGGAGCTGAGATTTAATAAAATAGAGGAATGAATAGTTCAGATTTTCAGTTTCATTTTCCAATTCTCATTCTACCTTATATTTCCGCATATCCAACAACATCAGAGAGAGAGAGAGAGAGAGAGAGAGAGAGAGAGAGAGAAGCCCTTTGTTTGGGCAGCTCTGCTGCTAGCTGGATGAGCTGCTCAGTTTCTTCACCACGATGCAGCAAGAGGGCACTGGAGTACTTGAAGATGGGCGAGGAAGGACAGTGGAGTGGTCAAAGGAATCACCCCCTAGACACTGCCGCAGCAGCTGCATCTGCTGCTACGAGTCCGTAGCCCTGTCGCGCGTGAGCGATCGTGGCAAATGGCACCACGTCAAGCTAGCACTTCTCCCAGCCGGCCGGCGCCTTTGCAAACGACAAGGGACGGGCGTCTTCTCTTCCCGGTCGCCGGCTACGAGCGAGCGAGCGAGCGACGTCGACGCGACGTGATGCGCGGTGGCGAGCCGTGCCGTGCGCGTCCAGCAGGCTTGACGTCTCCTTCGGCTTTGCTCCGGCTGCGACGTTGCTTTTACTCTGTTGCCAAGCAACGATTAAAATGCTACTCCCTCCGTTTCTTCGATTATCGTTGTCGTTGATTTTTAAATTTAAATTTAATTATTTATTTTATTTAAAAATTTTGATAAATTTTATATATTTTAATATAATTTGATTTATCGAGTTATTTGAATCACAATATAAAAATTTTCACATTTGAGCAACTTAAAATTTGAGAAATTCAAAATAATTTATATTTTAAAACGGATAAACTAGAAATTAAGGATGGAGGGAATACATGTGAATATGCTGGGCATACATTAGAAAAATGCTGGGCATATTTATTCTTGAAAAGGAAAGTAGCCACGCACATTCGACATGGGACACATCCATTATTTGCACATTATTCTTTTTTCATGCGCGCAACAAAAAAAAAAAACGAAAATACGGATGCGTCGGCACACTCACCCTGACACGGGGCGTAGCAGCCTTCCGCGTCCACATTGACCAACCGAGAAGGACTCCCGGGTCCCGGCCAAAATTACGCAACTTCGCAAGGGCCATAACCAAAAATCACTTTCTTAAGCCAAAAAAAAGAAAGGTGGAAGCCTATAGCGCACGCGGAACGGCGGAAGCTGACCACGACGGAATTCCCCAGTTGGGTTCTTCCTTGCGTGCGAGCGATTTGAGCGTTCCAGCCGAGGTTTCCCCGATCTGCCGTCGAATTCGATGGCGGCCAGCGCCGGCAACAAGATCCGCAACGCCAAGCTGGTGCGAATTCCTCCTGCCCCGCAGCGCTAAAATTTCGGTGATAGATGTCGCCGCAGATTGAATCGCGTGGGATGGATCTCCATCGGCGGCGCTGTCGCGTGGGGCACGATCGTTTACATGCTTCTCTCTTCGGGTTGATTGAGCGGATTATTATGATGGGTCCTAGCTTTTATGGATGTTGATAATTATTAGCTTATTCACGGTCCTAGAAATAGAGGTTCTAGTGCATTTTTTTTTGTGGATTATTCACTGGTATTTCTGAATATGGCTAGGCTTCTAACTAAATTATCGGTTAGCTTATATACTCTGGCACCTTTATTTCTAGTTGCTAATTTATTCTGAAGGTTGCCAAAAGATCAGGTTTACTGGGGTTTTATAGTGCACAACCAGTTTCATATTGATAGTTTTTCTGATCTTCTGCATAATCTCTTGCTGATGAGCGAGCAAGAATGCGCGGGGTTAATTACTGTATATGTTGTAAGGAGTTTGCAATAGAGTGTGAAACATATATTTTCATTGTAGAATCTTTAGATACGTAAGTTCTTATGTTTATTTATGCTTTCCAGGTTCTTCTTGGAGATGTTGGGGCTGGTAAGTCTAGCTTGGTCCTTCGTTTCGTAAAAGGACAATTTGTCGAATTCCAGGTGAGCTTTTGATATCACTCAGGCTGGGCGAGCAGATAACATGTTCTTTTTGCTGATGTACTGGTCTATCTATTTGCAGGAATCAACGATCGGAGCAGCTTTCTTCTCCCAAACCTTGGCTGTCAATGATGAAACTGTTAAATTTGAAATCTGGGATACAGCTGGGCAGGAAAGGTACCACAGCTTGGCCCCCATGTACTATAGGGGTGCGGCTGCTGCCATAGTTGTCTACGACATCACAAATCCGGTTAGTAAAACATAAATAGTTTACTTGTGCCTAAACAAAGTAAAGGATTCCAAATTGCTTGTGGGATAGCTTTCCTGAGTTCATAGATAGTGGCACCGAAATTTTAGTTAACAACAGTTTTATGGTGGTTGCAATCATGGTATTTTTCTGCGACAGGCAATAAAAAAATAGTGGCACCGCAATTTTAGTTAACAACAGTTTTATGGTGGTTGCAATCATGGTATTTTCTGCGACAGGCAATAAAAAACTAGTTGTTGGTGTAAAAATGAATAGTTAAAAAATATTTATCGTCCCTGTTGTTGTATGGAAAGTGATGATCTTTTAATCCACTTTGTTCCAAGGTATCAACAGCTTTGAATTCACATGGAATGACTGTATGATTTTAGATTTGTGGTCGATGAGTTCCATACCTCAACAGTGCATGATGGCAACTGAGGGAAAATATATGTGGTTATTCGTGTAACATCCCAGTCCCGAAATACGGCTCTAGACCTGCTCGTACGTCGTGCGGGTCCCACCTCGCAGAATAACTGCTTACGCTTTCGTCCTCGCTTCGCGTAAAAGGGTTAACCCGAGTTATTCCACATTCCACGGCCGGGTATTTAAATTAGTCTCCACCCTCCTCAACTTCTAAGGTGGTACTAAACTCATACTAGCCACTATGAGCCTTTTTCTCACTTGGGCCGAGATATCACATTCTCCCCCCCTTAAGACTCAACGTCCTCGTCAAAGAGTGGATCAATTTACCCTTTCAGGACAGATGTATCCAGGATCTCCTCTCTTGGCCACGTCTGTATGCCCAGTGCCGGTATACGTGTCATACCGTGTCCACGCTGGGCCCACGCGCCATGCACACCGTACCCGCGCCCCTGGCACATACACGCTCGTGAAACCGCGAGAGTCAACTCTGATATCATTCTGTAACATCTCAGTCCCGGAATACGGCTCCAGACCTGCTCGCACGTCGTGCGGGTCCCACCTCGCAGAATAACTGCTTATGCTTTCGTCCTCGCTTCGCGTAAAAGGGTTAACCCGAGTTATTCCACGTTCCACGGCCGGGTATTTAAATTGGTCTCCACCCTCCTCAACTTCTAAGGTGGTACTAAACTCATACTAGCCACTATGGGCCTTTTTCTCACTTGGGCCGAGATATCACAATTCGTCAATGCTGACTTGTGCTCCGTGCTTGTGCATAGATCATATAATGATTTAAATGGTGCCAGCATTCAGAAGCATATAGATAGCGGTCAAATGTTTTGTCTCTAGTCCCCAGCTGAAGTGCAATTACACCACTTGCATGAATAGGATGCTCTAGTTCATTTTTTTTACATGTACTTATTATTATTGGTTTATCTTCAGGCCTCCTTCACTCGTGCAAAGAAATGGGTTCAAGAACTTCAAGCTCAAGGTACGTTATTTATCTTCATGAATTTGAAAGTACTCCATCTTTTTTTTTAACATACTCGTTTGTGGTACCATTGGCTTTTATGTATGAATAAGAAGAGAACCAATGATCCATCTGCAGATGATTGCTCCATACTGTTGATACTTGAAATATAAATAGCACTACTCGTCCTTTTTTTTCTTGTTTTCAATATTTGATGATGGTGTATATAGTGGCTTTTGACTTAATGATTTATAATCTTCCTTTGTAATGGATTTATCTTCTTTTTTGACAAAAGGCACATACCTTCACTTTTATTTTTTAGCGCACCCAAGTTCACAACAGTTTCAAACATCGCTGAAATGAAAACAACGCAAAAAAAATATCTATAAGAACCAGTAAGGAGTTACTACGGAATATAACAAGCAATGGCTTGAAATCATTCACATATTGCAACAACCCTGTCACAATATACTCCACCTTCATCTTGTTAATTGGTTTTATAGGATCTTATATTTCTGTAAATATGAGATGCCATTGCCAACATATATAAAGTCAATTGAATTAGCAGAAAAAAAACTCTTTGCATACACATCTTATTCCTTGTAGTCCAAAGAGCCCAAGCTAGATGTGCAAAAAGAAACAAAACTATATGTAACTAAGTAACTTACACCAAATTTCCCTGGTAACCAATCAGTTCGCAAGTCATCAATGGATCTTTTTCTTTGTCCTCAATGAAAGCCTTCTTCCAATAGCCACCAAAGAAAACACGCAATCAGACAAGTGAATAATAGGTGATCCGTGATAATATCTATACAGCATTCTTAAAATGTGATAGTGTAAGGAGTTCTATGTTTAAGAAAATCTTGAAATGCAAGTTGTCATTGAAAGCTGAGGTTTACTGTAGCAAACATTCCAAAACAGCAATTAAAGCGCAGGCATTATGTAATGGCCTTTTGACTTTTAATGATTTTATAGTCGTCCTTTCCTGACCTGTAGTTACTAATTTAATTCGACCTCTATATATGATGATCTGCCATGCCTTTTTTGTGTTACATCCTACGTTTTTTACTTATTCATCAATAAAAAACTTCATGATTTCCTAATACATTTTTGTGAATAGATTGTACCCCCACATCTGATTTCTCTTGCCCTTTTCATGTTGTTTGGATCTGGTTGATGGTAATTTGATCAAACGGCAAAACAAGAAATAAGTTTGTTCTTTGCTTTAGGAAATTCGAATACAATAGTGGCTCTTGCTGGAAACAAGGCTGATATGCTTGAAGCGAGGCAGGTGCCAGCAGAGGTATGCAATTCTTGATCTGCTATCCATGGTTTCCTCTTTTCCTTGTTGACTGCGCTGCTATTATTCATTTCACTGTCCTACTTAAACATCATGTAACTAGTTACCTTTAAAAACTAATCTGCAACCTATTAGACATTCAATTTATTTTTTCTGTTTCAATATATAAACATATACTCACTGTTGCATTAAATCACTATGCTACTATTTCTGGGTCGGAAAGAATTTAATACACAGTAAATAATTTCGGTAGCAGATTGTAAAATTTGTCTTCTCAATTATAAATTTCAAAAGTTACCTTGCTAGAAAGTCTTTTCATAGTGTATATTGTTTTCGACTGTGGCATATCCTAATATGCATACTTGCTTTCTTTGATGACGATGATACACCATATTAGTGTGGGGTATTGATATACCAATATTAAATTCTCTTTAGAGTTGCTTTATATTTGTTGCATCATATGAATAAAGCGAACATACTTGCTAATAAGTTAAAAGTCATGATATCTAGCATATCCATGCTCCCCAGCTGCTTCATGTTGTTTGTAGCCATCTTGTTTGCCTCATGTGGCCTATGCGTGTTTCAATCAGTTGAATTGTGCTGATACGTTTGTGTCTGATGTTATATTTTATTGCTGTAGGAAGCAAAAACGTATGCCCAGGAGAATGGGCTCTTCTTCATGGAGACATCTGCTAAAACTGCAATCAATGTCAATGACATATTTTATGAGATTGGTGAGTTCATCGATCCTATTTTGGTGCAGTGGATGATCCTCCATGGTGTGTTGTAGTAAAATTCATTGTGCTTCAGTCTACTATAATTTCTATTTATAGTACTACTATAATTTTATTGATAATTGGCTTGCATTGCATCTGTGATATGTATCCTAATGCTTTGCACATATGTTATCCTTTTATTCCCATTACAGCAAAGAGATTGCTTCAAGAGCAACCGGCCCTAAACCCAGAGTCTGGAATGACCCTGACACAGCGACCAAATGAGAGAATGGTCAGCAGTTCCTCATGCTGCTCTTGAAGCTGTTATCCAGCCTCACATTACCATTATGAAGTCCATTAGAGGAAGTTTAGTAAAATACCGTGAGCTCCTGTGTGGCTGCTGCCTTCCAAGCCGATATACCTCAGTTGTACTGTTTCTCTTTTCTGTTCGTGTGCTGTCATGTAAATGTCAATACTTGAATCCCACTGCAGAGACCCACAAGCACTACGAAGTGTTGAATATAATTTTATCACCCGATGGTTGCCCTCTTAAGTTTCCAGATCTGCATTTCATGGTCCTTATTTACAATCAGCGAGCTGGTATTATATTGTGCGATACACGGTGAGGTTGTAAGGCTTAGTTCCAGTTCCCTCACCATTCGGTTGCAATTCTCTGGTGCAGCAATAGGACAAATCAGCTTCATGTTATATATATATTTCCTTTGCACTTGACGCTTATGTAGTGTGCAAAACCTCCAGAGAAGACTGATAGGGCTAGAACTTCACACTCAGAAGTTCAGGAGAACGTTTTGATTTCGTCTTGAGTTGCTGAAAACCACAAGCGCAGGTACTGTCATGATTAAACAATGGGGGCTGTACTATTGAATATACCATCCATCAAAAGGCTCTTCGAATATACAAATGGCGCAGATTGGTAAGTTGAACAGCGTCCTGGAACTTCAATACAAACGAAACTGGTTTTGAAGTTTCAGTTTTGCTGAAAATAGGGAATGTTACCTAATCTAACTGGTTGCTAATATTTTACATATTAACTTTTTCTAGTTAACTTTACACATCAAGGTCTTGTAGCACTGCTGGAACATCAAGTCTTGCTTGGCCTCTCTCAGTGATCATGGCCACTTTGCCAGTGTTTTCCTTACACCCTTTAAAATCTTCATGAACCAAAGCGTGTTCATCACAAAAAGCACTGCTGGCACAACAAGCGTCAAGTAGTACCCGAAGGTATGCATATGCACTATCTGTATTGTTATATAAAAGGAGAACAGAAATTATGTCAGATGGCATGAAGATGTTTTATATTTGAGTAAAACAGAATTGACGCATTGCAAATGATCTCAGCACCTGACTGTAGTGCAGATAGATGTGGTAAAATACATACATGAACAGAAATATCCTTGCTACCTGAAAGAAATGTGAAAAATTATAAATGATCACGAGCCACAGAAGCACCAGAAAAATGAAATGCTTTTCTATGAAATAGTTAGCCGGGTAAATGGCTTTGTCAGAAGGAAAGTGCCCCGGTATTGAAAGGCCAAGTCCCTTTGGGAACAAATTTTTGAAGAAAAAATAAGGGATTTTGAAAATGAAACTATATGAACACAGTCATGCACACTTATTTTCTCATTTAGTTAATAGATAAACGATTACTTTATCGCATGTCATTTTTAATTCCAATTATCTTTCCAGCATGGAAGCTTCATGCTTGATACATGTTTCCAGCAGAAAATTGATAACAATTATAAATGGAAAGGACAATTATAATTGTAAAAATGGTTATCCAATGGTGGGCCATGTAAACATGGCTTTATATAGCGGTAAATCATGTATTTTTCTCAGTATTAAATGTTGCATAAACCAGCATGTTACTCACCAGCCATGCAACAAACATCAGAATGCCATTAACCAAGTAAGCACTTGATTTTTTTAGTCCAGCAGTATCAAGAAACCTTAAAGAAAAAATTGAACAAGTACATATTATAATCAAATAGAACTGATGATCAATAGATAACTTCATGAAATAAATAAAAACTAAAGAATTACTTACCATCTCATGTTAATTTCTGGGGTGGTAGTCTCTGAAATAAGAACCACATATGTGTAGAACTGCCCTTCCCCAGACAACATTGTGTAAGCTATTGCAACTAGAGAAAGAGTATGATGGAGGACCTGAGAAATGACAACAGAACCATAAAACAATGCTATCTGGGCACCAATTGAAAATGTTCTATTACGCTGTCCTTTCTTTGTGGAGCAATGTGAATTTATACCAAATGTAGAATCTACGAATATTTTGCAAAAGAATATATGTAAATTTTTATGCTGCCACCTACATATTCCATTCCACCAAGGGAAGGATACAGCCAGAAGATCATTGCAAGATCAGTGATGAAGTAACCAACAGAAACCTGAATACAACCACGACAGAGTTATCAGTACAAAGATAAAATATAAGAACATCATGAAAAAAAGCCACTTTATCATGGTAAATGGGACTCAATACCCCTAGTGCAAACGTGGATATGATCGAATTACGGAATGTAATCGGTCCCTTAAGGCGGTCAGAGAAAAGATCAGTTGACACAACAAGATATAACGACACAGCCGTGATAAAGATTGCATGAGCACTGGACATACCCCTGAAAATTTAATTTGTTGTCAGTATGATATTTCTTAAAAGGAAAGATGAGACCATGATCGCTATAAATGTACTAGCTCTAACACAAATCTGACCTGTTGTTCCATTCGATGCGCTGTATTTTTGTCAATGAAGAATAACCCTTGAAGTAGAAGGAGCTTATCAGCCTTGTGAAATCATAAGCCTGAAGGAGTAAACATGTTGTTTGTTAAGAAAATAATGGAAACATGCTGATTCTGAATAGGATTCTGTGACGCAGAAAATACTAGGCTAGCAGCCGTTATATAAAATTATGATCTGTTGTATACAGAAGTTATGCTAAATGGCTCGCTGTTTTGAAGGATGAGAAAGTCAGGAAAATGGTTATAACTCAGTAATTAACACAGCCTGCACCTGGTTGTATACAAGTTCGATGCATATGCCGTACCTCATTCACATAGTCATTCTCTAGTTTTTCCTTTAGCTCACATGAGCTGATTTGTCTTGGGATGGAAAATAATGTGAGCTGGAGGAACGGTTCATACTTTGGGTGAAAAGATTTAGATAACTACTTGTCTAAAACTTGTTGGCACATAAATCACAACAACCTCTGAAATATTTCTAAAGAACTCAGCTATTGTGCATGGCCGGCACAGAGGGTTTGAGTAGCCTATGGACTTACGAGATGTTGTGTTGTGTGGTTGTTTTAAGGTGATCGAGTGATTAGTTTTGCTCTTGAACCACCACTATGGCGGCTTGTAATGGTCTACTGGACCCATGTTTTCTTCTTAATACAAAGATGTGCAGTTCTCCTACATGTTCAAGAAAAAATATTTCTAAATAAGGGGGGATATCGATGTGTCCAGCAGTCAAGGTAACACTATAGGTTCTAAAATTACTGTTAGCTTCAAATTATCAAAATGGACAATTACTGAACTGGTTTGGAGGAAGTCAAACAGCTGGCCTAGCCTGACTTGCTTGGGAAAGTCTTTATTGTTGTCATCATCAAAGACCTTAAAAATGTGACACTATTAAATGTTGCAGGAGCCTTTTATCTTCGTTCTATTAATAATAAACCAACTACTAGTCTCGTTTGAGGTAGTTAGCCTTTCATACTACCATACCAGTCCGGACATGGTACTGTGATTCATTTTGGTTTAGTGGTCAAAAAAATAATTTCACACACTGGTGTAACTAAGCTTTCAGAAAGGACCCTTTTTCTACAGTAAAGCCAGTCAATGTATTTGGATCATAATATCGACATTAGAGGGGCAGATGAACTTACTATCTTGCAGAGGACAATGCCAATGAGCACTGAGGTGTATGGGACCAGTGGATCAGCTAGCAAGTAGTCCCTCATTAACGCCTGAGCCTGATATTTGTAAGCCGTCATAGCCATCTTCACAGAGCAGATAGTCCTGCATCACGAGTTAAAACACCGACATGAATCTACATCCATAGGAAATAGAAAAAAAAAAGGAAACTGGATTCTGCAGTGTGGTGCTTGAAGCATCTATCAGTCTTGTCCCGAGCAACAAGGTGTTGCGCTAGCTATAGGTTCGCATGCATCATAAGATGCAACGGCAGAACCACAACACTCAATCCGGCAGAACACCTCCCATCGCAACTTGACGGCTATCAAAAGGTACAAGAACCAAGCCCGCATCTTTAAGAAATCCCTGTCAATGGTCACACCGACAACCTCCACGCCACTCATGGAGCCAATACAGGTACATCGGAGTCGGTGGCATAAGCAAGCAGATCTCCGCGCGCGGCGACACCGAACTGAGAACAAGAGCGCCGCAATCCTACGCAAAGGTAATGCACCTCTGGCAGGTTTCTTCACCAAGAAAGGCCGCCACCGACGCCGACACGAGCCCAAAAAGCAAGGGAACCCCCCCTGAATCTCGGGAGACCAAGAAACCCAAGGGGGGGGGGGGGAGGAGGGAGTGGACCAACTCAAGTCCAGCCAGAAGAACAGGAGTAAAAAGAATCAGGAAAACACAATCTGCGCCGGGAGCCGGCGGTGGAGCTAGTACCTGGCGCGGGGAACGGAGAGCTTGGGCGCGCGGAGGAGGCACACAGCTCAGGTAAGCTAAGCGCGCACGAGGTGGAGGCGACTCAGCTCCATTTCTTGTGCGGTGCGCGGACGAGCAGGAAGGGGAGGAGAGGGGAGGTAGCGGCGCGGTGCTGCCGCATTTGCAACAACCGTTGTGGTTAAAAGTGGTTTGTGCCTTAATAAACACACTTGCACGGTGTAGGTAATCATCCAACTGAGGGCTGTTGACGACGCTAATCATTGGTCTGGCAACCCGGGAAGTCTGGGAGGGAGTGAGGACAGGATTGGTAGCGGCTGTTGTCTCGGTAGACCGTCTTCTTCTCTGACAAGCGCTTTGACACTTGAGAGTACACTACTGATGAATTGCAACTTTTGTATAAAAAAAAAAGACACGTGATTTATAATCTCTCTTGTCCAAGTGAACATAGTATGTATCATCTCTCATATAAGAACCTTCCACACTACAGCGCAGCCACCGTATGCGAGTCCGAACCTACGTGTTAGTTTAGTGATTGTTATTAATAACGCATATAGAGTATCTCAACAATTTTTTATTCTAAATCTTATTTTATACTTCTTTTAGTTTTAAAATATTGACACCGTTGATTTTTATTATTAATTTTGACTATTTATTTTATTTAAAAAAATTGTTGTAAAATTATTAAAATATCACTAGGGATAATATATTATATGATGAAAGTTGATATTATAAATTAATAGTGTTAATATTTTAAAACTAAAAAGAATATATATTTCTATAACCACTTAGCTTTCGGCGTGAGTAAAAACGGAGTAGGAAAACTTACACGAAATCCCTGCGATTGCAATACTTATTTCTCTCATCAATCATCATGATCAGTTGTTTTCTTCGCTTGAAACAACGCAAACGGCAGTGCCAAACCAATCCGAGAAAGCCAAGTCGATGTGAACCAGCACTATCCCCTTTTCCTTTCACTTGGTCAGTGACTGGCACTACAAGAGAGGACCAGCCGTTGGCTCGTCTGCGTCTTCGTTCCCGGGAGGCCGGGACCAGCTTGTCTATAGATCGAAAGCAGGAGCACGCTCCACGCACGAGCTAGCCCGGCAGATCAGGTGGTTGCGTGGAGTCGACGGGTGCACGGACGTTGACGCCGTTTTCTTCCTTCCCCCAACATACAATTTGCGGACGGCGGACCGAAGCCCTGGAGCTAGCTCCGCACAGCTGAGAAATGCCGAAGCCTTTTACGACTTCCTCCTTTTATTTACTATAAATATTTTATTGTTGGCAGAATTTGTCTAAGTCTCTATTTGTTTGAGTGGAGCTTTTGAGTTTTTAAAAAAACTGGCTGATAGCTAGTTAAAAAGTTGACTGATAAAATTTGAATGTTGGCTTTTGTAATATATATTTAGCTTTTTTGCACACTAAAAATTGAAAAAGCAGCTTTCAGTGAGCTTTTTAACTTTTAGTTTATTTCTGAAAAAACTAGCTTTTCAACATTTCAAAAGTTAACTTTTTAAAAATTTATTTATTTCAGCTTCTCAAACAAAAAGCCTAGGTTTATGGAGCAGGGACAGTACCTAGCTAGAGTTTGAACCTCAGAAAGAAAGTGTTGATGATGTTGTGGAATGATCAGCATGAGATTGGAAACTAGCTGTGGTCTCGTTGTTTTCTCCGGGTTTCATATATCTTTTACAGTGAACACGGATTGGAGACAGCTGGATGAGGAGGATTATCATGATCGGCTATATAATTAATTTACATGGGCGTGCGACTATGTTGGACCATACTGCTCTAACAATACTTCTATTTCGTTTGTGCGTCAAATGGTACTAACGAATTTGATTAATAAAATGTCGCTCTTACATAAAAAAAACAACATGCTCAGAAGTTTAACAGGGGCCGTAATTAAATTCCGGTCCTCCCCCTAGGCCCAGATATAAATAAGCAACCCACAATTACATTATCTTTTGTGCCACATACTCCTACTTAGATGGACTTAAGCGCATTTTTTCACCACTCATGCAACTCACATACAACTTTCAGAGCCGTCGAATTCATAGATGAATGAATTAGATAGATTTTTTTTTTCAAAAAATAACTTCATATATGACTTCACATATCATTCACCCACGTAAGGGCATCTCTAACAGTTTTTCAAAAAATCACCTCAAAAAGTAAAAAAATAAAAAAGTTGGGTTCATTTTAATCGTCTTCTCCAACAGCTTATCTAAATATAGTTTAAATTTGTGCCAAGTGAACAACCGGTCCTATGATTAGTTGTACGAAAGATGGGATTGGAAGCCTCAAAAAATTCCATAGATCTATACTTTTAGTAGGAGAATTTCTCAGAACCTATAAAAAATAGAAAGGTGTTTAGGCTGTTGAAAGAGTATTTTTAATTTTTTTTCTTATAATTTGATTTACGAGAGTTAATAAGAAACTTTTGAAAATGCTCTAACACAACCTCACCTACTCCTTCTATCCTATTATGTGAAGTTTTTGATTTTTTAAAATCAATCTTTGACCATTTGTTTTATTTAAATTTTTTGCGAAAATATTATTTATTTTGTTGTGAAATGACTCATTATTAAAAATACTTTAAGTTTGACTTATTTATTTTTTTATTTTCATAAATTTTTTAAATAAAACAAATCTTCAAAAATTGATTTTAAAAAGTTAAAAACATCATTTATATTAAAAAACACTTACATCTGGGTGGACGGACACCTGACAGACAGGCACTCACGTCGGGGCTGTCCCTCCTCGGCAGGATCAGCAAAAGGGAAGATGCCTCGTGCACGCGCATAAACATGGCATCGGCCGGCTGGTCGGTCGGCGAACATGGCGGGGAACAGCTCACGTTGACAGAGACGGAGATCGGGGGAATGATAAGGCATGGCGATCAGTGTCCACCGACGAGGAGAAATTACGCTGCATGCGGCGTGCTTTATTAGTGGTCAACGAGAATGTGGCGCCTTCGAAAAGAGAGGGACGAAGAAGCAGATGTATAGCTGTCGATCAGGCCCATTTTGCTTGACGATTACATATTAGGGTTTTAGAAATTGGTGTCAGACTTAGTTTTTGAAAGGCTCCGCTAGCATGTTAGTTTTGATACGATGCCAATTTAATTTCGATGAAAAATCGATCATTTATTTAAATTGAATCGGACCAATTTTACTTAAAAACCGTGAAAATCAAATGGTTTTTACCCATTTTTAAAATCCTGCTACATACTTCGTACTAATAAGGTCTTTTCTTTGGGCTAGGGCGTGTTTGGATCCACGCCAGCATCCGCTTACCAAATTTTTTATTGCCGCTCACTCGTGCTGTCGCAGCTCATTTTGTTGCCGTGCGGGCGCGACGCGGGTGAGAAATTCGGTCGCCGTTGCGTTGGCGTGCGTGGGCGAGCCAATATTTGGCGACATTGGTTCGGGTTGAATCCTAACGTACCCTAGAATCCATGCACCCACCACCGAAAGAGGACTGCTTCCTTCAGACATCTTCAGTGTTGGTCGTGAAGTGAGAATTTCGCTGCACTCGACACTCTGCACTTCTGCAGAGTGCTTGAGATTGGTGCTAACTGATGCGTTTATTTTCTAGCACTTCAAAGTTCAAACACAGAGCCATGCTTTTGTCTGATACTCGGATTCTTCTATGTGGCACAGCTACACTCAGATTCTTCTAAGTGTGTGACACAAATAAATGTAACCACCTTCTGTTCTACTATATGACAGAACAATTCTTGTCAAGTTCAACACTGAGCCATACAGTACCTTTTTTTTTCTGTCTCGGACGTGTTAAGTATTTCTTTATGGACAAGAATACGGTTGGGTCGGATTCTCCATTCTCAGCCAAACCCTGGACTAGTAACTAACATTCGTGACAGCTCGAGTGACGGCAAAACTGAAAACCAGCAATCAGACATTACCTAAAACTGAAACAGGGGGTCAATATGTCGATACACAACAGCTAAAGAAATGCTCTTCAGGGCTGAATAGCCTACCTGCACTTTCACCTACTAGAATCACAGCTAAAGAAATGCTCGTCAGTCAAACAGCCTACCGACCTCTCTTCCCCATTCCAATGGAAGTCGTTTGTCTTGCACTTTCACCTACTAGAATCACAGTGGTGGCTTCGGTTTCCTCCAGCCTTGTTTACCCCTTCCTTCAGACCTCGGAGACGAAGACGAGGATGCTGATGAAGCTATGGCTGCAACCGCCTTATCTTTCGTGAAGGCCTTGCCCACGTCCTCTCTGAGTTTGGCGAAGCGCATCCTTTTCACTTGCTCGTCCTCTGAGCTGCCAGATTCAAGGAAGATCAGATCGGTCGATTCTTCGTCGAGGAACTTATCGAGAACGTCTGAGCAGTGTGGAAAGTATCTTCTCCCCAGCTCAACTGCATAAACAACAAGCATCACGTCAAAAAAAATTATTATCTAAGAATCTTATTAGACATGCGTGGCTACTTGACAAATGTGACGGCACCTGTTTTTGTTAAGGCGTCAAGGCGTTCACGCAGTCTCTTGTTCTGCATCGTGGGGGTCTCGTTCAGATCAACCTCCTTCAGCGTACGGAAATTTGTGGTGCCGGCAAACTCTTCAGTTGAATCAGCTTGTGCTATGCGCATGACAAGCTTTGCTTCTGAAGGATAGAATATTCTTGCGAAGGCAACTGTGTAGATACGAAATTTAGATTTCAGTAGTGATTCTAAAGAGTAATAGTATGTTCTATTCTCAATCTGGAAAGGAGCAAAGCAGTAGCACATATGCAGCAACACTTCTAGGACCATTACGTTTCCTTATAATTTCTTTGAAAGTATATGGTCTATAGAATTCAAAAGAGCACATGTGAAACCATACACTCTAAGAAAACAAGTATTAGTCCTTTTGTTGTCATTCGGACAGCAGTATTAGTGCGATTTTGAACTAGATTCGTTTTCTTAACAACATCAATTTGAGAACGGATAAGAGTACTCAACAATCGATCTTTCATGGACATGATATTCAAAAGATTTCAGCAGTGAGAATTTCTGGAAAACAAAGTGTTTCTAACCTTAAAAGAAAGGCAAGTTCTCAAACCACCATCTACAGAAGTGGTACAACAGGAACTAAAAACCCTAGGCACTACCATATATCCTGAAGTTGCTCCATGAAGATAAATGATTAAGCAACCTACTGATTACTCATTTATCAAGTTTGAAATAAACACCCACTTAGGCAGTTAATTTGTTTTGCTAATAGACATAGTCCTTTTGTTTGTTTGGTTTTTTTTTTGGACCAAATGCCCACTTTGATTGCTTGTTGTAGTGATGCTTGAGAGATGGGTGAGTAATCAAGATAGGCAAACTAGATCAAATGGCCACATGGCAATTCCTTGTTAGATGTGCATGAACCTATAATAAGTATTTCAGACCTGAGGGAGTATATAACAAACCTCTGTTCTCCAAGTTTATGAGCCTCATGTGAAAATTGTCGACCAACAAAGGTGTGACAATTGACTCTCTGACAGAAATGGAATCCAAGAACAAGGATCTCCTCTTAAGTTCTTGCTCCAAAATGTCAATACACAAATAAGCCTTGCTTTTTTCCTCGTACCTTTCCAGCTTCCTGTTGCAGTCTTTCTCTCTTGTTAATCGCTTGCAGATGGTAAGAGCATCACGCCCATCTGGAGTTTTCTCCAGCACAGACGCTCCCCTCTCCACGAGCGAAAGGATGATGTCCGGTTCTCGCCTCATGCAGGCCATATGGAGAGGCGTGTACCCACTGTTATTCGTGAGGTTCACATTAGCAGAGTTCAGTTTCAGCAGCTCTGCCAACACGTTGGGCTCACAGTAGGCTGCAGCGTAGTGTATGGCGAATGCATCGTCCAGTGTGACCGCCGACTCCTTTAGCAGCATGTCAACAAGGTCAACATCGTCAGAGTCCAAGGCCTTGAGGATGTTCCTGACCCTCTTCTCATGGTCAGGGTCCTGAATGACGTTACCTGATTCATCAGGAAATATGCTCTGGCGGATCCCCTTGATCTTGCTGTATGTACCAACTGGAAGCTCCTTCTGGAGGTAGCGGCCATCAAGAGTCGAGATTGCAACCCTTTGAATACACTGATTGAGCAGCTCCTGAAGCTCGCAGGTGGATGCAACATGAATGATAGGCAATACATCTTCATCCTGGGCTATGTTAACGAAGTCGGAGAGGCGGCGCTGTAACAAAAGAATTCCACGGTTTGAGTGGCAGGCAATTCTTCATTTTGATCAGAATTAAGATAAAACTTGACAGAAAATATATCATTGGGCCAATGCAGTGACAAGTAACACTATTACTTTATTTTCGAAAAAAAGGTAACATTATTATTTCAGTTCAGATTTCAGAAATGCAATTTCTGTAACACTCCGTGTTGTAAATAAAGAAGCAAGAATATTTGATTCGAGGTTTCGGAATCCGAGCTCAAAAAGAAATACAAACGATCGTAGTCAATTTCAAATTCCTGAGTTAAATTTAATTTTCAAATTTTAAGTTCAAAATTTTTCAGCGAAACTTTGTGAGCCAAAATTTTCTTTGGAAGGGTATTGTAAAGATTCGAATTTTAGAAATTTTGTGGAATCTTATTTGCAAGGGAAAAAGGCCCAAATAAATTATTTCTCTTAAAATAATTTTCTGTCTTGTGAATTTTATAGAATAAAATATGTTTGGAATTTGAACTCGGGTCCAAAATAAAAGTTGTTCCATTAAGAAAGATCTACCACCCTGCAAAATTTCAAAATTTTTAGAGCCAGGGAAGGATTGTTTTCAGAGGAGAAACTGGGCAGCACAGAAAATCAGCGAAAATTCGAGAAAAAGAAAAAGACTGCGGACCCACCTGTCAGCTTCACCCCGCTCCATCTCCAACCTCTGGCCGCCAGCGCAGGCAGCCAGCTGCCGCAAGTGCTCGCGCCTCTTGCCCTGCATGCGCGCCGCGTGTCCCGCGCCCAAACCCCGCGCGCGGACACGGTAGAGGCCACGTGTCCACGAACCCCGGCCGGTGCTCTTTCTCTCCCTCGCTCACTGCCTTCCTCAACCGAACACGCCATTCCCCGCGGACCACCGTCGAGTGCCATTCCAGCCACCATCCTCGGCGAGCGGGTGCGCTGCCCCGTCCTCCACCTCCCACCGCGGTGCCTCCTCCATCCCCGAGCTACGGCAACCAGAATCGAATTTTCCCCAATTTCACGAGTTCTTAGACCACCGGCCGTTCTTCGACCCAAGCCGGTGAGCTCCGGTGGGTTCCTCTCGATTATTTGCAACGGTGGACTCCTCACTAGCTTGCGCATTTCCAGGTCCAAGGTTGAGACAAATAGAGGTGCAATTTAACGGGATTTCGGGTTTCTCCGGCTGCCGCTCGCCTGCACCGCGACACCTCGCCGGTGAACCCTCATCTCCGGCGCTCCTCCTCGACGACAACCTCGACGCCGAGCTTCTACTCGCTCCGGTGAAGCTGGTGGTGAAGAAACCTTCGCGTTTCGTTGACTAAACTACTCGCACGCCATCGCCGAATCTCCGCCCGCGCCGCTCCTCGTCGCCGGACCGCTACGGTGAGCTTCTCCGGCCGTAGCCCCCACCTCCGAGTTCGGCGCGGTCCGTAGACCATTTTGGCACTAGAAAACTTGAGCCCCACCGCCTAGAGCTGAGCTCCGGTGAGGTGCGCCGCCGGCGCCGGCGTGAGGCCGCCATGGCCGAGCTCAGCCCACTCGGCCAGCCGCCGGATCCCGTGCGGCCACAAGAATCGATCCCGTGCGGCTGCTACCAGGTGCTGCCCCATGGCGCCCGGATTCTAATAATCTCGGAAATCATTTATTCCTTGCGCAGAAATTTGTAAAAACTTACAAAAATCATAGAAAATGCATATGAACTCCAAAAATTACAAATAATATACCGTTGGAATCCTCTCATCATGTAGAATATTTTAGAACATTCAAATGTGCATTTTCAGCATTAGAATTAATTCTATTAATTAACTAATGTGCAATTATACATATATGCATATCATCATTTTTCATGCATATTAAAAATGTGAAAAATGCATAACTATGTTCTACTAATTAATATAGGTCATCTTAGAGTTACTTATAATTTATACACTTATATATTATTTAGAAATAATTTATTATTACTCTTAGATACGAATTAATTCATTAGAAATTCATAATATTGCAATAAAGTATAAAATTGGTCCAGAAATTAGTTTATAGCTTTGTTAATATTTTGAGCAACTAAATTTGTGATTTATGCCTTCAAGAACCATATTAAAAAAAATTAGAAGTAATCTTTCCTATTATGAACTATTTAGTATAGTATAGAAATTCATTTTAGAATCCATTTTCATATAAATTTCAACAGCACCTTAATCTAATAAAATCTTTTTCATGAAATCATCATCATAATCTTCTTGTCATATCATCGCATGTAAGCATTCTTGTCACATGCGATGACGAAAAAAATATTAGATATCATTAGGTGCATAACTAATCGCACTCGTATATTATTTCACACATTTAAAAAACGTCGCGGAAGACCAAGATCTAGCGCTGATCGCTCCTGAGTCGTCCGTCGCTAAAGACCTTCCTCTTGTTTGTGCTAACTCTCAGCAAACCGAAGGCAAGCCCGGTGCATTAATTCTGTTTTAAATTTTTATTTTATCACTATGTATTATTTAGCTAAAGTATTATGCATTAAGTTGTAGGAGTTGTTTAGAACCCTAAAATGCATGATAGTGCCAATTACCCCTATTGAGTATATATTAGTACAGGTAACTCAATATAGAGCTAGGTTATGAGTTCTAATCAACGGTAGAAGTCGAGTGAATAAGAAACCTCACTCGCGAGATTATAGGTTTGATTTTATCTATACTTAAATAAACATGAGATCGGGCGGGGATAGAGTATAGGAGGGTTGAGAAGGCTGGGCCTTCGCGGTGGTAGTCTCGTTTGTGTCGGTTAAGGACCGATTCGAGTGTGGCCCTGTTGAGCAAGTTTGAACAGTACCGAAGGCATACTGGGGACATGGGACCCAGAAAATTGTCGTACCTCGATACCGTAGTGGTTAGACATAACCCTACCTCTCTTTCGGCGGGGAGTAGAGAAAAGTCTTGGATCTAACCATGAATGCACCCGGCGTAGTGATCCCATGGAGGACCATGTGCTTGGAAGAGGTGCGGGTCGGACCGACCCTATGGTATTGTTGTGAAAGGTTGCCACGTGCAACTTCTGAGAAGCGTGTACGTATTGTACGTGTCGTGTACTTCGAGTTTTCTCAGCTGGTGTAAATCGATTATAATCGCTGCCTCTCACAATAATGAGTACCACTTGTTCACTGCGTCATGTCGTAGTAACAACTGGACTAATAATAATAATATTATGATCTGTTTGCTTAGTTATAGGTAATTGTTTGGTAACCATGATGGTAGTAGTTGATAGTGCAAATTAAATTTATTTTTCTTGCACTTAATTCACTGCTAAAACTTGAAAGTAAAGATCTATGGTTAGTGCTATGTTTTATGCAAATGGACATTCTCCTGAGTCAGCCTCTTATGCTTAGGAGTTGGCTGTAGTTGGTCAATTTTTACAGGTAAATTTTGCTGCGTAATTAGTACTCACGGTTTGTTGTTTCTCTTTTTGTTGTGTGTAGCTCTTCCTGTAGCTAATTGGTGTAGCTGTTGCAGCCAAAGAGTATGGGAAAGTGAGGCTTCTGGTAGTCTGAACCGGTTCCCTTCTCACCGGCTTCGGTCGCGAGAAGTGAAGTATGTTTTAAGGCAAGATATGTTTCATAGTAGAAAACCGTCGTATCTTTTTCGTATCACTTTCGCTGTATTTTAAACTTATCTCTCCTAAGCTACTTGAACTCTATTGTAAAACTTTATTGTAAAACTTTAATCGATTTTTTATTTTATATTATTACTTATGTTGTATTATTTATGTTTTGTTGCTCGATATCGTCCGAGAGTTCTGCTGCAATTTCAGGCTGCAAACAGTATGTTTGGCCATTACCTGAAAGAGCGAGACAAGCTCGGAGATCTTGAAGCCGGAGGCAGCGTACGTGGACTCGACAACGAAGTCAATCGCCGGGCGGCACGCCTCGTGGCCGCACCTGTCGTCGACGCAGACGGCCGCTCCCTGCGGCGGCGACCTGAGGCGCCCCGTGTACATGTACCCCAGAACGGCCACGAGCGCGTCGCGGCCGATGCGCCCGCCACCGGGGACGAGCCCGGCGAGATCCAGCCGCGGCCTCTGGCCGCCCGCTTCCGCGGCGGGCGCGGCCGCGAAGCAGTCGAGGAAGAAGGCGCTCCTGGAGGCGAGGACGCACCGGTGCACGCGGACGGCCTGCCCCGGCTCCGCGGGGACCACCTCGGCGTCGGCGCAGTCGACGAAGGCCGGGTCGAGCAGGCGCTCGAGGTTGTCGCTGAGGAGGCGGAGGCTGACCGCGTCGAGCTCGGTCGCCGTCGCCCCAGGCGGCGGCCGCGGCGGCGACGATGACGGGGAGGAGAAGCTGATGGTGGAGGTATCCATCGCCTCGCCGGACTTCGACCAGGAGGTTCTAGAAGAAGTTCACGCCGACCTCCGTTAGGACTGTTGCTGCGAGCCTGCGGCGGAAGCGAAATCCGAGCTTCGGAAAATGGCAGCTTTCCTAAGTGATTGAAGCTTTGTAGTGTAGTAAGGGCAGGATATTTCTATGGCTTTTCGGGACAAAACGCATGAAAGATTGGTGGAAGCTTTCTCCGTCACCATAGCATGTCTAGAAGTGGCCAGTTCGCCAGGTAGCACAACGAAAGACGCTACTCGTACTACACGAAGCAGGAGCAACCATTCAGATTCAAGAAGAACGGCGAACTCGCCGCTGAAACCAAGCTCGACGTCGAGGGGACGAAGGGCGAGTGAAGTAATCAAGCCGCGGCCGTGACCGGTCCGCCCGACGTCACGCGGCTGACGTCGCCGCAGGGGCCGGTCCGGGGGAAGGGTAAAGCAAGTGTAGAGCGCTGGTGCCGACGACCGAGTACGTTGACCGTTGGCGTGGGAGGGAGCGGGGTCCGGTGCCCAGCGAGAGGCGCGGCGGAAGAACAGGGTGTGAGTGGTGAGGGCGCGCGGCTCCGTCAGCACGGGCGTCGGGCGGTGGTGGTCGATCGGATCGCCGAGGCGACGAGCCGACGACCTTGACCAGACTTTGGAGGGAAGACGATCATTTGTTGCCGACAGGCGCACACGCGGAGCACTGGAGCAGGCGGCTTGGCCAGGTTACCAACTGCTACTCAGTCCGTTCCACAGAACCGTCGTCGTGAAGGAGAGATCGTCTGAACTGAGCCAGGCCACTAAAGGATGCGGGCACGCGCCATTAGACCCATATGCGATCTGACTAAATGTCCGTTTGGACCGTTTCCCATGCTTGTCAGGCAAAGGAAATACAAAAGACAATGATCTACCTGTACCTTTAAATTATTGAGTGACCAAAGTGCGGTGCATCTTCCCAACGAAAATGGGCAAAATTCGCCCCATTTTCTATGCCTTCTCGCTCTCTGTCCCTTTTTCCAACAAGCAAAGCAAGACCGACGACGGCCGCTCGGGGACAGGGAATGCCAGGTGAGAGACTGGCGGCGAGACCAGTGGTCCGTCCGCCGGATATAATATTGGAGATGTTGGTTAATTGTGCTGCTCCAAAAAGAGAAAAGTTAAAAAAAAAGTTAGATAAAACGATGTCTCAATTTCCACATGTACAAATTTACATTATAAGTGTAACACACCTTCCATTACAAATATTCACACCTCAAGTACGATGAGTCCATGTATTTACACACATGTACATACGACTTACGTACACACCATGTATTTATACACATACTACGTACTTACGTACGACTGTACTCCCTATAATCGCTTTCAGCCTCCTCGCGTGCACATGCAGCAGAATATATAGCAGATCACGCCCACTTGGCCATGACGGACATGCCGGCAGCCCCTAGGACGACGGCGAGGAAGGCGACGAGCTGCAGCCTGACGTTACCCTGCAGCCTGGGCCCCAAGAAGTCGGCGGCGAGGAGGTCGACGAGCGCCATGTAGTGCAGCAGGCCCGCGGACGCCGCGTTGAGCAGGCCCACCACGATCAGCGCCGTGGGGCTGCTGTCGCTGTACACCTTGGTCAGCGCCAGCCCCAGCGCCACCCCGAACGGCGTCGTCGTCGAGAAGAAGAAGACCAGCACCGACCTCATCCTCGCGCCGTACTCGGCCTGCAGGATGCACCCGCCGAGGCCCATGCCCTCGAACAGCTGGTGGAAGCAGAGCGCCGCCACGAGCGGCCGGATGGTGCAGACGTTCTGTGACGCGCCCATGCCCAGCCCGATCACCACCGAGTGCACCACGATGCCGAGCTCCAGGACCTGGACGATGACGCGGTTCCTTTGCAGCTGCTTCTTGTTACTACTGGCCTCCGCGTCCGCCTTGTCCGACTCGTGCGGCGGCGGCGGCGTGTCAACGACGTCGACGCCTGCACCGTGCCCGCCGTGGCCGTGACAGTGCACACGCAGCGGCGGAGGGCTGTCGCCGACGTGGCCGTGGTGCGCCACCGCGGCGCTGCCCTTGCTGTTCCCCCGGCTGTGGAACGTGAGCATGAGCGAGTCCACCATGAGCGTGAACACCGCGGCGAGCATAGCGACGAACGCCGTGAACGGGAACTCCGCCCACGGCTTCTCCGGCAGGCACGGCGAGCTGAGGTCGCGGAACGAGTCGGGGAGCACGTGCATGTACCCGGTGCCGAGGATGACGCCCGACGCGAACGCCTTGACGACCACGAAGAGGTTGCCGTCGGGGCGGAGCGCCGGCACGGAGCGGGAGACGAGCGGGAGGCACACGCCCACCATGCTGGCCGCGAGGATCGTCGGGATGGCGATCAGCTTCAGGCGCAGCGCCTTCGGGACGCTGTGGCATTTGCCCCCCACGGCCGGGCCGACGCACGTGCCCTCGGCTGCTTGCTCCGTTCCCGCGACGGCCAGGGAGCTGGATGAGACGAGGACGAGGAGGCAGAAGACCGGCGCCGCTCGTGTTGCTGAAGACATTTTCACTGTAGCTTGCATGCTGAGGGAGTGTGTGAACTGAACTCTTGCAGTTCCACTGGTGAGCTCTGGCAACGTATTTATAGGAGGAAAATGGTGCTAGTAGCACTACTCCAGTACGAGACGGATGCTGTCGAGGTCGATGACCTCATGCGCGCGCAGAGTCAGAGAAGAGTCGCCTAAAATGGCCATGCATATCGACACTTCGACAACGGAAAAGGAAATCGAAACGCAGATCTTAAAGCAAACGGTATTACCATCTCAGCCGGAGTTGACCTTGCATGCACCCAAGTTGGGCTGAGTGACGCGCGCAGAGGCACGCCGTGGAGGGCACGCGCCGGGAACATGGACGGCACGCGCGGCACCGCTGCCGTCCCCATGCCCGCGGCTCCAAGCTCCCCGGAGCTCACGCACGGCACGCGCAGGTCCAGCCGCTTCCACCGGTGCCCCACCAGGTGCCGGTGAGTGGGGTCTAGTGCCACGCGGAGCAGGGCTTTCGGTGGGCGCCCGTCAGGCCGCTGGGTTCGGCGGTGCTGCGGGCGCCGCGATGCGGCGGTGGAGGAAGGCTGACGTGATCGCGGCGGTCGACGGACTGGAGCAATTAACCAGCCATCTCTGTTCACCACATATCAGTATATTCCTTTTAATTTTGTCCCCTTTCTTATTGTGCGGTACTTATGTGTAGTCGAATGCGTGCAACCGCAGCCTGTCCATGATCCATCCTGCTTGAAACAGCTATACATAAAACGGGGGGCTCATATCTTTGTCGGTGTGTGGCCACTGGTCAATTATACTACGTACATGTACTGACCTTACCGTATTTGGATGCTATTATCGAATCTCTGTCGTTGTGAAGATTTTATTCTGCAGAATTCTAACTCTTATTTTCTTTACGTTGTTTATTTGTAGCCCCTTTAACTTTAGAAAAAAATATTGCATTTACTTAATGTCAATATATTTATTTGATATGTTATATGGTTCTCATTTTCAGTTCTACTTGCACGCATTTTTCTATGCGAAGGCTCAACAAATAAGATGGAATTGTGTTAGGAGTGTAAATAGGTGCATCTTGGAGGCTTTTTTTTGCATGTGTTAGGAGGTTATGTTATACTCCATTCGGTTTTAAATTATTGAAACCGTTGATTTTTAACATCAACTTTGACCATTCGTCTTATTAAAAAATTTTGTTCAAATATGTAAAATTTTGTTATTATTTGATTTATCATTAGTGAAATTTAGATCACGACTAATAATTTTACACATTGGGACAAATTTTTTGAATAAGATGAATAGTACAAGTTGATGTTAGAAGTCAACGGTGTTAATAATTTAAAACCGAAGGAAGTATTTCATAGCAACTTATATACAGTAATGAAACTAGCCTCCTTTTCTAGGTCAGCTAACCCCAATAATAGAGTCATTTTAAGATAGATTCTTGCCTCCTAGACAACAAATTGATCTCATCTGTTGATTTTTTCTAGAAAATGAATAAAAAATACTGTCGCAAGCGATCGGTTTCCAAAACAAACAAATTATTTTTCAAATTTAGTACTGCAGTAATTAATAATTATAGGAGAGCTAGTATTTCCTATGAGGTAAAAGACAAATTTAATCCTCAAGATCCACACAAATGATCAGACTATAATCATTTGAATTTATATTAAAATCTGCCCAATAAAATTCCAAAATCCTTTCATGCCTAATTAGTAATTACTCTCTGCATGTGTACATCGTGCAGCATATAGTCAAACGAAGAGAGAAGTTTTCTCCAGCGAAGAGGCATGGATGCAAGGAGTAACTGAGGGGCTGTAGCACGAGGAGCCGGGGGTTAAAAAAAGGATGATGGGCCCGGCGGTGCGGGGGCACCCGCCGGTCCAACTGACAAAAGGGCCCTTCTGGGAAAAAAACGCCGCGGCGGCGTTCACCTGCCGGAACGGACGGCTCCGTGGCTCGGCACAAAATCCGGGTTTGAGGAGCCAGGCTCGTCCCAACGATTAGTTGCCTACATGAGGAGCGCATGCAACGGCGGCCTTCGAGCTGGGCTGTGGAGAAACAAGAATAGAATCTGGTTCCCATGGATCTGCCTCGCGGCATTCGCTTCCATTCATAGTTACATGTATTATTAGCATATGGTTAGCATCATCGAAGTGACATTAGTATGTTTAATATTAGATTAAGACTTCATGTTGTATAGTAAGTACTATATCACAAATTCAATCTAAAAAAATATTTAATATTTATTTTTTAATATTAGTTTAGGGTACGTTTGGACGTCTCAAAGTGAAACACTAGAAGCGTTGCCAAACGCTTTTCAGTGAATAGTTTCACCCGTGAAACTACTGAAACGCTTTGAAATTTGGCTTGTGACGTTGAAACGGCTAGATCGGTGTTTCAACCGATTCTACTCAATAGTTTACCTCTTTACCTCTCCCTCTGATTAATCTTTAGAAATTCAAAAAAATTCCCTCCAATTTCTAAAGTTTCTCAAAGTTGTTATGTTAAATTGGTCTCGTCGTACTCTTCGTGTATGTACCTTTCGAGTTATTTCTAAAGTATTCTAAAGTTGTTTTATTAATTTTTAAAATTTTATCTATTACAACAGTTAATCATAATAATTCATAAAAAAGTTCACTCAAGTTCCCAAAGTTTCTCAAATTTTGCAAGGGTATATTGGTCATTCCAATTCTTCTACTCGCTTTTTAATTTGAATCACTAAAAATTTATCAAACAGTTTTTGAAATGATTCTGTTTCTCACTTAGAAACGTTTCAGAACTGAAATTAAAACGTTTCTGATTCTCTAAAAGACTCAGAAGAGATGATATTTAGTTGTCCGCATGATTCTGATTTGTATGGAATAAAAGTATAAAAAATAAAATATTTTAATATTTAAATTGTGTAACCACACTCTAATAACATCTATTTTAAATTTATATATCTTAATCTACTGTTATATATACTAATATACTTTAAAATAAATTAATTATTTACTAATACCATCATTAACCAAATTTCTATTGTATCCCGGGAGCTGACTCCAGAGAAACATAACTCAAATCAGTTTTATACTATTAAATACTATTAAATATACACTAATCAATCATTAAAACATTCTTTAATCTTGCATACACGGAACCAGGCCCGCTGGAAACGGAACCCAGCGGCGTGTGCAGCCAGCCAGGCTACGGGAGCATTTTTGCATCCCGTGAGCCAGGCCCTCGAGTGTGTGCAGGCATCCAATCTAACGTCTCTGCACGGGTGCAGCCTGGCCAGCGGTCTGTGCAGGAGACCAAACAGACCCTTAATGCGTATAGCCAACCATTATGTCTTCTCAGCCAAACGAAGCACATACGACCAACAAAACTGGATGCATCAATTGAATGGAGCTTTCACAGTGACGAAGACATGCTAAATGGGAAACATTACTATTGCTTTCTTAATATTCTTGAGCGAGTCAATTACTATAGGACCAGCCTATGGTTTGAAGAGCTCAAAGGTTCAAATATTAAGCAACTTATACCCGGCAAGATATGATTTAGAGTTAAGTAACGAGCAGCTGATATGATCTTCTGTATACATACCCTGTTGGTTAAGTGACAGATTCGAAAGAGCAAATCATAAGGCCATCCCAAAAATGAGCATAGCTTATTTGTTGATTTCA
This sequence comes from Zoysia japonica, assembly GCA_001602275.1. NCBI lineage: Eukaryota > Viridiplantae > Streptophyta > Magnoliopsida > Poales > Poaceae > Zoysia > Zoysia japonica. The sequence goes on along the minus strand of BCLF01000019.1, from coordinate 3,426,561 downwards.
TTGGTCGTCACTTTGTTAGATTTTTTTCTACTTCTATTGGAAGTTCTGAATTGACACTCAATGCTACCATTGGAAATACAGAATGAGTTGAGAAATTTATTTGTTCCTTCTTTGAATTGATGTTCGTGTTCTTCCATCAAGAGGTCGAAGGCCCTGATCCAAACCGCTAGCCATATTTCCTAGTTACTCTCTCTGTTCCAAAATAAGTGACATTTTGACTTTTTTTTTTAAAATCAACGTTTGACCATTTATCTTATTCAAAAAATTTAAAAAAATACAAAAATAAATAAATCATGCTTAAATTATTTCTAATAATGAATCATTTCCCAATAAAATAAATAATATTTTTACAATTTTTTTGAATAAGACGAATGGTCAAAGGTGCATGTTTTAAAATCTAGAAAGGCACTTATTTTGGGATGGAGGGAGTAGCTAATAGCTAATAGATATTTATTAGTAGCTATCCAAACAATTAACTAGAAGTGTTCCAAACCACGAGGGACAATAGTTTCCATCAATTAGCTACTATTAGTTGGATGGAATTACATAGTGAAATACTTGTTAGTTGGGAGCTAGCTAATTATTAGCTGGACCATTAGCTGAACCTGTTCCATACCACTAGGAATAATTTCAGTACTAGTAATAGCTAACAACTATCCCTATTGGTTTGGAACTGGGCCAAAACCACAACCATTGATATATAATGGACTGAAATCTAGCAGCTCCCTAATCCTATTGTATTTGGTGATTGACTGACTATGGAGTACATGGCAAACCTTGACAAGATTAATGTGGAAACGACAATTCTTAGATCAATTCACTTGCAACATTGAGGTAGCCATTGCATCAGTGACAATCCACCAGGAGTGTGCGCCATGGAAAAAGCACATGAGCAAATAAGAGTTGCTGGGTACATGCCGGGGCTTACTAATGGCCTATTAAAATCTGTTGATTTCTTAGTAAAAAATTCGTACCTGGAGCTTTTTCCAAATGCAGTTTGATACAAAATTGTGGTATCCAAGGCATTCAGACATGTTGAGATCTTTCTTCAGTCTGCAGGTAACGGGAAAAAAAACTGTAACAGGTAGCACAAGCTACAATACGCAGAAAGCATTGGAGAATATGTACTCACACAACACAGAAGCTCGTAAAACAATCATCTTGTGTAGCACTTTGGATAAGGCTAAAGGATAAAGATGTGTATTAGGGGGCCAGATATGTGTGAAGCGTTGGATCCGTGCTAGGCAACACTTAAGCCAAGAATGCAGGTTCTATCTAGATAAGAACTACAAGTTAAAATGCACAGCCACAGCCCTACATGGAGAGAGGCAACAAAAGTCTTCTTTCTCTTTTCTTTGCCAGCTTCCTCTGCCTCAAAATATACAGCCCGGCGGGAAGAAGAATACCGAGTAAGATAATAACAGCAGATAGCCAGAAGTGCCTGAAGTATAGTGTCATGTATGAGGATATTACAAGGAAACAGCACAGCAATCCCCATGAGATTGCTCCAATAATATCGCGCCTGTAGAACAAAGAAAGCAAACATTGTTCAGTTCACTGAAGAGTGATAGAGAATTGTTTTGCATCAGTGCTAGAACCTATATCTATCATATTATACTGTTGCATGAGACTTTGAGAAAAACTAACTTCTAAAGTAACAAATGAACATGTAGTTCGTTAGCATCATTTGGCACTGCTCATCAAGGAAACATCGAATTTATGTCACAGAACTCGTGGGATATAATCCCTTAGTAGTGTTGCAGTGGCAATAAGCAAATCAAGATGTACTCCATTAACAATGGAATAAACAAGAAAGTCACACACCAGGCATAGTACCGAGAAAATAAAGTATAATTAGGCATCATTTTAATGATAAAACTAGCACAACATGGCATACCCTATTTCATCATTTGCGAAGAACTGCCAAGTAACGAGGCCTAGCTGTCTACGGACTATTACATGAAAATGCCTTCGAACACCATTTTCAATAAATAATAATGAGGCAACGCACGAAGGGCACTGCTAGATCCAACTGCCGTTTTGTGCCTTCTGCAACTCTGCTGGATCTATGCTATCAATGCACGACCCGCATTCCCTAACACGAATGTAACTCAGCCCTCTACAGCTTGTGGCCCCAAGCCTAAACAAGACGGAACTCCGCACCAGCCGCGCCAGGGAACGCGAGATCTGAGCGCACAGCTAGTTGCAGCTAACCAAATGACCATGAACTAGGTGGGATTCTGGTTCGGGTCGGGATTCGAAGGTGAATGGAAGCGGGCGGGGGATTTACTTGTGCTGGGATCGGATCTGGTAGTCGCGGAGCTGCTCTACCAGCTTGGACCGGGTTATCATCGCAGGCAGCCCAGCCGCCGCCGCCGCCCCTGGCGACGACTTCTTCGCCACCACCGCCGCCTCCTGCTGTGGCTGCTGCTTTTCCTCTTCGCGCGGAGCCGCGGACTCTTGGCGCCCGGTATTCTTCTAGAAGCTTCTAGATCTCGAAATGGGCTATTCGGTGGGCTTGGAATTGGATTCCGCCAAGGCTGGCGGGGGAAAAAGTCGTCCAGGGGACGACGAGGCCACGAGGGAAACTGGCGGCTTCACTCGTTGGCGACTTCCACAGTTCTTCCCTACTTTCTCTGATTTTAAAAGATTGATAGCGTTGATTTTTAATATTAATTGAGTATTTATTTTATTTAAAAAAATTTCAAATATATAATTTTTTTGTTATTATTTAATTTATTATTAATAAAATTTAAATCGCAACTAATAATTTTACATATTACAATAAATTTTTTAAATAAGACGAATGGTCAAAATTGATGTTAGTTAACCGTGTCAATAATTTAAAAATAATTTAAAACCAAAGGGTGTAAGATAGAAATCCCAAAGTGATCGGAGTTGAAGAATACTATTACAAAGTTTTAAATTTGAAAAATACAATCACAAATTTGTTTTTTATAGTCAACCACACTTGTTTTAGTTGAAAATTACTAACACCATAACATTTTTCGCTAAATGTGGGCTGAAATCTTGTTTGAGAGAGAGAATATTTAAAAAATGTCAATTTTATCCCTCATCTCTTCATACTCTCTCTTCATACTCTCTCCTAACCCAGCAGTCCAAAGATCAATCGTTGTAATGTAAATTAAATAATTATTTATTTTCCGTTCAAATCTGAAATTTATTTATTATTTGAATATGTACAGAATAAAAAACTTGTGTTGCTAGTGAGTTTGCACGCCAAGTTGCGACTATGTTAAATTCATGTTAATATAGTGATAATTATAATTTCATCTTATTGATATGTGGGAGAAAATCATATATATGTATCATTAATATAATCATTGAAATTGCCAAAGATCATGTCAGTTTTTTTAAAAGTCATGCAAAAAAAGATTGGGCACACAAATGGTCAAGGACGCAAATCTAAGTGTATTTATGTCTTTTTAGTGCCTAGTGTTAGGATTTTTTTTTAAAAAAAAGTAACACCGATGGTAATTTACAACTCAAAATGCTTGGTAATAGTATTTTGCATATCCAAAACTTTGTGTTAGTATTTTACAATTCTGCTCACTTTGGGATAGTATCTACGTTGATGTCGTCGTTGACTTCTAACATCAGTTTTAGTTACTCGTCTTATTAATTTTTTAAATAAATATTTCATATTTTGTTATAATTTAATTTATCATTGGAGTTATTTTAATTACAATTTAAAATTTTAGATATTTGAATTATTTTTTTAATAAAATGAATAATAAAAAATTATGTTAAAAAGTTAACGACGATATCAATTTAAAAACAGAAAGAGCATGTATCTTGCCCAACATGGTCCATCCGGTCCACCTTTTGCACAAATACTTTATTTGGTAATTTCTACGGCAAACTAGAAAAATACTATACCCCGTTTTAAATTATTATTATCATCCATACTTCAAACTTGAAGTAGCTGGTGATAACAATTTTACAAACTGAGTATCTCTTATATTTTTCAGTATTTCACACCTGCATGTGTTTATTCAGAGCTAATCATATAAACTGAAAACCGTCATTGACCTCTCGTCCGCACCATACAGTGATATAGTTGTACACTTTCATTTTATAATTGTTATAATTGTTCTAATTAGGGCTACGGGTCCATAAACCCTTCACATGCATTTTAATCTTTTTAAAAATTATAAATCAAAATCTTATTAAAAATTGTTCCACACTTGCTATCTAACCCTTGACTTAGACTACTCCATCTATTTTTAAATTATTGACACAGTTGATTTTTAACTTCAACTTTTACTATTTATTTTATTAAAAAATTATTCAAATATTTTTTTTATTATTTGCTTTATCATTAACAGTATTTAAAATATGACTACTAATTTTATGTACTGAAACAAATTTTTTAAATAAAATAAATAATTAAAGTTAATGTTAAAAGTTAATAGTGTAAATAATTTAAAAATAGAGAAAGTAAATTAAAATTCTTAACCAATAACCCGTTACTACCCTCAACGGTGAGGCAACGGGAACTTTGGGTCTCGCTGCACTTTGGTCGTCATCTCGCGGCCGAGCTTCTCTCAGGCAAGAAAATTCTTGCGCCCGCGGTTGGCATCAACCGACCAAGTTTACCATTTGTACGGATCAGTTTAGCCCATTTTCATCAAAACTAGAAAACTGCTACAGTAAATTATAAAAAATTGATAAATGTAAAAATGAGGATTTAAAATGAAACCATTTGATTTTTTTTGTTTTACCAATAAGTTTTTTCGGTTTTGAGTTTTTGAATTCGAAATCAAATTGGTTTGATCGATTTTCCAATTTATTGCTCATTTTCCCGATTTATCCACTGATTGATTGGTTTTTGAATTTTCAAACTTTTTTAAAATTTTTAAATCAAAAACTAATCATATGGTAAAACCAGATCGCTTTTCACGGTTTGAAAACCCTGCAACCCATACCACCCGCGCACAAGGATGGCTGATTTGTGAACTGCACATTTGTCACACCGAATTTTGTAAACACAAAACCCGATGGCATCTACATGTATGCCACGATCTGTTTCATCACACATGTAAGACAATTCAGTGATAATCAATTCTATAGTGATAAAAAAAATAATAAATACTGAAGAGCAGTGACAGAAAAAAACTTTTGGTCACACCACAGGCAATCGACTAGCGGCAACTCAACCTTGTATGCTTCATCTTCAATTTACCGGTTGACTTGACTTATTTGATCTTTTTGTCACTAAGCAGCATTCATGAGCAATAAAATAACAAAAGCAACACGCGTGAATACATAAAATACTCAGCAAATGTAAAAAAAGATGACATGAAGGCCATAAACAAGAAAGACTATACAGGGTTAATGCATTACTGTCATCTAAATCGTTTAATTACTAATCAACCTATTTACTAAGTTTGAAATCCCAAAACAACCACGAACCAAATAGACTTCACCAGATTCTATTCGACTACCAAATTCACCAGGGTACCAACATCTGGCTACCAACTCATCGGATCCCACCCGACTATCAAAACGAGATCAACTAGAACCAACCAACCCATAAAGTGAAACTAATCGTGAAACAGTCTAGGTCGCTCTTGACCATGAGCATCGTGAAGCAATCCAAGCCGCTTTTGACCGTGAGCATGGCTGTCATGATAGTTTTATCTCTCGAGAGTTTGCACACTTTTCACCATAAGTCGTGATTTCATCCCCTGCTGCCAGGTGGACTAAAAACCTTCTTTATGCCAGTATCCATCGATACATAACACGCTTACTTTGGTGTGTGACCAAAAGATCACTACAAAGGATTTACAAGGTATCATTTAGTCAATATGCACCCGCTAAAGTTTCACCGCCACGGCATACATGCAGTCTATTTTACCTCCGCCGTAGGAGCCCCATCTTGCGTCACTACACCGCCACATGGTGCACATCAAACTAAGCTCAACCAATTTGTCAGTTAGAGCCTACCATTTAAGCCTTCTAGCTGCGCTGTAAAGCCAAGTTACATGGTTCACAAACCGGTCCTTAGAATCTAAAGCAGGAACTAACACATACCATAAACACCGAATAACAACCAAAAGCATCATACCAAACCATCCATTCTGCTCAGATTCTCTATACACTAAGTCATTACTATTTTAATTAACATGAAGATGATTAAGTTGCAAATATACAATTAATCAATTTTAATAGTTCAAGTTTTGCACAAAACCCAACTATGACAGCAAAGCTAAGCATATAAAATAAACTACTACCACACCCAACCACGAACCAGCTTCAAGGAATTATGAGGAATACTCTAGTAAACCCGACAAAGGATTCCAATTTAAGACTAGCATGTAATTCCTATAGTCTTTTCATCTTAATTAGAAGCAATGTGGTCAAGGACACTTGCCTCAAAATGTTGCTTAGTGGTCTTCAAGCTTCGCTTCATAGCCTCTCTTGATTCCGACTCGCATTCTTCTGTTCTCACGATCACCGACAAACAAACAAGCAAGCAAACAACTAAAGATCATATGCAACAATAGAGGGTCATTTTAGAGTTCTAACAAGGTTTAAGGAACTCACCAAGTATTATTTTACAGCAAGGAACTTCAAGGCATTAGGTGATAACAAGCGACAAACGGCGGCAACACGTCTGTCCATACAGAAACAACAGTAGAAAGATATATGCGTTCCCGATTATTGGCTACACAATGTAGAAAAATCTTTGAATAGTGAAAGGACCTAGATGTCGCCTCACAAACTTGCAGCGGAAATTAAAACTGTCAAAACTGAAACTTCTGGTTTGTAAAACCGAAACTTCCGATTTTGCCTGGATAGCACAATAAGTAAACACCTAAACCGAAACTTCCGGTTTATGATACCGGAACTTTCAGTTTTCTCGAGACAGAGGGATAAACATGAACTTTGAGAAATTTCTCGAGAAACTTGCAAAGCTCCCCTAAAAGAGTACAAGGAACAAGATAGCTACTTGATTCACAGAGAATCAAGGGTTAGTCACAAACACAATTTAATGAAACAAGAAATGCAAATTAAAGCAAGGACACGAGGAATTGTTTCACCGAAGTTCAATGACTTGCTCCCAAGTTGTCTACATCTTCGTTGAAGAAGCTTGAGCTGCTCACAAGGCCAACTCTAAGCTAGGTCTCTTTCAACCACTTCCCTCAAATCACTATCTTGCTTCTTCCCTTGCGGAGGCGAAGCGGGCCTTCACAAACTTTCCCGTGGCACACCACAAGCTTGGTGGCTCACCGGGCGACGCCTAGCCGTCTAGGAGGCTTCACCTTCAAGAGTAATAAATGCTCACGAATTTGCAACTCAATGCTTAAGTGCTCAATGGATAGGAGTGCTCAAATATGCTCTCAAAAAGCAATCTCTCAACCCAACACTTATGATTTCTCACAAATCACATAAGCCTCACAAAGAGGGGTTGGGAAGAGCTCTAGAATGCTTTGGCTCAGTTATGAACGTGGGCAACACCAGTAGCAACCACTAAGGGGAGAGAGGAGGTATTTAAACCACTCCCTCAAAAACTAGCCGTTGGGGTTGAAACTGAGAAAACCGAAACTTCTGGTTTATCAATTGAAACTTTCGGTTTTTAGAAGAAACTAGCTGTTAGACACAACCCAAGGAAAACCGGAACTTCGGTTCACCAAACCGGAACTTCCGGTTTGGGACCTCCGGCAAAGTACCGGACACTCCAATGGTTAGAAACCTCGACTCCAGAGAGGGCTTCTCGGACACTCCGGTCAAGACTTAGGCAATTTTGCTAGAAACTGTCAAAACCGAAACTTTCGGTTTGGCAAACTGGAACGTCCGGTTTTTTGCTGTTTCAGCAAAACTTGTGAAAGTGTATGGCCATTGTGTTTCTCTCCTCTCACTTGGGTTGTCATGGGCACTGAGATTATGTTTTAGTCCATGTTGCACCCCCCTTGATAGAGCGGCATACCTATACTCAAGAATTAAATAAAAGCTATAAGCAACACTTGAGCTTCACTTCTTGAATCTTGCCACTTCTTTATAAAATTGCTTCTTGAGGGTGAACAATATGTGCTTTCCTTGAGCAACTCCATCTTGAGCTAGTAATCTTGGAAACTTTCAATCTATGTGATCAATATCCACTAAAATGCTTTCAAGATACTTCTTTTCTTCTTTTTCAATGGAATATCGACACTTAGAAAAATATGACTCCTTGTAGCTTGAAAAGTCCATCACGATTCAACTCAACTTGTCCTTCTCCGGCACTAAGGTTCTTCGACGCCAAGACTCCTTCTTGCCCTTCTCCCTTTCCCGGTCCATCACGACACCGTAAGTTAATCTTTCACCTTCTCACTAACTTGAGTCAAATGTTGCCTTGTATCTTTAATGAATGCTTTTTGAATTCTTTGATGTCAACTTCACAAACTAAGGGTCTTTTGGTTGAAATCTTAAATATAATCCATCATAATTCTTGATCTTATTTTTGCTTAGCACAACCTCTCTTGGCTTCCTTTACATCAACTTTCAATCTTCATGTGTCAAGTGCTTCTTATTGAGATCTTAATCCTTATGCAATCATAACTTGTGATCTCATCCTTTGCTTGTCATTGCTTCACTTGACTTTCTTGACATGCACTTCAATCCTTATATGACAAGTGGCTTCTTATTGAGATATTAATCTTTAGGCACTCATAGCTTTCAATCTCATATTTGCTTATTTTTTCTTCACTTGACTTAGGATGAACGTCCTCTTCATTCTTTATGTGCCAAATGACCTTTTTGTTGAGATCTTCACTTGGAGTATACATATCTTTTGATCTCACTCTTAGCTTGTAACATTTCACTTGACTTAGCATGAGCAACCTCTTAACTATGAGAAAAGCGATAATCTTCATTAAATCAAGACTTATCAATATTCTTTTTGAACTAACAACCTGCTCATAAACTCAACAAATAATGTTAGTCTTTTAATCATGTTGTCATTCAATTCACCAAAACCCACTAAGGGTGTAGATGCACTTTCAAATAGGAACGTGTTTAATTATGTAGAACACAAGAGAGACGTGATGGCTTGGATAAGATTTAACCTAAAAAGGAGATAAAGGGATCAAATTGGAACAAGGTCCTGCAGCGGTGGTTGGATAACAAATCGCATTCCTAGATAAACCGGGATGAATCTATGCAAATTCTTCGGTAACGATAAAGGGGATTCTCTGGAACACAATATGGTACAAGAATTTCATCAATTAATGGTCGAAATTGAGAGAAACAAGGATAGAATTATCGATGCATGCGCTGAACAGATTCAGAACAGGGAGCAGTGATCGTTGCGACGGAGATCCTAGAATACAGAGCTCCAATGGGTATGAATTTTGGATATGTTGTAGTGGACATTAAGGAGCACATTCTGACCAAATTTTGTCGAATTTCGTTGGACGGATCGCTGGGAACGCAGGCGGGAATCAGATGATCTGTGTCTAATCGCGAGTTGGTTGTGAGTTGATGAAGTTGAGGGGTTGGAGACGACATGGAGAGATTGTGAGGAAGGTAGAAAGGCTGAAGATGATAGGGAATGTGAAGAGGAAGAGATATTTGAGAGCTCAATGGTTATTTTTTTTGGATTTTTAGTGTTTGAAGTACGTGAAAGGTTGGAAAACTCTTCGCATCTTGAAATGAGAAATTTTAGGGTGTGACAAAGTGCTATTAGAGGAAAGAAGATGAAGACATGGAGTAAAAAAATCTTGCCAACATGTCAAGTCTATAATCTTCTTTCCATTTTCTCTAGTCTTTGGAAAATCTTGCCAAGTCTCTGGTCTTCGATGGTCACTGATCCATTGGTGTCTGGTCCCGTTCATTCATCCTGGTCAGACGCCATGTCCACCGGGTACTCATCCCTGCGGACCCCACACGTCATTGGACGCGCAGCGAACCCGGATTGGGATCGTCGGCAGTCACTGCCCCAGCAGTCGCTGGGAGCAGTCGGCTCCACCGACGTCCGATGCCAGGTAAGGTATCCAACGGCCAGGCTCCACCGTGGCTTGCTACCCGAGCGGATGCGTGTAGCGTTTTCTACTGAAAATTTTGTTTTTTCTCATTTCAAAAAATAAAAAATAATATTCATACAACTTTTTTTTAGTGAAAGTTAAAAAAAAATATATACACCCATCCAAACTATAAAATTATACTGAAGTGAGAAAGGTGTTGAAAAAGAGAAAAAAATATACTATTAGGATGTGTGAAATTTGTTTTGAAAATAGAGAAAATTGTATTGGGAAGTAAGAAAGATGTGTTAAGAATAGAGAAAAATACTCCCTCAGTTCTTAAAATAATGTCGCCGTTGACTTCGAATCTTCAACTTTGATCATTCATCTTATTAAAAAATTATGATAAATTTTATATATTTTGTTATAATTTTGTTTATTATCAAATGTATTTGAACCATGGTTCAAAATTTTACATATTTGGACTAATTTTTTTGAATAAAACGAGTAGTTAAAGTTGAAATTTAAAGTCAACGATGACATCATTTTAAAAACAGAGAGAATATTAGTAAGTGAGAAATATGTGTTGTGAAGTGAGAAAGGTGTGAAAACAAATAAAATTATTGAAAAGTGAGAAAGTTGAGCTGGGAAGAGTAAGTAAAGTGTATTGGAAATAGAGAAATATATATTGGAAAGTTGATGCAATTTTCTTTTTTTTCAACACAATTTTTTCACATCTCAATATAATTTTACCTCTTCCCAACAACTTTCTCACTTCTTAATATACTATTTTGTATAGTTTAGATGGTTGTATAAATTTTTACTTCTACTAAAAAAGTTGCATTAATTTTTAGCACAGAATGATTTTTTGAAATAAAAAACAGAATGAAATTTTCATTTGACGCTACAGGCTTTCGTTAGGGTAGCAAGATTGGCCGTCGGAATACGTTCCTCAGCATCGGATGTTGGAGATCTCGACTGCTCCTGACTGTTGGGAGCACCGACTGCCGACGATCAAAAAATCATTCTGTGCTAAAAATTAATGCAACTTTTATTTTAGTGGAAGTAAAAATTTATACAACCATCTAAACTATACTAAAAATAGTATATTAAGAAGTGAGAAAGTTGTTGGAAAGAGGTAAAATTATATTGAGATGTGAAAAAATTGTGTTGAAAAAAAAAGAAAATTGCATCAACTTTTCAATATATATTTCTTTATTTCCAATACACTTTACTTACTATACAATAGTACGATTTTCTCTCTTCTCAGCTCAACTTTCTCACTTTTCAATAATTTTGTTTGTTTTCACACCTTTCTCACTTCACAACACATATTTCTCACTTACTAATATTCTCTCTTTTTTTAAAATGATGTCATCGTTGACTTCAAATTTCAACTTTAACTACTCGTTTTATATATATAAAAAATGAGTCCAAATATGTAAAATTTTGAACCATGTTCAAATACATTTGATAATAAATAAAATTATAACAAAATATATAAAATTTATCATAATTTTTTAATAAGATGAATGATCAAAGTTGAAGATTCGAAGTCAACGGCGACATCATTTTAAGAACTGAGGGAGTATTTTTCTCTATTTCTAACACATCTTTCTCACTTCTCAATACAATTTTCTCTATTTTCAAAACAAATTTCACACATCCTAATATTATATTTTTTTCTCTTTTTTCAACACCTTTCTCATTTCTCAGTATAATTTTATAGTTTAGATGGGTGTATATATTTTTTTTAAATTTCACTAAAAAAAGTTGTATGAATATTATTTTTTATTTTTTGAAATGAGGAAAAACAAGAAAGAAATTTTCAGTAGAAAACGCTACACGCATCCGCTCGGGTAGCAAGCCACGGTGGAGCCTGGCCGTTCGATACCTTACCTGGCATCGGACGTCGATGGAGCCGACTGCTCTCAGCGACTGCTGGGGCAGTGACTGCCGACGATCCCAAACCCGCCCCAACAACTCACGCCGCAGTGTCACGCCCCCACGCTCCAGCGTCCCGTCCCTCTAACTTCGTCCGTTTCTCCTCGTCGCCGCCAGCCCGCCACCGCCTGGTCTCCTCCTCCTCCACCTCCACCTCTGTGGAAGCTGTCACTAGCATTGAAATCACCTTCCTATGCGCGGATCCGTATAGATGCCCGCGGCCTACCGGCGCGCGAATTCTGAGACTGTCCACGCTCGTCGTGGTCACGGCGCCATGGCGTCTGTGGCGGAGCTCAAGGAGAACCACGCAGCGGCCACAGCCTCGGTAAACTCCCTGCGCGAGATGCTCAGGCAGAGGCGATAGATGCTCCTCGACACCGACGGTGAGGCCTCCTCCTCCTCCTTCTCATCAACTTACGCAGGGAGCTCTCGAAGTTTTTTTTTAGGGGAAGGGGGAGAGGGGGATGTTGTGCTGGCAAGAGCTTACTGACTGTCGTGGTTTTTGTCTGAGTTTGTGGTGCAGTGGCGAGATATTCCAAGGCGCAGGGGAGGGCGGCGGTGGGCTTCAACCCGACGGATCTGGTATGCTGTCGCACGCTGCAGGGGCACAGCGGGAAGGTGGGTGCTCGTGAGTTCTCTTTGCTGTTTTCTCCTGTCCAGTTTGTTGTGGGTGAGGTTGTGCATTGTTGCTTGTGCTCGGAAATGCTGAGAATTGAAATCTGGAGCAGTACTATGAGTGATTCCACTTGTGTGGTTATTCGCTAAGAGTAAGATTCATGACCTGGAGGGGAATTTATGCTGGGTTGCTGTCTACTGATGTTGGCTTGAATGGAACGTCTATTTGATAATTTTTTATCAATCTGTACAAATTTTTATGGATTCATCCAACAATGTCGAAGTTTCTCCATGCTCCTTATTGTAGACTAGAGTGAAGATAGTTCAAGAGAATGATAGACTAGTTATAGCCAGGGTATCCATGGGAAGGCTCCCCTTCCAAGTCTTATGTATGCTATTTTCTTTTCGTTCTAAACTCTAAAGTATTACTGATGTATCATTTTCACAGTCCTTCCCATGTAATCTCTGTTTCACTTAACGGCACATTATGGGGATGAACTAGTCCAAATTATATGAGCATTGAAGAACTGGATACCATTTTTTTAACCAAACATTCAGATTGTGTCCTATTCCATTTCCTTCTCTTGTATACCCATATTTATCCTCGAGCTACAAGGCAAGGTGTTACACATCTACATGTTTTGCTTGTATCTTTTATTTCTGATTGGTTGCATTGACAGTAGACACCTATCTTTGCTGCTTTGTCATGGGAACATCTGTGTGCATGGTGAAAGAATTGGGCTAGAATAGGATGCATGATCCATTTGCTGTTACAAACATTTGAATGCCTTAGAATTCATGTTTCAACTTGTATGGAGCATTCAATTATCAATTCTTCTTGTCTTATCTAAATTCATTTGAGATAAGTTTGTTTCCTTGGAGATATATTGCTTATTTTGTAGCTATAAGTTTACTTGAATTTCGACTTTATTTCTTAGGTTTAAATCAAGTCATGGAATGGATATTCAGTATACAAGGACATATTGTACCATTAGGAGGCAACCTTGAAAGAATTCTGTCTCTCACGTAAAGTTCTCTCAGCCTAGTTGATGTATGTCCTGCTCCTGTTCAAAATATGAGTATCCTTCAACCATGCTATCTTGACTTCCTCTGTGCAGTATTTTTTTTTTTTCAATTTTGAGTTCAAGTTCACAACAGTTAGGCCTGATGGACCAATAATTTAATACATTAGGCACTCATTGTTTCTTAGGATTTCTTGTACAACACCTGTTTACCATTGGGCTAGCAATATTACTTTATCCTACTATTTGATAATGATGTTTTTCATTTTCACTATGCAAACATAAGAATTAATGAATCTAACAGCTTTTATCTCTAGAAGCTTCATGCACTCAGCTGTTTTAAGATGCTTGATTTTAGATTTTGTAGCTTTGTCTTGTGGTAATAAGCACTTCGAGTATCTTCTTTAGTTACAAAACGCTATGACAATATGTTTTTTGTTGTCTATTACTAACATAATAAAGTCAAATATTTCATCACAGGTATATTCTCTGAATTGGACTCCTGAAAAGAATTGGATAATCAATGCCTTACAAGATGGAAGGCTAAATGTATGGAATGCATTAACAAGCCAGAAAACACATGCTATAAAACTACATTGTCCATGGGTGATGGCATGTGCATTTGCACCCAATGGCCAATCTGTTGCCTGCGACGGTCTTGATAGTGCATGCTCTATCTTCAATCTCAGCTCGCCAATAGACAGAGATGGAAACATGCCAGTATCAAGAATACTTACTGGACATAAGGGATATGTTTCATCCTGCCAGTGTGTCCCTGATCAGGAGACCCGCTTAATTACAAGCTCAGGTGACCAGACATGTGTCCTATGGGATGTTACAACTGGGCAGAGGATTTCAATATTTGGAGGTGAATTTCCATCTGGGCATACAGCCGATGTTTTAAGGTAATAGTCTGTTCTTTCAGTACATGCTTATATTGATGTCATGCCTACAGTTGCATCTTCTCACCACAGTTAGCATTTGTATGATACTGCATTTCCCCCCTAAAAAGTTGGTGATATCTATAGCCTGTTACAAATACAATCACCCTAATAGAAGGCCTCAATCTATCTGATGTGTAGGGGCAAACACATTATTATCTAGCCAATGTGACTTACTGTGGCAGCATGTATGTATTGTGCCAGCATGATTGTTTTGTTGCTTTACAATGTACTGATTAAGATGCTGTTCATCTTTATTGAAATGTTTTGGTTGCTATTCCTTCAAAATTTAGAGTTTACTTAAATTGTTTTGGTGTAATTGTTTACTTCTACATTGTCTGACCTTCCGTTTTTTCACTCCAGTGTCTCCATCAACTCATCAAACTCGAATATGTTTGTCTCTGGCTCATGTGATGCAACTGTAAGGCTCTGGGACATCAGAATAGCAAGTCGAGCAGTTCGAACCTATCATGGACATCAGGGTGCCACTAATATTGTCAAGTTTTTCCCTCATGGACAAAGGTTTGGTACTGGCTCAGATGATGGCACATGTAGATTATTTGACACGAGAACAGGGCACCAACTTCAGGTGTACAGTTGGGGGCCAGATAGAAACGACAATGAACTACCAATTGTTACATCTATTGCATTTTCAATATCAGGAAGGCTTCTTTTCGCTGGGTATTCGAATGGTGACTGTTATGTGTGGGACACGCTTCTTGCTGAGGTTTGCAATTATGGCCCTTTTCCATTAAATTAAATTAAATAGACGTTGCAAATTAAATAGATGTAGTAAAAGGACCTGAAAGACCCAAATTGCCAGACCCTGCGTGAGCTACGTGCACCGGGGTGCCCTTTTTCTAAAAAAAACAAATGGAAAGAAATTGCAAAAATTGTGCTGTTGTAATTGTAAAACTTAAAACTTTCAGAACTGAACTAATGGTTATAGTGCAGGGTATAAATTAATGGCTATATCTATTGTTCTCTGCACACTTACCGAAATATTCTTGTGAAATGCGAAATAATTATGTCCATGTAAGGCCAGCACTCGTTATTGTACTTCGCCAGAATGCCAGTGTAGCTGATACTTAGATTTTCCAGGGTCCTTCATTGAAAGTTAGTACATGATCTTCGTGGGAATACTTCTTAATGGATCGGTTATACAGTCATTTCGAATGAAGTATAGAATTTGAGATCACTTAGTTGATAGTTGATTCTTATTCAAATTTACAGATATGGGCCTTCAGTGGACAACCGGAAATACTTTGAAGATGAAGTTTCCTCCCCATGTTGTACTCAATGTCGATCATGTGATAAGGCAATTGATTTCTTAGTTATGTACGGAGTAGTATAGAATCAAGTGTATCATACCTTATGCTTAATGGAAAAATGCCAATTTGTCAGTAAGACATTTGCGTGTTATACCATGTTAATCTAGTAACTGTGTACAATAGCTAGAATATTAGCATCGATTTAATCTGCCCTTTGTACATTTTTTTAGGTGAAGTAGCATGTATATGTTGGAACTTTGTCCCTTTGCCGAATTGGGAGCAAAAATCATCGTGGTTATGAAGCAGAAATGTATGAAACTGGTCTGATCGTATCTGGCGTTCAAAATTTCAGGATCACCAATTACCAAGTTTAGACCTCAGATTCACATTTACTGCGTGTAACCTGCACAAAATAGAATTAGGGCACGGCAAACACAGAACTTGAATAAACAATACTACCTTTGTTTTAAAATATAAGCATTTTTCGAATTGGATAAAGTCAAAAATTTTTAACTTTTACTAATAATATTTTAAAAAATTACATAATTTTTAATGTAAAAATATATTTTTTATGAAAACTTATTTAATATAAATCAAAAAAATAATGTTTATATGATAAAATATTATTAATTATATATTATTAGTAATTAAAGTGAGAAAAGTTTGAATTTAATTAAATCTAAAAATACTTATATTTTGAAACGGAGGAGTACTCATTTGAAAATTCCAACGAAAATTTACTTGTGAAAAGCACAAACCACTTGGCAGGGGTTGCTGTTCGAGGAAAAAAAACTTGGCAGGGTTTGTTTATATGTAAAGGGTTCTTGGTAGGTGGTGCTTGGCATTTGTTCAGCAAAGCCCATAAAATGGGCGGTGGCATCGGAGACTGCCCAAAGTCACCACAGGAGCCGAGAATTTTTTTTGCGGGAGCAGGGCAAATATGGCGGGAAAGTTTGGCGCCCTTTGTCCTCGCACCTTGGCCTCCCTATTTATCAGTCCCCGCCATCGCCGCTGCTGCCTCCCCTCAACCCTAACTCCTCGCCAGTTCCTCGCCTTCTCTCACTCTCTCCGACCAAGTGCTCTCTCGACCACCGCCATGGCCTCTTCCAACGGTGCCGCCGCCGCCGCTGACTCCATCCAGGAGCCTCCCCGGAAGATCTCCAAGATCGCGCCCCTGCTCAAGGTCAAGAAGCTCTCCGATAAGGCCGTCCTGCCGTCCCGCGGCTCCGCCCTCGCCGCCGGCTACGACCTCTCGAGGTACGCACATCGTCGCCACGCGCGAACTCTCCAGTAAATCTCTTATTCGCGTCGCACGGATGTGGTTTGACGGGTTTGTTTGTTCTTCTGCTGTGTCAGCGCGGCGGAAACGGTGGTGCCGGCGCGGGGGAAGGCGTTGGTGCCGACCGACCTCAGCATCGCCATCCCAGAGGGCACGTACGCGCGTATCGGTGAGCGCCCTTCTTTCCCCCTCCCTTCTATTACTTCCGCGTCCCGCTTCCTGTCGCCCCTCAACCGTTTGACGAAATGTTTACCCCCGGTTGGTCCTTCGCAGCGCCGCGGTCCGGGCTCGCGCTGAAGCACTCCATCGACGTGGGCGCCGGCGTGATCGACGCGGACTACCGCGGCCCGGTGGGCGTCATCCTCTTCAACCACTCGGACGTGGACTTCGCCGTCAAGCCCGGCGACCGCATCGCGCAGATGATCGTCGAGGTGATCGCCACGCCGGAGGTCGCGGAGGTGGAGGACCTGGACGCCACCGTGCGCGGCGAGGGTGGGTTCGGATCCACCGGCTTCTGAGCAGAGATGTCTCGTTCTCGTTCGTCGGAGACATTGTCGTTCGAATTAGGATGGTGATGGTGTGTTAAGGAGATAGTATCCTGTTAGCATGACGGTATGCTTAGGACTGTAGTTTGTTGGCAAATTCATCTTGTGTTCTGAACTCAACATGTCTGGTGGTTATGTGATCTCGTTTCTGTATGTGTATCGATCATTTTATCATCTGTGGAACTGTGTGACTATGTTGTTTTCCATTCCGAAAAGATGATTAACTCAAATCTGGCTGCAGGTTATCATGCTTTAACTGGCTGTAAACAGGCAATCTAGCACGTGATTAGGTCTGTGATATGAGCTCTTTCTCAGCTGATTGATCTAGCGTTGTACTCTATCCGTTCCGAAATTATTATACAGGAAGTAATTGGCAGAGGCATTAGAGTTGCACTCAATTGTAACCATACGTTAAAATCTAGCTGCCCCAAACTCCCCCGAGTGCAAAAGCTGGTTGGTTCTCTGCAGATGTTTGTCCATTTTGGTTTTAGACTGGGAGCAGCGGTGCCTGAATGTCTGATGCCCTATCGCCCCAATCTCACACTCCAAAGAAAGGCAAGGCAACGAGATTGTCTGACGAACTGTCCACTACCGTGCAATCGCAAACACACAGCCATGTGTCGGCCTGTGTCCAAACGTCAGTGATGGACAGAGTTCGACAGAGGATTATTTCCCAGGCAAGGCCTCTAATGTTGCCCTGACGAGGCACAATGATGAAAGACCTGGAGCTAAGACTTGAGAACCATCCGTCCTACCGAAATGCCACTTCCCGTTGTACTAACACATTCCCATGGAAGGATTAATTTGGCACATGCCATTGCAATTTTGCGAAATTTCAAGAATTTATTTTTTTAAAAGAAAATATAGAATAGATGGAAATAACTTCAAGCACGTTATAGTCTTTTTCAATACATTGGAGATCATTGGCATTTATATATATCAGACTTAATTCCTGTATATACTTCAATACTTGTTCAATACGAGCAACTCAGGATGTAAACTGACTTGGCATATCTCTTTTTCTCTCTCTAGAACGATGACACAACGACCAATAAAAGTAAAACATAACTAATTTCGCAATCTGTACAGTAAAACTGAACGCGATGGTAAAGTTCAATCATGCAGATTAACTATATTTTATAATATTCCAAGACATGAAAAGAATCGTTAGGCACGGTTACATCAGTGGACAAATCTGATCGTTACATCATTACATGCATGAAAAGCTCTCAACTCAAGCGTCCTGCAGCTTCCGCCTCTTGTGCCGAACCGGAGGATCGATCAGCTGCTCCTTCCTCTTTGGCAACGCGGATGGCAATTCTTCCTTCCTTGCAGGCGCAGGGGCGTTGAGGCAGGTAAACCACGGGTGCTTGAGGGCGGCGCTCGCCGTGAGCCGCTTCTCGGGGTTCCAGGTGAGGAGGCCGCTGAGCACCTTGAAGCCTTGCTCGGAGAGAACAGTTTTAGGAAACCGCTTGCGTAGCAGGTTACTCTTCTGCACGTGCGGTAGTCCTGGAAGCACGCTGGTGGCGAACGGCGTGGAGGAGAACCACGGCCACGCCCTGTGGTTCGGAACGCCAAGAACGTCGGTGATGCACCGTAACTGGTCCTCGCTGATCCAGCCCGGGAAGAGGACCTTCCCGGTGATGAGCTCCGCCATGATGCAGCCCAGGGACCAGGTGTCCACGAGCTCGTCATAGTCGGCCTTCCCCAGCAGCATCTCGGGCGCCATGTACCACAACGTGCCCGCCATCTTGTACGGCGGCGGGTCGGACATGTGCATGGCGAGCCCAAAGTCGCAGATCTTCATGGTGACGTCGTTCGGATCGTCGCTGGCGAGTATGTTCCCGGGCTTGATGTCCCGATGCATTATGTGAAGCTCGTGCATCTTCTTGACGCCTGTCAGCAGCTGCCACATCACTAATCGCACCGAGTCCTCCGATCCCGGCGGGGCGTCGTCGGGGATCTGGAGGAGGAAGTCGCGGAGGCTAGGGCCTACGCACTCCATGACGAGGCGGAGCTCCATGGATCCCGGCGCGCGGACGAGGCCGCGGTACCCGACCACGAACGAGTTGCCTTGGCACGAGTCGAGTATGCGTGCCTCCCGCACCGGCGCCCATTCTCCTTCGCGGAAGCGCTTGATGGCGACGACCTGGCCGGTGGCGCGGTGCCGCGCCCTCACCACGGAGCCGCACGCCCCTGAGCCGAGGTCGCACATCTCATCGTAGTCCTCTGTGCTGCCGACGGCGAAGCGCTTCCGGGGCAGTCGGGGTGTGGCCGCCATAGCGATCGCCTTGTTGGATGGGTCGCTGACAGGAGTCGACGGTGGTGGAGGCGATGGCCGGAGACGGTGGCAGGAGAGGGAGGTAGAGGAGGCGGCGAGAGATGGCGTGGTGCAATGAGATCGCTGCATAGATCGCTTATATTTATAGGCGGCAGAGTCGGATAACGGATCGATCTACTTCCGAACCCAGTTTGGCAGGCATTGCTTGCGGGACACGCGCGGAGATTTCGGAACCGAATCTTAGTCCGGAACCCGACTGCGAATCGGACTGCAAGTCTTACTCCCGGCGCGGTTCCTCCTGCCTCGTGGAGTCGTGGGCCTCGTGTCTCCGGCACCTTACGCGGCTCAACGGCCTCGCTGCTCGCACTCGGCTCCGTCCAGTGGCCCGAGCCGTGGGCTCCGCCAGACATGTTAGTTTTGGCTGCACTAGATGTTTGTGCAACGCAGTGCTGAAACCAGCTGCTGGAAGTCGACAGAGGCTTCTATCTCTAATTTTGTATAGTAGATTTATGAATCTGCTCCGTTTAGAACTTTGGCAGTTATCAATGTATCATAGATTCATAGCAACAATTTTCTGTAGCAGCTGATTTCTTAATCTTCCTGTTTGTAAATCAAAGCTGTCTTCCAGTGATTTTGCTGTGGTGAGACGTCTTATACTTTTGCAACTATTCTACTATGGTCATGTAGTCAAACATTATTTCTCATATTGTTCGACTATATACTATTTTTCTGACTGGTGCTTCCTTCAGCATCTGGATGTACTCTCAGCAGTAAATTGATGACATATGGTGCTCATGGTGATATACTGATCTCTGATATCTGCTGCCAGTCCCCGTTTCCAGAATTATGCCAACCCAAGTTTCTATTGTCTGCCTGTGTTCAATTTCGTAGACTATCACTACGCACATGTTACAGTTTCAAGATGCGAGACAATTCTACTGAGCTTACCCTTTTTTCTCCGGAGGCTCCAGTTCTATGAATTTATAACTCTTCTTCTTGTGACCATCCAAAGATCACTGCAATTGCAGTTTGGAGCGTGAATGCTGGTGGTTCTTTCTACCTTTAAGTGCCATCCTGTAGAGTTCTGGATTTCTTGTCATCCTGACCTTAATGTTATTTCCCTGATGAGTTTTGCCACACTCTCATGCTTCATTGCCACTCGCGTTAATCTGAGCCAATTACTGATCCATTGAAATCTAGCTGCCGATATATTCTGGTCTTTAATTAAGACCTTTATTGCAAGCATGGAGTATGTTTCTCACAGGTCTTCGAATAATTTTTAGATGCAGGGTGCGGACAAGTTGGGCAGCGCTGCCGTTCGCAATAAGAGAGAAATGAACGAAATGAAAGAATTGGAATGTGATAACATCTCCATTGATCACATTCATTTTTTCTCGCTTGAAAGCCAATAGCTGAAGGAGTGTGTGATGAATCACAAATAACTACAAAATACATTAAAATTTGATAGATAAATTAAACGACGGCCAAGATCACTCTAGATATAAAATTTCAATCATTTGCTAGTCTAAAAGGTTAGGAGTTATGTCCACACTAGTCTTTACTGTGCCTCCATTGAAACGTATAAATTTTATAAGAATTATATAAAAAATTTATAAGAATTAATCTAATTTCACAGTGAAACGTATGATTCTTGAATTTTTAACAAAATTCAATGGGGGACAGTGTTTGGTGGCCCGTTCTAGTTTCATGTAATCTAATCTTGTATTCTGATCTATTGTTTCTGCCTTCACCTTAGTCCTTATATGAAGAGCAGTGCTCCTGCTCACATTCGAAAGAAAAAAAAAATAAATCGGCAGTAGCACTCCAAGTATGATAGAAAGCGCTCGATATAAAATTAAGTAAAGAACCGTCCAAACAGAATTAACAAATAATCCGTGTTGGGAGGTGGGAGTACAATTTATCTGCATAGCGCCAACAGCTCTCTCTCTCTCTCTCTCTCTCTCTCTCTCTCTCTCTGGAACGATGACACATTGACCAATCAAAGTAAAGCATAACTAATTCCGCAATTTGGACAGTAAAACTGAACGCAATGGTAAAATTCAATCATGCAAATTAACTATATTTTATAAAATTCCAAGACGTACATGAAAGGAATTGTTAAACATGGTTACATCACTGGATAAATCTGGTCTTTACATGCATGAAAAGCTCTCAACTCAGGCGTATTGCAGCTTCTGCCTCGTGCAGTTTAGGGCATTGTTTCAACTTTTCGGGCTGCTTTTTTCAGCTGAAAAACTAAACTATCAAAAGCTGAAACAAATAGATTCTGAAAAACTAGCTTTTAAAACGCTGAAAAACCAGCTTTTGAAAGAGTGAACTAAAAGGTAAAAAGCTCACTCAGAGCTGTTTTTTTAGGTTTTGATATGCACAGACGCCAAATATATATTGTAAAAAGCTAACAGTTACTACTCTATCAGTCAGCTTTTCAATTGGTCATTAGCTAGCTTTTCTAAAAGCTCAAAAGCTTCAGCTCAAAGACCTTAATTCGGAGAATTGATCAGCTGCTCCTTCCCCTTTGTCAACGCGGACGGCAAATCTTCCTTCCTTGCAGGCGCACGGGCATTGAGCCGAGCAAACCATGGGTGCTTGAGGGCGGCGCTCGCCGTGAGCCGCTTGTCGGGGTTCCAGGTGAGGAGGCCGCTGAGCACCTGGAACCCTTGCTCGGAAAGAACCGTTTCAGGAAACCACTCGCGCAGCATGTTCCTCCTCGTTAGGTACGGTGGAATCTCGCAGTCGGCGAACGACGTGGAGGCGAACCACGGCCATGATTCGTGGTGCGGGAAGTCAAGCACATCGGCGATGCACCATACTTGGTCCGTGTTATCCGTGCCCTTGAAGAGGGCGTCCCCGTTGATGAGCTCGGCCATGATGCAGCCCAGGGCCCAGGTGTCCACGAGCCCGTCGTAGTCTGTCTTCCCCAGCAGCACCTCGAGCGCCTTGTACTGCACCGTGCCCACGGCACCGTACGGCGGCGGGTCGGACATGCGCATGGCGAGCCCGAAGTCGCAGATCTTGAAGGTGGCATAGCTCTGATCGAAGTGGACGACTATGTTCTCGGGCTTGATGTCCCGGTGCACGATGTGCTGCGCGTGCATCTGCTTGGCGCCCGTCAGCAGCTGCCGCATGGCGTATCGCACCCCGCCCTCCGGGAGCGGAGTCAGCGCGTTGAGCATGTAGTCGCGGAGGCTGGGGCCGACGTACTCCATGACAAGCTGGAGCTCCACCGTGGACTCCGGCGCGCGGATGAGGCCGCGGTAGGCGACCACGAACGGGTTGCCTTGGCACGACTCGAGTAGGCGTGCCTCCTGCTTCACCGCCGAATATTGTCCTTCGCTGAAACGCTTGATAGCGACGAGTTCGCCGGTGGCGCGGTGCCGCGCCGCCACCACGGAGCCGAAGCTACCCGAGCCGAGGTGACACATCTCCTCGTAATCCTCGGTGCTGCCGACGGCGAAGCGCTTCCGGCTGCAGGCCGCCATCGTGATCAAGAACTAGGAGTCGGTGGCAGGAGAGGGAAGCTAGAAGGGGAGGCGGGGCGAGATGACGTTGTGGGATGGATGGGGTCGCGTCAGAGATCGCTGATATATATAGGTACCGGTCGACTCGAATCCGAGCGCGACGCCAACTGAATGCCCAGATCATCGAGGTGGGCCCGGCAGAAGGCGGCCAGGTCACCGATCCATGGTTCACATATTTGACCAATGGCAAGCTTTGGAGGGCCTTGTTGCCGATTCTCGTAATCTCGGTCGTCTCGGTCTCTGACTGTGCAGCGGCGCAAATTTCGGTGGTGCGAAACGGAATTACAGCAGCCTCCACGTATTTCATATGCACACTGTTCATGAATACGCTCCAGATCTGGTGCTTAGTTATTTCATCTGCTTCAACAGCCTTACATTTTAGTATGAATAGAATGAATATTTGTGAACTAAAGATACAAAAAAAAATATCATTGATGATTTTTTTTTACTAAAAGTGTCTCATCATCTATCTGTTGTAATCTTTCTATATTCTCTTCTCATGTTGCTTGTGATCTACTATGCCTCTTGATTAGGGCACCTCCATGTGACTGTTCTTCATATTGATGGGAAGGTTAAGAAGATACAGATGACAGAGGATGTGTATGTGAAGAGGTTCTTCAAAAGCATCGAGATTCGCTCTACCATGATGCAGTCAAATAGTTTTCTCTCCTTTTCTTGTTTGATTTTCTTACAAAAATACACTTTCATGATTTTCAGTCAACCAGCTGGTGATGCCACCAGTAGCAAGAAATGTGACAAATTTCACTGTTTTTTTGGAGAAAAAAAA
>BCLF01000019.1:3389942-3402367 GCA_001602275.1 Zoysia japonica | reverse complement strand
CTACACTAATAACTGGCATTATTTGTGACGTGGTGATGGGCATATTGCTATGGTTAGTTATTTAGTTTATACCTATATGAATGTACTACTTTAGGTGCTTAATAATTAATTACCTAACTTATTTTATATAATTAAATTACTAAAACAAACAAGTGGCACAAGCGCTAAAAGGGTGCCCTTACGTGGGTGACTACATGGCAGGTTGCTTATGGGCTGCTAACTAAAGTGTTTACTTACTTCCTAGTATTTAGTTATTAGTGTTTAACTATTAATTCTATAATTCTAATTTTAAGTTAGGTTATTTAGTGCTAACATGGTTCGCGTACTAATGTGTGCTAAATAAATGAGGTTATGCTATGCTGTGACGTGCCTTAGCTAGTATAAATCTATGCTTAGAATGCATCATAACTAAAGACTTGCACTAACAACGATAAAACAAAAGAAGGAACACGATTAAACTCGGCGAAGAACTTACTATAGAAGCGAATCGGCAAGACCGGAGGTTGGCTGAGGTTTAGATGATTTGATGTGATAGAGCTTGAGATAATGGTTCCAATGGCATCAAGATCACTGAAAACTTAGTTAAGGTGTAGCGGTGGTGAGACGAACAAGGTGTTCACAATGGAAAACAGGAAATCTCCCCTGTGGACACGCTACCCGACATATGTCCACAGTTGTCGGGTGTGTGTGTGCAGGCGTGAAACAGGGGACGAACTTCGTGGTGATGTTGCCAGCTAGTCTGTGACCGAAAACTGGCAAAGGCTACATGGACACATGGCTCGGTCTGTGTCCACGGCCTCTAGACACCTGCGTGTCCAGAATCGGAGATTTCTCCGTGGGCACAGAGTTATGTGACGTGTTCATGGACACGTGAATATATGAGCTATAATCGTGTCCGTGGACACGTGGACTGTGACCGTGTCCGTGGACACGTGAACTGTGACGTGTCTGTAAACACGCGAAAGTGAAAGTTCGGGGTTTTGTGAAAGTTCGGGAATTCGTGGACACGTGAGGGTGAAAGTTCGTGGTTTTGTGAAAGTTCGGGGATTCGTGGACACGTGAGGGTGAAAGTTCGTTGTTTTGTGAAAGTTCGGGGATTCGTGGACACGTGAGAGTGGAAGTTCGGGGTTTTTCGTTGACACGGGAAAGTTTGGAGTTTCCGTGGATACGGGAAAGTTTGGGGTTTTCGTGGACACGTGAAAACTGTGACGTGTCTGTGGACACGAGAACTGTGATCGTGTCTGTGGACACGTGGACACGTGAAAACTGTGACGTGTCTGTGGACACGGGAAAACTGTGATCGTGTCCGTGGACACGGGAACCGTGAGATCGTGTCTGTGGACACGTGGACACGTAAAAACTGGGACATGTCCGTGGACACGTGGACACGGGAAAACTGTGACGTGTCCGTGGACACGTGAAAACTGTGACGTGTCCGTGGACACGTGAACACGTGAAAACTGTAACACGTCCTCCGAGTCCAGTAGTGACCCGACTAGGGGTCACGGAAGCGTGACCGTGTCCAAGCTCGTGGACACGTGGTCCGAGGCTAGTGGTGACCCGGCTCGGGGTCACGAGATTGTGACCGGGTCCAAGCTCAATTCGGGGTCACAGAAAGGTGTCCGTGTCCGAGCTCCAGGACATGTGTGAATGGGTCAGGTGGCAACTGTGTCTTTGGATGGTGGTACACGCCATCCTAAACGCATGAGAGCAAGGATCTAAATGGGTTTACTAGGAGTTTTACATGCCTATTTTGCAAAAGCGAGAAGTTCTGGGTTCATGTGTAGATGTGCTGGACCTAGGGCCTTAAGTGTAAACATGGGTAGACCTAATTTGTAATAAGAACGAAGATCATGGAGGTTTGTGTAAGAATTACTGGACCTAATACTTTATGAGCAAATTTGAGGGGCTTCTCTGTAAAACGGAGTCCTTTACCAGGACTGCTGGAGCCGTGGCTCCTGTCCACCGCTCGGTGGACCGCAGCAGGGAGGCCGTTCCATGCTGTCGCCGTGGGCCTCGCCGACGTCCCGGCGGCAAGCCGGCCGGAGGGCCTCGGTCTCTGGGCGGAACAGGGAGAGGGCGGCGTGGTGTGCTGCACTGCAGGCTCAATCGAGCCAAGGGGGCGACGATGAGCGCTGGCGGCGGAGTGGAGGCAGAGCAGGGCGGCGGCCACGGTGCCAGCCCGCGGAACAGGCAAAGGGGGCTCGGAAGGTGGCGGAGGAGCAGGAGGGTGGTGTGGTGGAGCTCCACATGCGCTAGGACGAGACGAGGAGACTCTGCAGCGCGCCATCGACGAGCAGCGGGTGGCGTGATATGGGGATGCGCGGTGGCAGGGTGCACGGCGGCCGAAGGAGCTCGGGCTTCTGGCCGGGAAGCACGAGGGCAGCGCCGAAGAGCTCCTTGTGGGGTCGGATGCGCCGGAGAGGAGCTAGGGGTAGATGGCGTCGGAGAGAAGGCGTCCGACATGGCGGCGCACGGCTCAGGCACATGGCAGCACAGGCGAATGACGTCGGGGAAGATTGGGGCTTAGATCGAGGGCACATGAGCTGCGTGGTGGAGCTTCTCATGGCTCCAGAGGGCGAGTGAGGGGCAGCTCTGCGGGGTCAACCTTTTCGGAGTCGCGCGAAGGGCCGTCGGCCACGAAGCAGAGGCGACGCGCCAGATCGGATGGCCGGGCAGAGGCAGAGCGCGGCGACGACGAAAGGCGCCAGCTCGCAGGATAAGCAGAGGCGGCTCGGTTTCAGATGCAGGAGGGATGGAGCGGCGCGCTGGACCTCCCTGCATCCTCGGTTGCGTCCGAAAGGGGCCGCAGAGCGCCGGCGACAGAGGGACGTCGGCGGACAGCATCAGCACATGGCGTCGGAGCGCAGCATGGGCGGCTAGGGATCGAGATTGGGCACAGCAGGGAGGGGGCTGAGCAGTGGTCCTCGCCATGGGCTCGAGGGAGCCGGGGCACACTGCATGGCGCCATCGCCGGTGAAGAACGACGCGACGATGGTCGGTGCTAGGAGCTGGGGCGGCCGAAAAGGAATGAGGCAAGACCAGAGATCGATTTCGATGTGAGGGTGAAGCAGACGCGTGGAGAGGCAGGCGGCGTGAGTGGCTGGATGCGAGCGGCGCGTGGCAGCGCATGCCGGCGTCCGTCTCAAGCGGCGCGGGCAGAGGAAGGAGGAGGCCGCGCAGTGCTGGGCCTTGCGCGTGGGCCAGCGCTCCTGGGCCAAGGGCGAGAGGAAGCAGGCTACGGCTGGGCTAGGGAGAGGAGAAAAGGAAAAGAGCGGCCCAATTTGGAAATTTGAAAATTGGATTTGAATTGATCTCAAATGAGTTGAAGGGATTTTGAGATTCTAGGAAATTTATTGGATTTTAGATTCAAATGAAAAGCAAAAAAACCAACGGAAAGAAAAGAGAACAAAACGGGGTCAATCACTTGTCATACTTTCAAATTTTAGTATTTTGAAATTTTCCAATTTAGCTAAGTTTTATTTTAGTGAGATTTTCACCTTTTGAAATAGGAAAGAAAAGAAAAGATGAGAAGTAGAAAAGAAAATAGTTAGAGTGAAAGTTAGAAAATTTTTTGAATTACGCATTTCTAAACTTATCTTAAAATTCGGGATGTCACACTGCTGGAAGTCGACAGAGGCTTCTATTTCTAATTTTGTATAGTAGTTTTATGAATCTGCTCCGTTTAGAACTTTGGCAGTTATCAATGTATCATAGATTCATAGTAACAATTTTCTGTAGCTGCTGATTTCTTAATCTTCCTGTTTGTAAATCAAAGCTGTCTTCCAGTGATTTTGCTGTGGTGAGACGCCTTATACTTTTGCAACTATTCTACTATGGTCATGTAGTCAAACATTATTTCTCATATTGTTCGACTATATACTATTTTTCTGACTGGTGCTTCCTTCAGCATCTGGATGTACTCTCAGCAGTAAATTGATGACATATGGTGCTCATGGTGATATACTGATCTCTGATATCTGCTGCCAGTCCCCGTTTCCAGAATTATGCCAACCCAAGTGTCTATTGTCTGCCTGTGTTCAATTTCGTAGACTATCACTACGCACATGTTACAGTTTCAAGATGCGAGACAATTCTACTGAGCTTACCCTTTTTTCTCCTGAGGCTCCAGTTCTATGAATTTATAACTCTGCTTCTTGTGACCATCCAAAGATCACTGCAATTGCAGTTTGGAGCGTGAATGCTGGTGGTTCTTTCTACCTTTAAGTGCCATCCTGTACAGAGTTCTGGATTTCTTGTCATCCTGACCTTAATGTTATTTCCCTGATGAGTTTTGCCTCACACTCTCATGCTTCATTGCCACTGGCGTTAATCTGAGCCAATTACTGATCCATTGAAATCTAGCTGCCGATATATTCTGGTCTTTAATTAAGACCTTTATTGCAAGCATGGAGTATGTTTCTCACAGGTCTTCGAATAATTTTTAGATGCAGGGTGCGGACAAAGTTGGGCAGCGCTGCCGTTCGCAATAAGAGAGAAATGAACGAAATGAAAGAATTGGAATGTGATAACATCTCCATTGATCACATTCATTTTTTCTCGCTTGAAAGCCAATAGCTGAAGAAGTGTGTGATGAATCACAAATAACTACAAAATACATTAAAATTTGATAGATAAATTAAACGACGACCAAGATCACTCTAGATATAAAATTTCAATCATTTGCTAGTCTAAAAGGTTAGGAGTTATGTCCACACTAGTCTTTACTGTACCTCCATTGGAACGTAGAAATTTTATAAGAATTATATAAAAAATTTATAAGAATTAATCTAATTTCACAGTGAAACGTATGATTCTTGAATTTTTAACAAAATTCAATGGGGGACAGTGTTTGGTGGCCCGTTCTAGTTTCATGTAGTCTAATCTTGTATTCTGATCTATTGTTTCTGCCTTCACCTTAGTCCTTATATGAAGAGCAGTGCTCCTGCTCACATTCGAAAGAAAGAAAAAATTAAATCGGCAGTAGCACTCCAAGTATGATAGAAAGCGCTCGATATAAAATTAAGTAAAGAACCGTCCAAACAGAATTAACAAATAATCCGTGTTGGGAGGTGGGAGTACAATTTATCTGCATAGCGCCAACAGCTCTCTCTCTCTCTGGAACGATGACACATTGACCAATCAAAGTAAAGCATAACTAATTCCGCAATTTGGACAGTAAAACTGAACGCAATGGTAAAATTCAATCATGCAAATTAACTATATTTTATAAAATTCCAAGACGTACGTGAAAGGAATTGTTAAACATGGTTACATCACTGGATAAATCTGGTCTTTACATGCATGAAAAGCTTTCAACTCAGGCGTATTGCAGCTTCTGCCTCGTGCAGTTTAGGGCATTGTTTCAACTTTTCGGTCTGTCTTTTTCAGCTGAAAAGCTAAACTGTCAAAAGCTGAAACAAATAGATTTTAAAAAACTAGCTTTTAAAATACTAAAAAACCAGTTTTTGAGAAAATAAACTAAAAGCTAAAAAGCTCATCCAGAGCTGTTTTTGTAGCTTTTGATATGCACAGACGCTAAATATATATTGTAAAAAGCTAACAGTTACTACTTTATCAGCCAGCTTTTCAATTAGTCATTAATCAGCTTTTCTAAAAACTCAAAAACTCCAGCTCAAAGGCCTTAATTCGGAGAATTGATCAGCTGCTCCTTCCCCTTTGTCAACGCGGACGGCAAATCTTCCTTCCTTGCAGGCGCACGGGCATTGAGCCGAGCAAACCATGGGTGCCTGAGGGCGGCGCTCGCCGTGAGCCGCTTGTCGGGGTTCCAGGTGAGGAGGCCGCTGAGCACCTGAAACCCTTGCTCGGAAAGAACCGTTTCAGGAAACCACTCGCGCAGCATGTTCCTCCTCGTTAGGTACGGTGGAATCTCGCAGTCGGCGAACCACGGCCATGATTCGTGGTGCGGGAAGTCAAGCACATCGGCGATGCACCATACTTGGTCCGTGTTATCCGTGCCCTTGAAGAGGGCGTCCCCGTTGATGAGCTCGGCCATGATGCAGCCCAGGGCCCAGGTGTCCACGAGCCCGTCGTAGTCTGTCTTCCCCAGCAGCACCTCGGGCGCCTTGTACTGCACCGTGCCCACCGCACCGTACGGCGGCGGGTCGGACATGCGCATGGCGAGCCCGAAGTCGCAGATCTTGAAGGTGGCATAGCTCTGATCGAAGTGGACGACTTTGTTCTCGGGCTTGATGTCCCGGTGCACGATGTGCTGCGCGTGCATCTGCTTGGCGCCCGTCAGCAGCTGCCACATGGCGTATCGCACCCCGTCCTCCGGGAGCGGCGTCAGCGCGTTGAGCATGTAGTCGCGGAGGCTGGGGCCGACGTACTCCATGACAAGCTGGAGCTCCACCGTGGACTCCGGCGCGCGGATGAGGCCGCGGTAGGCGACCACGAACGGGTTGCCTTGGCACGACTCGAGTAGGCGTGCCTCCTGCTTCACCGCCGAATATTGTCCTTCGCTGAAACGCTTGATAGCGACGAGTTCGCCGGTGGCGCGGTGCCGCGCCGCCACCACGGAGCCGAAGCTACCCGAGCCGAGGTGACACATCTCCTCGTAATCCTCGGTGCTGCCGACGGCGAAGCGCTTCCGGCTGCAGGCCGCCATCGTGATCAAGAACTAGGAGTCGGTGGCAGGAGAGGGAAGCTAGAAGGGGAGGCGGGGCGAGATGACGTTGTGGGATGGATGGGGTCGCGTCAGAGATCGCTGATATATATAGGTACCGGTCGACTCGAATCCGAGCGCGACGCCAACTGAATGCCCAGATCATCGAGGTGGGCCCGGCAGAAGGCGGCCAGGTCACCGATCCATGGTTCACATATTTGACCAATGGCAAGCTTTGGAGGGCCTTGTTGCCGATTCTCGTAATCTCGGTCGTCTCGGTCTCTGACTGTGCAGCGGCGCAAATTTCGGTGGTGCGAAACGGAATTACAGCAGCCTCCACGTATTTCATATGCACACTGTTCATGAATACGCTCCAGATCTGGTGCTTAGTTATTTCATCTGCTTCAACAGCCTTACATTTTAGTATGAATAGAATGAATATTTGTGAACTAAAGATACAAAAAAAAATATCATTGATGATTTTTTTTTACTAAAAGTGTCTCATCATCTATCTGTTGTAATCTTTCTATATTCTCTTCTCATGTTGCTTGTGATCTACTATGCCTCTTGATTAGGGCACCTCCATGTGACTGTTCTTCATATTGATGGGAAGGTTAAGAAGATACAGATGACAGAGGATGTGTATGTGAAGAGGTTCTTCAAAAGCATCGAGATTCGCTCTACCATGATGCAGTCAAATAGTTTTCTCTCCTTTTCTTGTTTGATTTTCTTACAAAAATACACTTTCATGATTTTCAGTCAACCAGCTGGTGATGCCACCAGTAGCAAGAAATGTGACAAATTTCACTGTTTTTTTGGAGAAAAAAAAACACACCATATTTTATACCTGTGCCTGCAACCTTTCAGGATAAGTGGATTTGATCAACCGCCAGCGTGAATTTTTGCACGGCGTGTCTTACAGTTGCTAAGAGCAAGGAGTCAGTGAAGTTGATGCGATGCTGCATCTGGTGCAATACACTGACTTATTTTATTTTTTTATTTTTTGAAAAGGGAATAAATCCCCAGCGCGGAGTTCGGGGTCGGCTTCAAACCGAGGTGGTAGAGGCTCCACCGAGCCGCTCTACCAGGTGGTAGAACTTGCTCGTACCAAAAGGAAAGGGGTCACCTCCAAATCCTTTCCCAGGTGAACGATCGTTTGCATAATGCGAAGATCATTAAAAAAGATGAAAGAGGAGAGAGATTTCATGCTTCAAGATAGAGCAGCATCTGGTCAATGGCAGTAGCTGATGTTAATCGTACTGGCTGAGACAATGTACTCATGTTTGGTTGTTTATGATATCGGTGAACTGGTATTGTAAAAAATAAGGGGTGCATACTAATTACCACATTGATAAGGCAAACAAAATGATCATATGATCTTTTATAAGTACATGTTTTATGAGATGCCAAGCAGTGTTGGAAATGTAATATATATTTGTAGTACTTTGTTCCTTTGCAATCTGATTTCCCCATATTAAAAAAATAAATTACACTATTTTTTGCACGTAATTTGTGAGTTTCTTCTTCTATTCTTCTATAATCTAAGAAATCAATGCTATATGGATGTTGTGTACAGTGTACCGCTATATATGCACAACACAAACATGACTGAATGAGAAATGCTGTTGCCTCATACTATTATTTAGTGTGAGAACCCTAATCGAAATTCTCTGAATAATACTTTGCCAAGCTGATAAAAGTTCATCATATCGACATTTGCATTTTGACATATTAACATATGTCTCTGTCATTTTTGCCTTGCATGTTATAAATGTAATCCATACATATATCCCTGTGAAAAAATGTAGAATATTCAAGAATATGCAAGTGTTTGTTGGCGTGTTAGATACTTTATTCTGAACTTTTATTTCTGCCTTCTTATATGATCCGTGTTATAATCGGTGGTAGCACTCCAAGTATGACAGTCATAGAAAGCGCTCGATATAAAATTAGGTAACCGTGAACTACCCAAACAGACTTAACAAATGATCCGTGTTGGGAGGTGGAAGCTATCTGCGCGGCGCCAACAGCTCTCTCGTACGAACGATGACAAATTAACCAATCAAAGTAAAACAAAACTAATTACGGAATCTAAAGAGAAAAATCGGACGCAATGGTAAAGCTAAATCGTGAAGATGAATTATATTTTATAATATTCGCTAACATCAAAAGAATCGCTCAATATGATTACAAAAATAGGAAAAAAGTGACAGCAAGAAATGCTGGCAGAAAATAGGGGACACCAAAATCTGATCTATACAGGAAGGAAAACCTTCTGCCTCTTGTGCAGATCAGGAGGATCGATCAGGTTGGCCTTCCTCTTTAGCAACGCCGACGTCAAACCTTTCTTCCTTGCAGGCACAGGGGTGTTAAGGCAGGCAAACCACGGATGCTTGAGGGCGGCGCTCGCCGTGAGCCGCTTCTCGGGGTTCCAGGTGAGGAGGCCGCTGAGCACCTCGAACCCTTGCTCGGAGAGAACCGTTTTAGGAAACCTCTTGCGCAGCATATTACTCATCTGCAAGTTTAGTTCTGGAAGCACGTTGGTGGCGAACGGCGTGGAGGCGAACCACGGCCACGCCCTGTGGTCCGGAACGCCAAGCACGTCGGCGATGCAGCATACTTGGTCGTCGTAGTTTCCGCCCCGGAAGAGGGCATCGCCATCGATGAGCTCCGCCATGACGCAGCCCAGGGACCAGGTGTCCACGAGCGTGTCGTAGTCGGTCTTCCCCAGAAGCATCTCCGGCGCCATGTACCACAGCGTGCCCTCCGGATCGTACGGCGGCGGTTCGGACATGCGCTTGGCGAGCCCAAAGTCGCAGATCTTCATGGTGACGTCGGTGTTGTCGTCGCTGGCGAGTATATTCTCGGGCTTGATGTCCCGGTGCATGATGCGTAGCTCGTGCATCTTCTTGACGCCCGTCAGCAGCTGCCACATGGCTATGCGCACCGCGGCCTCCGGGAACGGCGCCGGCGATTGGAGGTAGTTGCGGAGGCTGCGTCCCACGCACTCCATGGCGAGCTGGAGCTCCCTGGATCCCCGCGCGCGGACGAGGCCGCTGTAGCCGACCACGAACGGGTTGCCTTGGCACGCCTCGAGTATGCGTGCCTCCCGCATCACCGCCGCGCTATCTTCTTCGCCGAAGCTCTTGATAGCGACGACCTGGCCGGTGGCGCGGTGCCGCGCCTTCACCACGTAGCCGTACCTACCCGAGCCGAGGTTGCACATCTCCTCGTACTCCTCCGTGCTGCCGATGGCGAAGCGCTTTCGGCTGCTGGGTGCCATCGCGATCAAAAAGCGGAGACGCTGGCAGGCCTGGCAGGAGAGACGCTGGTGGAGGCGATGGCAGGAGACGGTGGCAGGAGAGGGAGGTAGAGGAGGCGGCGAGAGATGGCGTTGTGCAATGAGAGCACTGCATAGATCGCTTAAATTTATAGGTGGCAGAGTCGGATAACGGATCGATCTACTTCCGAACCCAGTTTGGCAGGCATAGCTTGCGGGACACGCGCGGAGATTTCAGAACTGAATCTTAGTCCGGAACCCGACTGCGAATCGGACTGCAATTATTCTTACTCGCGGCGAGGTTCCTCCCTCCTGCCTCGTGGGCGTCGTGTCTCCGGCACCGTACGCGGCTCAACGGCTTCAACCCCGCGCTGCCGCCGCGCACGGCGCTCTCCCATGGCGACGACTCCGCCCGTCTCGACCGGCGGCACTGCCAGCCGTCTAGTGGTGGCTGCACTAGACGTTGTTTGTGTAGCGCAGTGCTGAAACTAATTGTGATTCAGCATCGATACACCAATGTTTCATGCAGTAGTCAGTAGAAGTTAGAACCAGTTGCTGCCTTGCCGGGAATCGACAGAGGATTCTCTTTCTCGTTTTCTTAGTAGTTTTATGAATCTGCTGCGTTTATGTGAGACCCCTTTTAAAAAGGAGCAACTATGTGCCAATTTTACTATTCACTGATCCGTAGCTGGTACGCACATTCAGAACAAGTGGTATTTATTACTCGTACTTTATCACAACACATTACGCAACCTACGAGGTTCGGCAAACAAGACTAGAGTACAAGCATGAGTCGGCGCAGCGACTCTAGACAAACCATACCTATTCTATACACATATACCACAGGTAACTTGACGGCGGACGAGACTTCTACTCTTCGTAGTCAGCATCTTCTTCGTCATCCTCGTTTTCTAAGCAAAAGTAGCAACAACGAAAAAAGTGAGTACAAAGATACTCAGCAAGTCCCAACAAGAAGTAAGAGGTTTCGCCGTAGCAAAGCAAAGAAAGCTTGAGGGTAAAGTTTTGCGGAAAGCATGTTTTCATGCCGGCTCTCTATTAGAAGAGAACTTAAAGGAGAGAGAAGCATTTGCTATATTTTAGTAGAGTGGACCTGGGAAAAGTTTTCACTCCTCTCCGCAGTTCTCAAGTTTTATATTGGGCGTAAGCACTCTCGTGCCGGCCTTAGGCACACAGGCACGCAATTTCAAAACACAAGTAGCTACACCCACTCACGCATCAAGGCAAGGAATAAAGTCTAATCGTAGGGCGTCCGAATAGTAGCACGTCAATACCGTGACAACGGCCTATCCAGAAGAATTGTTAACTCTGCAGAAGTTGTACACTGTACCCACAGGTTATGCTACTTCTGATTATTAGAGTTACATAACGCATATCCCACATCTACGCAGTTTTCCACAGATTCCACCCAAAGTGCAAACAGGGGCCATCCTTCGAGGTTTTTCAGGCCGTCGATGACGCGTCGGTACATTCTCGGAGCCGGGTCGTGAATATCCACCGCATTCACGCATTTTCCTGGTCCCCTTCAATCCCGAGTATTAGCAAACCAGGGGCTATATCCGTGGGCTTACGCTCCTATGACGCGGCCAATTACCGTCGAAGGCCAGGCAGCGAGTCATCTCACGCCTTTCTCCTGTTCCCTTGTGTCTTCATTATCGACCCCCAGTGGTTCGATGTGGAAAGAATACGTAGAGAGAATAAGTCCTGCCCAAAAAGTACAGGTTCTGTGGTTGCACTGGAATTACCAAGTCGAGGGCTAACGAACCGGTCCTTGTATGGCAGGGGTGGCGGTCTCGTCCACAGCAGGTGGACCATAGCGAAGCCTACGCACCTATCACCATCACCTCAGGTGAGTCCCACCCCGCGGCCAGAAACGTCCCCTCTTCAGCTAGCACCAGTTGTTCTAATCCCATCCCTTTTGTTTATACTCACACCACCAAACTCTTTTTAACTCGTTCTGTAAATTAATGGTAGATGGTGTGGCGGTGTAGAGCATCGCAGATGGAGTGCTAAGCAGTTCTAGTAACAAGGTAGTATCCGTTCCGTAAAACTAACTAGGAACAGAAATTCCTACAGTTATCAAGGACACGTCGGTAATGGTTTTCAAGGAAAATATCTATATTTATACAGTAAGTTACTGACATAAATATAAATACCTAAGATCAAATAGGTGTTAATCTATACAATGTTTAACACATTCTAAAGTAGGCTAGCATCGCTGTCTATCGACGCGGTAAATAAAACATGGGTTCAATGGGCTTAAGATGGGTTAGGACTTGCCTTTAGTTGCTTCTTCGAAGTCCGCTTCAGGCTCGGGTTCTTCAGGCTCTTCGGGCTCTTGGGCGGCTTCAACTTCTTCTTCTGCTACAAGCGATAGATATAAAAAGACTACCAAAGAACAACTAAGAAACTAGGAAAAGAAACAAACACCAAACAAGTTATGGAGTTTGAATTGGCTAGGATGGTAGGGCTCATGATGTGGGTTCCAATGGTATATTGGTT
>BCLF01000019.1:3355547-3389864 GCA_001602275.1 Zoysia japonica | reverse complement strand
ATGACCGAAGAAAAAAAGATTTTATCAAGCACTGTAAGCACAGGGACACCAAAGCTGAATCCATGTGTAGCCATTAAAGTTTTGTTGACCATGATGATTCCAATTGATGTGGTGATACTGAAACTCCGTGCTGCGAAATCTAGGATGTTTTTTTGTTGTATTTTTTAGAGAACTCATCTCTAACTCCAGATCTCCCTTTATAAAAAAAAAATTCAATATCTCCGTTTAATACTAACTGCATTACAACTTCCAAGGGACCAATGCATAAAAATTCAGGAATACAAGAATGAGCCGCAGAAGGGTTTTGCTAAAAAATAAGTGAGCATAATTGGCAAAACCGCACCTACATCTCTCTCTCTCTCTCTCTCTCATGGAACGATGACAAATTGACCAATCAAGGAAAAAACTAATTCCGCAATCTAAAGAGAAAAATTGAACGCAATGGTAAAGCTCAATCATGAAGATGAACTAAATTTTATACTATTCACTGACATCAAAGGAATAGCTAAACATGGTTACATCAGAAGTGAAATATGATCTTTACTTCTTTTCTTTTTTGAAGCAGAAGGCAGGAGCCCAGCCGATTCATTAGAGGTGGAGAAAATAAACAAGAAACGGGTCAGGAGACCAGTTCAAGGATACATAGCTGGTGACAGCAGCCTCACAAAAACAAGTAACAAAAACAGGAAACAGCGGCAGCAAGAAATGCTGGCACAAAAATAGGGGCACTAAAATCTGATCTTTACAGGAGGGAGCTTCCACTTCTCTTGTGCAGATCAGGAAGATCGATCAGGTGGCCCTTCCTCTTTAGCAACTCCGACGTCAAACCTTTCTTCCTTGCAGGCTCAGGGGCGTTGAGGCAGGCAAACCACGGGTGCTTGAGGGCGGCGCTCGCAGTGAGCCGCTTGTCGGCGTTCCAGGTGAGGAGGCCGCTGAGCACATGGAACCCTTGCTCGGAGAGAACCACTTACGCAGTATGTTACTCTTCTCCAAGTTCGGTAGATCTGGAAGCACCTTGGTGGCGAACGGCGTGGAGGAGAACCACGGCCATGACTTGTGGTCCGGGACACCAAGTATGTCGGTGATGCAACATACTTGGTCGTCGTAGGTCGACGACCCGCCCATGAAGAGGGCATCGCCGTCGATGAGCTCCGCCATGACGCAGCCCAGGGACCAGGTGTCCACGAGCGCGTCGTAGTCGGTCTTCCCCAGAAGCATCTCCGGCGCCATGTACGTCAACGTGCCCGACGGACCGTACGGCGGCGGTTCGGACATGCGCTTGGCGAGCCCAAAGTCGCAGATCTTCATGGTGACGTCGTTGTTATCGTCGCGGACGAGTATATTCTCGGGCTTGATGTCCCGGTGCATGATCTGGCGCGCGTGCAACTTCTCGACGCCCGTCAGCAGCTGCCACATGGCGATGCGCACGGCGGCCTCCTTGAACGGCGGCGGCGAGTGGTGGATGTAGTTGCGGAGGCTGAGGCCCACGTACTCCGTGACGAGGCGGAGCTCCCTGTATTCCGGCTCGCGGACGAGGCCGCGGTAGCCGGCCACGAACGGGTTGCCGCGGCAAGAGTACTCGAGTATCTGCGCCTCCCGCATCACCGTCGCCGGTTCTCCGTCTTCGAAGCTCTTCATAGCGACGACCTTGCCGGTGGCGCGGTGCCGCGCCTTCACCACGTAGCCGTACCTACCCGAGCCGAGGTTGCACATCTCCTCGTACCCCTCCGTGCTGCCGGCGGCGAAGCGCTTCCGTTTGCCGGCCGCCATCGCCAACGCGGTTTTTGGATGCGGTCGTCGCTGGCAGGAAGAGATCGATGGAAGTGGGGAAGGCCGGGATCAGAGATCGCTGGCCGGAGACGCTGGTGGAGACGGTGGCACGAGAGGGAAGCAGGGGAGGCGGCGAGAGGTCGCGTTGCGGGACGAGATCGCCGGCAGGGGAGACGGTGGCAGGAGAGGGAGGTGGGGAGGCGGCGAGACGTCGAGTTATGGAACGGGATGCGTGCATAGATCGCGTATTTATAAGCGCTCTCGGGATATCGATCTGTCTCCGAGTATGGCAGGTATTGCGTGGGGCGCACGCGCAGAGGTTTCCGGTTCTGGTATGGTACCTACTCGTACTGGATTCGTGGCAAATTTTATCGTGCTCAATTCTATCCATTCATTATATAATTAACGATCTATAATTTAAAATTATTTTCTACTTAAATTATACTAATTTATTTAAAAAACAAGACCATAAATCATGCAGTTATTACTCAACGTTGATTCTGTAATAAGTGGTTAGGATCAAGTATGACAAAGTTTGCTATAAAAAAAGAAAGGCAGAGGATACGAATCCACTCGTACTTGTACTCTCTTTTTTTTTAATTAATGTCACTATTAATTTTTATATTTAACTTTGATTATTTATTTTATTTAAATTTTTTTATAAATTTTATATATTTTTTATAATTTAATTTATATAAAGTTATTTAAATCTCAACTTAAAATTTTCGAGTCCTCGAAAAATTAAATATAAAAATCAACGTTCATACCAATTGAAAAACGGAGGATTAGGTGTTTCCGAGTCTCGAATCCGAGTCGGAAGGAGCCCGACCGCGAACCGGACTCCAGACGGTCACGGCAGTCTGGCTTGAGATGGGCCGTGTGGTTTGGAATCTGAGTCCTCCAAAGTAGTGGTACTAGTGGGCTTGAAGTCATACGCGGCCCAGATCGAGGTGGCCGGGCCAGCGGGCGTCCTCCAGATCCACCGATGGATGGGCTGATGGTTGCGCGCTCGCGCTGGTACCGAACGACTATGATGCCAGCCCAACGATGCTGATTTCAGGTTCTCATACACAAAAAAAAAATTATAGTTTTCAAATTTCTGCTTCTCACAGCGTACAATCGAGCGTAAATGTCCAAGTTCAGAGAAATGTCAAGGTCGTTTTCGTTTCTCGTTTTCACATTTCTGTCACGCTATG
The DNA here is from genome assembly GCA_001602275.1 of Zoysia japonica. NCBI lineage: Eukaryota > Viridiplantae > Streptophyta > Magnoliopsida > Poales > Poaceae > Zoysia > Zoysia japonica. Next base: position 3,386,898 of record BCLF01000019.1, on the reverse strand, counting down.
AAAACGTGAGAATGAAAAATGCTTGATAAGCTTTTCTGATCTTTCCCGTCCGTTTCCATACCAATCACAGACGTACAGTTCACCGGAAATCACGAATGCATCACCTTTGCCCAGTAATGCTGACTTCTGGTGCCCTAGATGGCAGGACGATCCAACAGGAAAAAAAAATGGTACTCACTCTGTTTTCAAATATAAATATTTTTGAGTTTGGTCAAAGTTAAATTTTATCAACTTTGATTAATAATATCTATAAATTTAAATAAATTTTTTAATAAAAAATAAGTATGTTTAATGAGGAATCTAATAACATGATTTATATATAATGAAACATTATTAATTTTATATTATTAATGATCAAAATTAAAGAAATTTCACTCCCACCACTGCGAGGCACGGGCAGCCACCTCAGGTACTGTTTGTGACATCAGCCTAGGGCTCGTCGTACTCCGTTGCAAAAAGCGGAGCAAACCAAAGAACCGCTGCTGCTAGTAGTAGCACTTGGCCATTCGAAACGTCTCAGTTTTTCCGTGTTCATTCTTTCGAGAAAGAAAGAACGAAAGAAAAGCGAGGGTCGCGTCGGGTGGCTAATGCTTGTCTGCTCGGCATGGCATGCACCCCTGCTACTGATGCGTGCTGCTGCCATAGCATCTACAGGAGCAAGCTGACTGAGCCTTCCTTTCTTCCCTTTGGGTTGAGGCCCCGCCGCTTCCATGTCCCCTGGCCTGCTTTTCCATCACCTGTATATTTTCACCCCCTATGTCCATCTATCTCTCTCGCGAGGGGAAAAGGAGATGGAGCAAAGCAGAACCTAGACATTGCAGGCTTGCCTCAGGGAGCTTCCAGCAACAGCCAGGCTCATCAGTCATCAGGCAGGCAGACCCTGATCTTTATCAGCTCGTTTTGCTTCGTGCACAAGCCTGAACGGCATGCAGTCTGCTGGGTGATCATTTCGTTGCAAGCATGAGCCATGACATCAAATACTCTATGCTGTACAAACTACAAACCATGCATGGTTCCTTTCGATTAAAAAAATATCCGAGCCAAGAGCATCGCTTGTTACATCAGGGCATCAGGCAGTTACTACTTTCTAGTAGTAGAAAAATTCAAAATAAAGAAAAAGATAAAAAAAAAGGGCCTTCCAGGCTCCAAAGAGATTGATCCTCTTCATATGTTAGTGGTTAGCTTAAGCAGGACACAAACGCCTTCTTCTCTCTCCTTTTGTTATTCATCGACTGGTTGGGCTCAAAACTGTGCAAATATTCCTGCTCATCGTTAGGAAGAGGTATTAGCAGCAGCCATGCAAGCATTGGGGATGATCTTGAAATGGGAGTAGTTCATAATCCTAGCTCAAAGAAAACATCTCCTTCAGTAACTGCGTGTCAACAATGTATGAAATGGAATGTCAGCAGCATTTCCAGGATGGGGATTAAAAAACATACTCCTATCTTCGGTTCCTGTAGAACGAGACAGCGGACATGGCATGAGAACAGGAACACGACGAAAAGGAATGGATAGTTCAGGAATCACCTGTCAGCCAGAAATATTCCACTTGATGGAATCTTGGTGGAGACGGAGCTCAGAAGGTGCACTCTGCCACTCAGGTAATGAGAAACATCTGCAGGGAACGCATGGGGGTTATGATGAGTAGAAAGAATGCTTTCACATGGGTTTCAGAGCGTCAGTCAGACCACAACGTATAAACAACTTGATACTGGGAAGGTTGCAGAATATACAAACCTTGGCAGTGGCACCATCGAGATGCGCGATCTCAATAAAAATTTATGTCCATGTAACTGCGTGGATAAGTCGGGTAGGTTAGTTCGTCCTCGCCCATGCCGGAGTTAGAACGAGCGATGCCGCTGAACTGCGTTAGGCTCGGAATTTGGACCTCTGCTGCGAAAATGCTGTACACAGGTCTGTGGTCCGAGAACCGAGACTCCCCCCGCACATAACAGAGTTGAGTTAGGCCTCTTCCGTACCATAGAATCCGGTCACACCTACACAGAGAAAAAGAAAACGATGCTGTAAGCAACACAAATCAGGAGGTGAATGTTGCTTGAAGACAGAGGAGACAAGCTTCAACGTGATCACAGTAAACATATGGTGACTGATCAATGTAAACATTATGTCAGTAGGTTCAGCTTCGTGGAACTTAACCATGCTGGTGTTCTTCGTTTCTCATTAGGATGCATGTCATCGCCAGCGTATCTGTCCGAATTGAATGAGTATTTATACGTGGGAGGGAAGTAAATCCTCCCTTCTTTCCAGCCAGCAAATACCCGACCGTATCTTTGCTCTATGCGAAGCTGTAAAAATAAATGTTAAATATTGAGCCAAACAAAGAATGAAATTTTCATGACTACGTTAGTTGCTTCAAGAAGCACAGCACTGTCACAAGTTCAAATGAAAAAATAGATTACCTGGTCCTTTTCTAATAATTGTTTCCAATTGTGCATCTCAACCAATGCCTTCACTGAGCGATACGAAAGAGCTATCCGGTAATTCAGATCTCCAAGCCATACTACCCGACTGAAAAATAAAACAGATGATAAAGATGGTGTCTCTAAACATCTCCAAAATTCTATGAAGTGGTCTGACACAAAGTAGGGCAAAACTTACTCATGGCCAAGAATTGTCTCTGGCGACTTGTCATCAGATCCATGAACATGGGGAAACCTGGTCTTCCTCAAAATTTCCACTACATCTGCATTTCTTCTAAGCTGATCACCATCCTTTTGCCCCGATGTTAAGTGAGTGCAAACAAAGCAAAAGCTTGTCTGATGCAACGACATACTTATTGATATCGATCCCTAAATTAAGAAAAAGGAAGGTGAAAGAAATAAGAAGCGGGGCTCTCTCACTAAATGTTCTACTAATATATTGGACACACACAATTAACAAGTAACAATTCAATGCACAAGCAGCAAAGTAAAACACACAAAATATAATCAAATGATTATCTCATAGAGAAGAGAAGGTTCGTCATAAAAAAAAAGAAACAATAAGTTAGTAGACATCACCTTGTTTCCAAGATAGCCCATCAATCCTCTTCCAACACATGAAACTTTCAAGTTCTTCACATGTTCCCTTATATCACTGCGTACCCAAACCATGAGGAATATTCCAACCATTTTCTTGCTGGCAACTAAGCAAAACCTGTGTTACAGAATCAGTTCAGAGGTTGGTAAAAATTATAAGGAAAAAAAAAGACGAACATATATTACTTTAGTAAATATTGGTACATAACTAGTAGGAACTATCGCATACATTTAGTTTCACTACAATAAATCAACTACATCAAAAAGATGGGATATTTTGTTTGCAGTGTTTTAAAACTTCATAGACTTACCTAGATTCTGTGCATGGTGGAGCACCATATCCGCATGGCAGTGGTGAGAAGAATGCATTACTAGGTAATTCCTCAACAATATTTTCATCATCAGATGACCCACCACATCTCATACTGGTATCGACATCACTTGGCCTGCTTCCGAAGCTAAAGCGGTCACAAACACTGAAACGACGGTCCACTAACGAGTGAGGATCCATCATGTCAATTCTTGAACTGCGATTGAATGACTGGAATGAGCGTCGATGAAAGAATGATGAGTTCCTCTGTCTTCTTGATGACCGCTCAAAGTCAACATTGAGCTCCACTATGGGATCAGGAGCCGGTGAGAGGTTGTGGTAGTTATAGACACCAGAACCTTGATCCAGATTATTTAGTGTTTTTCTAACAAGGGAAACCCATTTCTTTGCTGGACCATTGTCTTCAGTCAGAAGGACGTTACCAGCATTCAAAGGAACAATTTCTTGAAACCTGGCAAGAAAAAGTTTTTTTAGGTTCAGTTTTATTCCGAATGGTAGATTCCTCTTTCATGACAATATTATTTTAGAGATATCTTTTCAAGTTAGAGAAAAAATGATCTGATATGTAAGCGCGTTAGCTGAGAATTACCCAATCACATATATATCAGCAGCAGGAGAAGTATGGAGCCAGTCCTCCAGATTCAAATGACTCGACGGTGACCTTCCACCCACATTCCATGTACCAACGAAGACCCTGTGTGCACAAATATACGGCATGTGTCATACCAAAGGAATGACCTCTAAGGCTCTAACCAATGGTTAGTGGAAGTAAAGTACATTATATATACCTGTAGTCCTGTGTGTTTGTAATATAAGCACCATCAAACCCATTTACTACTTGACCATCTCGATCTGCATTCTTCCTAGGCAACCTGTCTATAAAAACATAAAATTAACTCAGTCATACTTATAAAAAAAAACTATAGATATTTCAGTCCCGGCATTCGCAATGTTGCAACCGAACAGATCTGATGATAAAAAATCTGAAAACGTTGCTAGTATCTAGGAGGCAAGCAAAATATACCTGTCCTACTTTTCTTTGATTTGCATGCATCTCTATCAGAGAAGATGGTCCTCCATTGCACTCCCACTGCAATGATCAGGGGAAGTTTTAGAACAATGTTCAACAGGGGGGTATTACTGTGCAAGAGCAGAACATGAAGCAAAAGGTCAAGTTGTATCTAGATTCTGGAATTTACGAGTTTCAAGCAAAGTACTACAAATATAATTAGGGCTAATTTAATAACAGAACTTATGGGGCCAAGAGAGAAATCGAGCAGTGAATCAAAGCTCACACATTAAGCCACACACTCAAACCAATCGGTTTTTCAAAAGGCTAAAAGAGGCAGTCGCAGAGTGTTGCTAGATCGATGCACCTTCTTCAACCGCATAATCAGAATGGAAGTCCTTGGCCCTTGCTTTGATGTTGAACCACTTCCTGACGAGAGTCTTGGACCAGGACAGCTTCTTGCACACCAAACACAACCAAAACAAGATCAGGTCTTGATAAGGAAATATCATGATGAACAAGATAGCCATCAACCTGAAACATCGTTACCTTCTTGTTCAGATTCTCATCTTTCATTGTCTCCATGCTTCCTCATGCAGCTGCAAGGGATGGATTGAGCCCTCCCCTCCTCAAAAAAGTCCGAAATTCAGCTCTTTTTCTACCTCGGAACAGTAGTACCTCCAATCCAATTGAGAGAAAGGCAAGAAGCAGGATTCTGCTTCTGCCTACTCCTGAAATTTCTTCTCTCAAAGTCCTCCAGACCGCCTCTTGTTTCTCCAAACTATGGGCAAAAGGAACCAGAAATTTCCCAACGGTTCCTTCACTAGGTAAGCAAGCAACGATGCAAGGCAGCTGCCCAAAATGCAAGCTCCAGAGCAAGAAGCGAAGGTTTAAGGGGAAAGTAGGAACAGTCACTTGGGAGAAAGATCAAGAACGGAAGCGGCTGAAGCAACAGCCCGCGCGATTCAGCCGCCAAACCCAAGAGCACGGACGCAGGAAACCAAGAAACGACCACACGTGAAGCAAGACGGCTGAAAACTCGATCAAATGCTGCCTTTCGCGCACCGAACCCGGTCGCCAGATCAATGCCCCAGGATAGCGCGCTGCAGGGGAGGGAGAAAATGAGGTTAACCTCCAAAGCCCAATTAACACAGCGAGAGGCAGGGGCGCGACCAGAGCCGTCCGCCGAGCCTCTTCGCGCAATGCAAAAACCAAGGCAGGCAGCTCTGCTGAGCGGGCTCGTTGCCTTGGGGATTTGAAGCACTGGGGAGGGAGGGAGGGAGGCTGCAGGCAGTGTGAGGACGGAGGGGCACCACCGAGAGGCGAGGCGAGAGCTGGTCACTTGGTCAGCGGTAGGAGGCGAGAGCTGGAGAGCAGCAGCAGCAGCAGTACTGGAGTGGGCCGAGCGAGCGAGCAAGCAGCCGAGAAATATGAAGAAAGTGAATAAAGCGAAAGCACGGAGGCCTGCCCTTCGGCTACGGCCGCTGCGATCTATCCCTTTTCCCTTCAACGCCATAGCCTTTGCTCTTTACTCCGAGGAAGGGCAAATTCTTGCTAATTGTTGACCGTGTCCGTGATCCACGCAACTTGCAAAGAAATTCTTCGCTGTACAGAAAGGAATTTGCTAGATTTGGCTCGGCTATAGTAAGTGGTTTGTTTCAGCGAGAGCCCGAGGCTGGTCCTGGTCTTGCTGAAAAGCTGAGTGGAGCTTTTGTATTGAGCTTTCTGTGGTAGACCGGCCGATACCGTTAATTCAGAGTCGGAGCAGGAGTATTATACTTTCTGTGCTGAACTTGGTAGCATGGCCGCATGACATCCATGGTGGACAACCCAAAACTAGGGGTGGGTTATTGTCGTCTGCAATCCTAAATTTTCGCTAGTTTGTTTCATGGACCACGAATGCTGAAGGCCCCAGTAGAAATGCGATCTCAAGATTTCATCGCAATGTAGGAGTATTTGTATCTGGAGACCGATAATTTGAGCTTAAGCTATTTTGATAGATTAAACCGGACAGCACTACGAGACACTTGAAAAATCGCTCTGCTCTGTATTATGGCTTCTGTGGATTCTGCGGACGCGTCGTATTCTGCTGGATCCTCTTGTAGCCGTACTCAACGGCGGATGACTCGCAGCAGAACCGTCCATAGACACACTGAAATTTCAAGCTCCCCTTGATAGACCGATCAGAGACAGCTCCATGAGACGCAGTGGTATGACATGTGGACCCGAGATGACCGAGACCACATGTCAACGTTGTTGTACCTAGAGAGAGCGGAGAGCCACGGCTGGCTCACTCTTTTGTTGTGCAGCATTGGGAATCGAATTCTCTGTCGTACTGTCTCACACTGTAGATTATTGGTCGATGAGTTCGAGATCCATCCTGTAGAAATAGTGATCGTGGTGCACGGCAGGAGATCCCGAGCCACAGCATTGGCAGCAGAGATTACCAACCAGCCACGGTATCAGTCTGCCCCGCTGCCGTTGAGTACCTTCCTCATCCTGGCGCGCCTCTCCTTCCTCCGCTGCTGGCTGCCGAGCGCCGCCGCTCCATGTTGTTGCCGTGCAAGAACCCGAGAAAGCACATCCAAAAAAAAGGGCAGGGTCGTCCGCATACGAACCCATACCACTGTCGCTGTCCGCCTTGTGCGTTGCAGTGACTGCAGTTTTGCAAGCTACGTACACCAGCACAGCGAGTACGTAGTCGCTGTTTGCTCTATCTTTTCATGTGTATTATTGTCAAACGTACTCTATCGGATAAAATGGTTGGCCGTCAGAGTCTTTCCATGATTAATCATGAAAAATTATCAGAAAGTCGTTCTTATAGATAGATGGCCCATGAAACGCCTTTTTCAGATACACGAATAAATGGCGGCACCACGCTGACCGGTGACCAGCAGCTCCACTGTTGTCTGATCTGTAGACCCGTTTGGTGCCGCGTCAACAGCGGCTCTTGATTGTCCAGACGTCCCCATCGAATTCGCACGAGTGGCGCGCCGAGATGCCGCTAATAAACACATGCACAGTTTACGTCAAATCAGGTGGAGTGGATGCCACTAAACACATGCACAGTTTTATGTCAAAATCAGTGCTGTTTGATCCCAGCATTCTTTTTAATTTCAGTGTTATATTTCAGTATTTTCTGCTACCCTCCTCCAAAGTATAGGCAGTCTTGCACTTTCCACTCTGGTCTGCTATATGTGCATTTTCTTTTTCACTGGATTTGAATATTTGTAACATGAAAGATATATGAGTCCCGACCCTCTTGGTAGGGACTGTTCTTGAAAAGATAAAATCCAGTGGAGCTACGCTTTCTGCGAAATCAAGGATAGTACAGTATCAGCAGCAGCTCGTAGCATTGTGATTCAGGTATGCGCACAAAGTACCATAGTGCGACCTCCATTTGTTGCTCTTTTCCCCTTGTCGTATTGTTATTGTAGACGTGATCACCACGTAGGAGTATGCTCCTCGAGTTCACGATGAAAAAAATATATCAAAAGACCCTCCTTTGCGCGCTTTACCGCTTTCCGTATCTCCCAAACGCCGACGCAGGGTAAACCTCTCTGCCGTCGTGGAGATGCGCGCGCTGGGTGACGACGCTTCTTTTCTGCCTTTCTGGAGATCGGAGACCCACGAGGCGGACTCGAAGGAGACGGGCGGCTTCGCCGTTCGCAGCGAGCAACAGCACACCGGCATGTTTCTGGGGTCGCCACGAACCAACCACGTACTAGGTCCGGGAGGTGGGAATAAGTTCAGGTGCGTCCCAGAAACGACCTGACCTACGCGGGAGCCCGTGTTCCCTCGTCCAAGAACACGAGGCGCGCCGGCCATTCTCAGTATCGATTCAAATTCATTTCGATTTGAGCTTGCCAGTTTTATTTGCAGGAGCCGCCTGCCGAGCGCTCCGAGCAAAAAGGGTCGCGAGCTGTAACATCGGTGCCCCGGATGGCCGTGCCTTTGGGATCAGCGGCCCTCCCAGCCCAGACCTGCTGCAACCGCAAGTGAGTACTCCAAAATTTTCTATTTCAATATTTTTTTAAAATTAAATTATTTTTTGTATAATTTTTATAAAAATCGTGCGTTTCAAAATAGCCTAAGCTACGGTCTGGACCCAGACCCCTGTAACTGAGATCTCGCTTCGCTGCTTCAGTGTCAGCTGGTAGTACGTACGGCCAGGAACGGAACCAAACTGCACAGTGCGTGGAAATAGAGGCGCTGCTGTACGTGCCCGCGTCTCGCGGGCGCTGTTCGCCGTTGCTGCGCGCGTCGCACGTCGCCAAGCTCCTTCGCTGTACTCTTAGGACTGTAAGAGTATGTACTGTAGACTGTAGTTTGATAAATGAAATGTGCACGGAAAGGTTCGGCCTGCCGAACGCCCGGCCAACATCCTACCACGGTCCTCCCCTAAACTCGCCGGTCGATACAGGACGCGCACGACGCGGTGACCGCCGGACGACGCCGTGAGGTCCGGTCCTCTCGCGCTCGCTTTCTTCGTTGTTTTCGTTGGGTGCACGGCATGATTGCGTGCTATTTTTTTTTTACTAGCGAACAAGTAATGATCGCCGCTTTTGAGGGAGGGCCCGTAAAGGAGGCACCAACCAACCGAACATGCCCCAAGACGAGGCCGCTGCCGCTGAAGCGGCTGCCCAGCGCCCGAGAAAGGGGTGACCCTGGCAGTGGTTTGTACTCCTTCATGCGTGCCAAGTTCATCAGCTGATACCACAACTACAGAGCCGCACATATTTATCAACCTGTATGGAGTAGGACTGTAGGAGTAGTATATGTGTACTCAGTGAAGCTTCCACTCACGTCGAGGGACGACCCCACCAGTACACGTATCGCCCTTTTGGAGTGTGTGCCTCGAGTGTCTACATGTAGACGAAACAGGTTGGACCATGGATTGGACAGCACTCTCAAAGACGTGGGGCGACGTATGGCCCTTCCTCGAGTGCGCATTCGCATCGTGCGCTCCTTCGTAGATTCCATCCGGTTCGGTTGATTCCGCTCTGTGTCTCGCGTTGAGGTCCACGGAACATGAAAGATCCATGAAGAGTGAAGGCTATAGCTGTTTCAAGAAGATCGAACTGGCAGTTTTACTAGCTAACCACTTGTGACTCGCCCTAATCATTCTAGTGTTGGGAGTAGTACTACTTAGTTGATACAGTACGTATCTCGTCCCTGGTTGCGGATAAAAAGGGCCCGTGTAGCCGTGTGTTTGCCGTGTAAAGCAGCGGAAGTTGGGCAGCGGAGCGGCGCAAATCGCTTCGCTTTATGTGAACCTCCCGTAATCTAATCGTTCAAACTCAAAAGCGGGGAGAAGGAGCCGGACGCCATCTTCCACTCCGGAGTCCGGAGTCCGGAGTCCGGACGCCGTCTCCGTCTGAGAACGGCGACTCGGTGCTGCGTGCCGAGTTCGGAAAGCCGAACCATCGTTCCGAGCACGGGTACGTATTACCAGATGGAGGCGGGAGCACGTTTGTTTCCCTGGACTCTCCATAGCGACAACTTCGTTGCCAAAAGCATGGGTTGCAGAGTACTCCTTTCGTTTTTAAAAAACTGTTGTCTCCGTTGATTTCTAATTTTAACTTTGACTATTCATTTTATTCAAACAATTTTACTAAATATAATAATTTATGTTATAATTTTATTTATTATTAGAGTTATTTGAATCACAATTTAAAATTTTAAATATTTAAATATATTTTTTAATAAAATAAATAATTAAAATTAAAGTTGAAAGTCAACGACGACAACAATTAAAAAACGGAGATAGTAAACGTGATGGCAGGCACTCGCATTTGGCGAGGAGTATTTGAATGAGTATATTATCCTGGATCGATAAAGCGAGAGCTTAATTGAGTCCTGCCTGTGCACTCGATGTTTCAATTTTCGAAGTAACCAGTCGCGTCCCACCGCTACATGTAGAATATGCTAACGAAAACAAAAGCATCAACAACGCTGCTGTGCCATTGCATGTTTGACCGTTGCTGCTGTTCTGGACAGCGAGCGAACAAAATTCTACCGGTCGGCTGGTGCGACTTAATGAAAACCACGTGGGAGGCAATCATGCTGCATAGTTAGGCGCAGTGGCTGCTCGCATCACGATATCAGCTGCAGGGCGCACGTCAAACCAATCGACCGGTTTCACGTCGATAGAGACTGTGCAGGCACACGAGCGCTCGCGCGCCGGGAACCCGCCGTGTCCGCGGCGCGACGCGGACGCTACATCGGAGGGCACTGTTCGCCGGAGAGGTTCCGAATCCAATTAATCCGTCAGTCATTGCAATCGTCCGTAGTACTATATCCAACGTGGTTTCTTGTTGCTGGTCTCATCGATCGACGGCGATTCCGCATCCGCTGGGCCCCTCGCGTGCGGCAGGCTGGCAGCAACCCGTCGTTGCGGTGAAAACCAGGACCGGGGCCCCTCCCTTGCCTGATAATTCCTCTGCTATATCTGGATCTGAGAGTCAGAGCAAACATACCGTCAGAGAGAGCATATCCGGCCCCACCCCTAAGGTCAAACGAGGAACGCAGCACAACACGACAGGGGCCCGCGCGGAAAGCCGCTGCTCTCGGGTCGTTTTCTCTCTACCTTACGCGGCGCATGGGTCGTATGGTTGGATACTTGATGTTGCCATGAGCGGATTTTTTGCCGTGGCACGGATGCGCGGGGCCAGCCCGCGACGTTTCGATCCACGGGATCGATGGCCCTGCGCGGTCGACGTTTTATTGCAGAGGGACCTTTTGTGGCAGCTGGAGAGGATGGTGCCCCCGAACTTCTGGGATTTTTCTCTCGGGCATAGGGTGGAGGGCGACCTCTCTTCGCCCACCTTTTTTTTTTACTCAAATGGGTTAAATTTTTTTAAAAAAATCTCTTATTACCCTCGGGCATAGGGCGGTGGGGGCGAATGGGAGATTCGGTAGTGGCGGGAGAGTGGGGCGGCGCGTCGTCGGAACTGGGCCGAAGGGGGAGGCGGCGTGGGCAAACACCCCGAAAGCGCGACTGCGGCGGGAGAGGGCGGCGGCTCTGATGGCGCGGCGCCGCAAGCAGGGTGGGAGGCGGCGCGCGAGATGAGCCAGGCCACAAGCGCCGCCTGTAGCAGCTCCCCCGAACTTCTGTACCCTGTAAAAAGTTTTTACGAGGATGTTGCCGGTAGTACTTGCAGGCAACAGGCCCGTCGCGTGGCATGGCCGCATGGTAGGATCTCGGGTGACGGCGACTGATGATGATTTGTCGAGGCCGCGCTGCGGAAAAGACGCACTCGATGGTGGATGCGGCGTGCATGGCGCCCGCGCCGAGCCTGAGGCTTCGGACGGAGCAAGGCGAGCATGACGGAGGGACGGCTCCCATGGAATCTTCGCTATTGGGCTACGGCAGCAGATTTGGGCCGAAAAGCCACTAGTAGTCAGCGCAAGGGCGGTTAAAAGAGACATATTTGGGCCTGGCCGTATTTCACCTGGCTATGGCTACGATTTTAGAAATCGATCAAAATCGGCTGTGGTTTTTAGTTAACTGGTCTGATTTGGTTTAGAGTTAGATCTGGTTTTCGATAACAAACAAACTTAGTACTGTAGCAAAATCGGCTAGTCAGTCGTTTTTGTGCGCCACCGAAAACCGGGTTGATTCCGGTTTTTAAAACCTTGGCTATGGTTTGGCACATGCATCTCCTGGGCTTCTTTTTAAATTAATAACATACTTTTATTAATTTATTAACTAAAAATCAATTCTATTTTAGCAGGATAAAATGGGACGCTACTTTTGCAAAAACGGTATCGGCATGTTCGTTGTATAAATTTAATAAAAAAATATTAATAATAAAGAATTTCCATCACCCCGTACGTGTGGCCATTTTTTTCTACAGTTGAACGCAACAACTATGCTACGAGAGCCATTTTTTTCTACAGTTGAACGCAACAACTATGCTACGAGATGAAAATATTTTCTATACAGGAGTACCACTTTTTATAGAATTCAATCAACTTTAATATTATAAAATATATTAAAAGTATTTTTAGGACAAATTTAAATTACAAGTCTTATTCTAAAATTAATAGAATCTATATAAATCAATGGCCAAAGCTAGATTTGATCAAACCTTGACATAAACTTGTTATAGACCGGCCAGAGTACATACTTTCGTAGCAACATATAAATATGGGCGAATTTGATACATGTCATTACAATTTTGCAAACTTTGAAATATATCATTAATGTGTACAAGTAGGGCCCTGCAAGTGAATGACACGTGAATCAAAATGGTATATTTCAAATTTCACAAAATTGTTATGACATGTATCAAATTAATCTTATAAATATGCATGTAAAGCCAGAGTTGCATATCTCTCGGTTTGAAATTTTAGTGTACGGCTAATTCAAAACTTTTACTTCATTTTCAAATTCTTGTCGCCGTTAACTTCAAATATTAACTCTGACAATTCGTCTTATTCAAAAAATTATTTCAAATCTTAAAAAATTATTTCAAATCTTAAAAAATTATAAGTTGTAATTCAAATACCTTTGATGACAAAACAAACTATAACAAATTATATGAAATTTATCATATTTTTTAAATAAAATAAATGGTTAAAGTTGATATTTATAATCAACGACGATATCAATTTGAGAACGGAGAAAATACTTCATCTGTCTTAAATTATAAGTCATTATGAGCTTTTTAAGTTTTCTCAAATTATAATTCATTCACTTTTAAGATAACTTTTTTTTTCAATACAGAGTACATCTCTACTCTATTTATCTCTCTTCTATTTGTTTTCAAAACATCTCATTTTTTTATTTTTTTTAATTCTTGTGCCTAACTCTAAAATGAATTTATAAAGAGGGTGTGCGAGCTTTTGGTTATTTGCTAGAACCTCCGTCCCATAAAAAGATTATTTTTTGATTTTTAAAAACGAGTTTGACCGCTTGTCTTATTCAATTTTTTTTCAAATATAAAAACAAATAAGTTATGCTTATAATATTTCTAATGATAAAACAATTCACAATAAAATAAATTATATTTTCATAAATTTTTAATAAGACAAGTGGTGAAATTTGAAGTCTAAAATTTAAAGGATAGAAAAAGTACTGTAGACACGGTCTTGCATCGAATTCACTTACCGACAACTAGGCCTGGTTTAAATCCATGCCCCACATGTCAGTGCATCTACGCCGAACGACCGGCGACAACCGGTGACACCGCAGATCATATAAATGGGACCCACCGGACGCTTCGATCACCAACCACCTACTACGGGCCACGCCGCCTCCCCCCTCCTCTCTCGAGATAGATAACCCTAGAGCTCCTTGCTTCCCCACCTCCCCAACTCCTTTCCGATCTCTATAAAAGACACCAAATTTCGAAAATCGGACTCCCCGCGCTCTATTTCCCGCTCATCTGGGCCTCGATTCACCCCGGATCGGCGCGGATTCGCGGCGGGGAGACGTTGGTCGAGTGCGTGATTCGAATGGCGGAGGCGGCGCTGGAGGGCAGCCAGCCGGTGGATCTGTCGAAACACCCGTCCGGCATCGTCCCCACGCTCCAGTAAGTCCCCGATCTGGGCTGCCACCCCACGCGGCGTCGCGAAGGTTTGATCCTGTACCGTACGCCCTTGGTTCGGAGCCGCGGGCATGGCTTGGCTACTGGTTGCGGGGGAACGTGTCTAGCTGCTGTCTGTTTCTGAGAGTTTGAGCGGCTAGTTTGTGCTAAGGCGTTAGTCCGTTTGCGATTGGTTTCAGGAGCTGCGATATGAACTAGATCTGATTAGGGTGTTGCGGTTGTAATGATTACAATTACCGATGCGTTCATGCCCCGTAGGAACTTTTAATTTGGAAAGAGACGCTTCATGTCAAACTGAAGTGCTCGCACAAGCACACTAAACTACGAAAGGATGTTTTTACTTCCGTAAATCACCGTTGATTAATAAGAAACCAGCCGACTGTTGAGTAGGATACCCTGATTAACTGTTCAGCTATCCATACTAGACGCCCTTTTGGCACCTGTACTTGTTGGAGCATAATTTTACCTACTCAATTCATGAAAAGTACTACCTCTTAATTTATGAATTGATGAATACTAACTTGATCCACATATGACATATTGATATGATATCTGCCTCATGACAAGGATATATTGTTATACATGCTATCCATTAATTATGTGGTCCAACCTTTCTTTCATACTTGTATCATCTACAAAATGAGAGGCATGGTTTTATATAGCTGTGTTTTCATTCGTGAGCTGGATGATATATTCTGTCATTTGCTTTTGATAACAGGAATATTGTATCCACTGTTAATTTGGATTGCAAACTGGACCTTAAAGCAATAGCTCTGCAAGCACGTAATGCAGAATATAACCCAAAGGTATAGTGATGATATCAAAGCAATAGATTGGGAAGAGCATCTGGTTTATTCTGGGAACTGATCAACTGAATATTTTGGGGCTATATCTAGCCCTGTATTTTCTGTGCATGCCTGTGTTACTTATGCTGATCCTTAGTAACAATGTGCAGCCCTGATCCACGGATGCATTTTTTTTTGAGCTGATAATGTTTAACGGGTACCCTGGAAAAATGAGTTGACTGTTGTATATCATCTTTCATTTTTAGGTATTCTGACAAGATGATTATCCTTTCCACTTTTTTGTAAATACTCACAATATTCTGTGCTAAAATTTAGCTTATAGATGACTTGCATCCAGTTTGGTATACAAATGGAACAAAAAGTTTGCATGCTTTTGTAATTTTCTTTTATGTATAATATATTGGGTCCCGTGCTAGAGTTTATACTTTGATCAAGTGTTTACTAATAAAGCCAATGCTAAAACATAAAGTATGCATGGTGCTTGTGACAGTAGAATTTAGCAATTTAATTATTATGAATTTTTTTTTTGCAGACTTTTTCTTTGTGGCAAACAGTATAAACATTAAAATATGGTTTGCTGACTTCTCTTTTTGTAAACAGCGTTTTGCTGCAGTTATCATGAGAATAAGGGAACCCAAAACCACTGCACTGATATTTGCATCTGGTAAAATGGTATGGTTTCAATTTCTATTGTGAATATTTTCATGGGTGCGCACATTTTTCACTGTTAATTTGCTTCCGATGGCATAATTTTCCCCATGTTAAAATTTTTGAACATCAAATTTCAAAAGGCACCTAATTGAAATTTAATTTTATTTTTGACATGTTTTATTGCTGTCAGTCTAATCAGTAGAGTAATAGACAAATTCATATTTGCATACTGAATGATATATGGTGGTTTTGTGTTTTCTTTGCATCTTATTTGGATTCAAATCTTTATCAACATTAGTTCCTTTGCTGCTGTCATGGCCATTATGCAGGGGTTGCAAAATGATTTTTACTTAATTTTCATCTTATGAATTTATTAGAATCATATGATTGTTGAACTACCATCTTGCATTTATTCATGTATATTATGCTGAAGCATGCAATCTAAAATTATATCACAAGGTTTGTACTGGAGCAAAGAGCGAACAACAATCTAAGCTTGCAGCAAGAAAGGTATCAAAGCTTGCTACCATTTTATTTGAGTTAAATCTAGTTTCTTAAAGTTTTCTACATTCTAATGCTAGTCACTGTTTTCAGTATGCTCGTATTATTCAGAAACTTGGCTTTCCGGCAAAATTTAAGGTATCTATTTTGGCACTTATTAAAAGGTTTCATTTTCTGAGACTGTTATTAAGTTTTTGTGTTTTGCCAGGACTTCAAGATTCAAAATATCGTTGGCTCTTGCGATGTCAAGTTTCCAATTAGGCTTGAGGGCCTTGCCTATTCTCATGGTGCTTTCTCAAGTGTATGTGGATTGTGGAATGATTATATGTTATTTTAGTTGTTGACTCTGACGATATGACCCTTTTCTGGGTACAATTCTCTATTAATAATACATTCTTTTTTTGTTTTACAGTATGAACCTGAACTCTTTCCTGGTCTGATCTATCGGATGAAACAACCAAAGATTGTTCTTTTGATTTTTGTTTCAGGCAAAATTGTTTTGACTGGAGCAAAGGTCGGGATTACATTTTTTGTGTATGCCTAATGTGCTGTGTTTTTTATTTTCTTTCTTTAGTTCATTTCATACTCCTTTGCTTCCAGGTGAGAGAGGAGACTTACACTGCCTTTGAAAACATCTATCCTGTACTAACAGAGTTCAGAAAAGTTCAGCAATGGTATGCCTATGTTTTATTACGGTTAAACCAACAATGCATTCTTGAAGGCATGATTAGATGCATCTTTAATGTCAGCCCATTTGGCGACCTATTCTAGAGAGGAAAGGGCTCGCATGAACAGAGTACCACTCTTATTGTTCATGCTGGGCCAAGGTTGGGTATGTTTAATGAGGTCCAAACAGGCTGTGCTTCATGGTCTGGCTTGAAGCATGGAAAATTGTGCCCGGCCCAAGCATGGCACAGCCTGAATAATTCGTGCTAAAACAAGTAAAACTTAAGTATTTTAGCTAATGTTTACTTGTTTTTAACAAAAAAAAATAGACACTGCAGCACCAGTCCGGTATCTGCCCTGGTAAGGTTGATGACTCTACTTATATCGTCATGCTTGGTAGATGTGGCCACGGGCACTATTTTTATTTATGGTTATTATAATTAGTAGTAATATGTGGTGTGACAATGATTTTTAGTTCCTGTGTTGCACTGCTCTGTGATCCAGACAAAATTGCATGATGAATGTAAAAAGGGTGATGAAAAGCTGAGCATAAAGTAATCTTGTTTGGTGATTTGAAATGTTGAACTTTCGAATGTTTGTTTGGTGATGTACTGTTACTTCTCTTGAAGGGTTCTTTTCTGTTTTGTTTTGCTTTTACTATATGATGAATTGACAGAATTATGCATAGCAGTGCATGCAAAAAATTGAATTTACATATAGAGGGTAATTTTAATCCATGTACGTTATGTATGCAGAGCTATCTGGAAGTGGCATGCTCTTAACAGAAGTATGAGGATTTTCGATTCCCTGACAGTAATTTTAACTGTACATAAAGGACTGGAAGAGCACCCACATCTTGTAATTGATAAAAGCTTGTGTTGTGGTTGGATGGATTTATCGTGGAGGCTGACGGAGCATCTAGTAGCTCTGTTCAACTAGGTGGTAGGGGTGGGCTACTCATCATGCATCTATATCCAGTGGACCGCATAGTAAGTTCATGCATTTATATTCAATTTCAAAGGAAAAATTGCATGAAACAAGAAAAATTTTCGTGTTCCAAAGGACTTTTTATTTTAGCATAAACAAATTGACGGCGGGAAAATTAAACAAGGGGGATGGTAAAAAAAAGTTGACATCGAAATCATGGGCCGCGAGAAATTTCCGAGCGAATGCAAAGAAAATTATTATTATCTTTCTCATAAAAAATTTATTTTTAGGTATGGTTGATTGTATCTTTAAATTTATTATGAAAAATATTTTTATAATATGTAATTTATATGTTTATAAAGTTTATTGGTTTTAAAAAAATCATTGGTCAATAAAAAAACAAAGCACAGTCAAACAAATTTAAATATGGAGAGAGTAGTACAGTGCAGAATTGCTGATGCAGAATTGCCGGCAACTCATTCGGATGGGGATTTGCATAGAGTACTCTTCCACCTGAATCACCGGCTTCGCTTCCAGAACGCAGAACGCGTCGGCCTGTGCAGGAGTCCCTATCGAATCCACCCACAAGAAAGTGTCAAAGCTTAATTGCGTACAGTACCACTACGGTTGTCACGGTCAGTAATTGCTGCAGCCCACGACTCCCAAGCGTCGTCCCGGTCGCAGTATCCGTCCATATCCACCCAAATATGAGTAGATCTTTATACTACATTTAGAGCGCGCTCTGATGAAGGCACAATTCGAGTGGTCGAGACAGGAGCTTACTTGGGTGCCGTTTGAATCGATCGATTGGAATAATAGAATCTCATTATCCAGGGTGGTGTTGTTTGAATCCTATGAGATTATAAGAATTCAAATAAAAAAAATCTGATAATTTTTTAAACAGGTGAGACTTTAGAAAATTATAAAATATTAAAGAATTCTATGAATTTAAATATTAATCAAATTTTTATACTATAATGCAAAATAATATACTTAAAATGATAAAATCACGTAATCCAAATCAATTATGATTTTAATTTTTTAAATTTAAATTATAAAAATACAAAAATTCAATTAAAATATCATAATCCAAGCAGTAGAGATTTTAAAATTTTAAAATCTAAATTTTAGAATTAAGAATCTATAATCCGAATTCTTATTCAAACGGGGCCTTAATTATAAGTATAGTATTTCCTTCATCCCATTTTATCCGTCGTTTTAGGCTCAAAACACAGCTTCCAACGCCTGAAGCATTTTACCAATCTACCCTCTATCTTCTTTCTTCTCCACCAGCCACCACCAGACGCTATCGTTGTCGGGGAGGGCTGGTGCGCCGCTCATGGCCGGGGCCGCAGCCGGGGGTAGTTTGTCATCGGTTCGCCACTGCGCCGCTCCTCACTGGGGTCGGGGCCGCTGCGGCTGCCACACCCCTCCTCTCCGTGACCATCGCCGCACCGCTCCTCTCCGCGACCGCCGCCATGCCGCTCGTCGGCAGGACGCTGGCTCTTCGTCGGGGCAACGCCGCCGAGGTGCTCCTGGCCTTCGTCGTTGGGGCCGCGCCTTGATGGGGTTGCCGCCGCGTCGGCCCGGCTCCTCCTCCTTGTTGCCGTCGCGCTCGCTTCTCGTCGAATCCGCAACCGGGCGCNNCTCATCGTCGGGGATGACGCCGGCCGACGCTCCTAGCCTTCGTCGTCGGGGACGACGCTGGGAGTGAGGTGAAGCCAGATCTCGCCGCCGAGGCCTGCGGGGGAGTCGCCGGAGCTCATCGCCAGGGGCTGGGGATCGCAGAAGCGCGTGCGGAGGGGGAGCCAGAGGTCGAAGCTACAGACGGAGGGGCCGAATCGATGGGAGAGGAAGAGTAAATGCTCGCTGGACAACACTCTTTTTGGGACAGTTTTTAATCTAAAATGATGGTTTTTTTGACGGAGAGAGTAATCTATTAGTACGAGGTTGTGGATTTATGTTTGGCAATTTGAAAATGAGCAAGGAATGAGGAAAGGGAAATGAAAAGAAAAAATTTTGATTTTTCATTTATTTATCTCATTGAATCTCAACCATTTATTTATTTTCTAATCCCTATTTTACCTCCCATTTTCAAATACTCGAAAGGGAAAAAATTGCCTGCGGACGGTCTCCAACACGACGCAATGCGGACCTGTGGTGGATGAGTGACGCGTGGATCTTCGGATCAATCGAGCGGCCGCGAGTCGCTCTATGCCTCAACCACGGCTCCTCCAGCGGCTAGGACGGCTCGATCCCATTCCACTGCGATGGTTCTTCAACTCAAAAACGCGGTTGTCGTCCTCAATCTCACCACCGCATAGCTGCTTCTATAGATCGCCGCCGCCGTTATCCTGCAGCTCAGCCCCGTAGCCTCCACTGCTCCTCCAAGTCGCCGCCGCCGTAGTCCTCCAGTGCGCCGCCGCCGTAGTCCTCCAGCACCCTACGCCGCCGTGGCTCTCCAGCTCGCCGACGCCCCCATAGCCCTCCGGCTCGGTCCGATCAACTTGGACATCAGATGAGACAATATCATCAGGTCTGTCCTCGATCGGCGAATGTTGGATCAGAATCCATGGCACGGACTGCTAGCGTCGAGAACGAGGAAGGAGGACTGCTTCCAGTGGTGCGATCACGTGCTTGTGAAGAAATTGCTGGCGACGGCACGGCCCTAACGTCGAGGACGCACGGAACCGTCTAACCGCTGATCAATCAAACCGGCAATCACGCGATGAGTTTTCTGATTTGAAACAGAGCCGACGCGTTGACGGAGCCGGTGGGATGTTGGCTCGGCTTCTTGCGATGAAGCCGTGGATGAGGCACGAAGCGACTCGATTTTCACAGCGGTTCGATCAATCCGGAGATCCACTCGTCACTCATCCACCACGGCGCTCGTCGCAACACGGGCTGGGCTAGACAGAACCTGGCAAGGCGGCGACAAGGCCAGTCCCCCGTTTCGGGAAAGGGGCCATTGCCAGTGAGCAGCAAATGCGGAGCGCCAGCAGTTCCGGTTCGGGCGGCGGCTTGCGCGTCACATCGGATAAGCCCTGTGCTCGTCGCGTGGTCCTCGTCCTCGACGCGCGGCCGCCGAACCGAGCGGCTTTCATGATTCAGGAAACTGGGGCTGCCTGCCGGGCCGGCTCTGGGCAGCGGAATGATGGCACGTCACAGGCTTTTGGTTGCCTGCCTGCCTGCCTGCCCGCTTTGCCTTCGTCTTCGTGCTCCGCGCGCGCGCGCGGCGTCGGAAGAATCCAAAGTCCCGCCCGGTTCCGGCGTCAAGATCAGAATCATCAGAGCTGCGCAATAGAATCCTCATTCGCGCCGGGATCACGGTACCGCGTCCCCGAACACGGTTACGAAAAGCATCAGTGAGTCGAAGGTTATATTCGGATGAGGCAAACAGATCGACTCTGGAGTTGGATCAGGTTTAGGCTTCAGACACAGCACACAGGTCGGACCGGCCGAAATGCCAATTTGCTAGTAATGCGAACTGCAAGCAAAACTGTTTAAACTCCACCTGTTAGATTCACGGGGCACAATGCAAGAACAACATTTCCTGAACGAACAAACATGACTCCAGTATATTTTTCTGCTCTTTTGTTACCCGCTAAATTAATTAATTTACAAGGATGTTCCTACGATGACACGGGGAGGAGAAGCTCCGGTCGCCTCCGCCGCGATCCGTCACCGGCACCATGGCGATGTACTCTAGGGACCGAGCTGAAGAAAGACGCGCAGAGCATCGTGAACGCCAGCGCCGGGAGCTTCCCGGCCACCAGGCCGACGAGGACCACAGCCACGAGAACCAGACAGGGAAACCGGATGCCCGCTTTGACCTGCTCCTCCACCCCCGCCTCCTCGTCCTCCTCCTTCACGAGATCGGCTGGCGAGTCGACTTCCATCGGCCAGATACGGATTTCACTGCTCCGGCGGCGGCGAGAACCCGGGGAACCCGGCTCGTCGGCAATGGCGTCGTCCGCCGTGACATCAGTCTCGTTGGCCATGTCACGGCCACGGTGGGAACCGGGGCGACGGACATGGCCGCGCACCGAGGCAACCGTAGGGTCGCCCTCGCCGTGGAAAGAAGAACCTGGACGGTCCTCCGCCTCCTTGCTCCTGCGCCCCTTGTGCAGCTTCTTGGCGCTGGCGATCAGCTTTTTCCACGACCGCTTCTTCGCCTTCGCCTTGGAGCTGATCGATTCGTCGAGGACGCCGCTCTTTTCTTCGGCGGACAGGATGGCGGCATCGACGCCTCTGTCGGAATCCGAGCAGCTGGGCCGCCGCGATGGCTCCGTAGACTCCGCCTCCACCTCACAAATCGGCGAGACGCGTCCGCGGCCGTCCAGATAAAGCTGCGTCTCGGTCGCCTCAGCCGGCCGCGGCCGCGGTCTTTGCCGCCGGTAGAGCGAGGAACATCGCAAGGATTCGAGCAAGAAGAGCGAAAAGGAGGCGACAGTAACCGCCGCGACCACCTTCTTGCTCCAGATCACAAGGAGCGCGAGAGACACCACGCCACTGACGGCGAGGAAACCGAGGCCAAGGCCAAAGGTGCACGATTTGTCGCGGCGGATGACCTGGGATGCCGAAAGATCGGGCCTTGGCTGGTCCGACGACGAGACAGCCGCCGCCGCCGGCGGAGACGAAGGCGGCTGAGGTGGAGAGGGTGGCGCAGGCGAGGACGAAGTGGACGGAGACGTGGACGCGGAGCCACCTCCCTTCCTGCGCTTGGAGGACGGCGAAGGCTGCTTCTTGAGGCGGCCATGGTTCTTGACGACGAGGTCGGCGAGGGAGGTGGGGAAACCGGTCTGGACGGGGAGCGGCCCGGCGCGGGACGGGCGGAGCGCGGCGAGCAGGCGGCCGAGACGGCCGGACGGGCGCTCCTTATCCGGGCTGGGCATTGGTGGCCACGCCCGTCGCCGGCGAGCATAGGCGGACGCCGGCGGCGGGGCGGCGTTGATTTGGGTGCTTGGATGGATTTTTTTTTGGTTGGGTTTGGTGCTCCGGGTTGGTGACTTGGGCGGGCGGGGGACTTTTGGGGCGTGCGCGGATCGGCGCTCTACAGTGGGGACGCGCGGCGGTTTTTAGAATTTCGATTTCTTTTGCGAAAGTTTTCTCTTTTTATCCTTTTACAATTAATTTTTGCCTAAAAATGGACCGTGCGTTGTGTCAGTGGCTAAATTTGAAATGAAGTGTGCTGTGAAGGTTACGCGAGGGTGGTTCAGCACCACGGTGGAGTGGCGGCGGTTTAGGAAGACAGATAATAATTTTTGAATCGACTTTAATATCCATTTAATAGAAGATATAATGGGTTGTAAATAAGTGTCAATATATAAATTATTTTTTTTGACGGTGTCAATATATAAATTCGTTGTATTTTTCCTTAAAAAATGACGATACATAGAGCTGTTCTTTTATAAAGCAGAAATTTCAGTGCAGTATTAAGCTTCAACTGAATTTTTGCACGAAGCCAGCGCTCGCCACCACCGAGCCTTCGGGGGTTTTTTTTTTGTAAAACCACTATTTGATTCCAAGTGAAAACTATATCATCGTAACATATATGCCATCCATATTGATTGGTCCACATGTCAACTAGACTTCGAAGTCACGAATGTACTGAATCTCAATCCTTCGGGGCTATAAAGGTGTCAGAAAGTTTGGCCAACATGTTTAATGGTTTTCTGAATGGTTTTTGAATTTTTAATTTTTCAAATTTTAAAATTGTTGAATGAAAAAACTAGATGCATCGGTCAATAAATAAAACTCATCAGTTTTACGAGCTTGCCTGAGATACATATTTAGTACTCTCTCCTGCTTTAAGTTATTAATAATTTGATTTTTAACATCAATTTTAACTATTTATTTTATTCAAAAATTTTATTTAGATGTGTAAAATTTTATTGTTATTTATTTTATTATTAGTAATATTTAAAATACGTTTAATAATTTTACATATTAAAATAAAATTTTAAATACAATAAATAGTCATAAATTATGTTAAAAATCGACACTATTAATAATTTAAAATCGAAGAGAGTAATACTTATGCACCATTACGAACTGGCAAATAAGTCTATCCGCGTGCTATCAAGCTGTTCAAAGTACAGTGCACCTGTGAGGGAGGAAAAATATGGCCACAATATAAATAAAATGAATATATTTATCGATGGCTCTACTAGTACTACTACCGTTTAGTGGCCTTGACTGCACGAGGCGACTGACTTGGTAGTCTTGCGAGACCAACTAATCTGTATCCGTGTGGTTTGACCGTATCCGCGGATAAGCGGATTTTTGCACGGCGCCCTGCCGGCAGGTGCAACCATCCACCGTCCAAACCTATCTCGGGATGATGAGCATGTTGATCTTTGAGTGTTCCAAGAAACCAGTGACATTTAAATGTTCTACAGAGCCTATAGCCGCACTTGTTCTATGGGACACTGTAAAAAAAAATATGACTTCTCCGAACTCACTCTCACACGTGCAGGGAAGACTTTTTTTTTAAAGAAAAAAAATGAAAGGGCTAAACCCTCGTTCCTCTTCCCCGCAGCATCCCCCAACCTCACGGACGGTGCTCGCCGCTCACTCCCAAATTCAAATCTGTGACGATCCGCCCCGATGATGCACGCGCGCGGGATGAGCAGCAGCGCTCCAGCCACGTTGCGCCACCCTCCACAGGCGACGCCTAGCTGCTACCGAGTTTCCAGGGGCTGCACATCACCGGCTCTCTGGCAGGTCGACTCCATTGGATCCAGTTCGTCGTCCAACCATGGTGGAGCGAAAACAAGGTGCGTCTGTTATCGGCTTGGATACGACAAAAAAAATACATGTTCTAGTGGAGTAAAAAGATCCGCCGTGCTGACTCCAGAGGTATCGTGCACGCTTCTGAACTTTGTAGGCAGAGTCCCATGGTGAGCGGCAAGGGTGACGAGTGCCCGCCAGAGAGCGAGGCCGAGTTGCAATCACCGTGGCCTGAAGATGATGAGGTGCCATCGATGGGGCACGGCGAAAGGTTTGACATCCCCCCACCTCCCTCGTCCATGCATTACCCAGTAGTGTATCCACGGATCAATATGTTGTTGTGAAAAGGGGACAGTGTGGGTGGTGGACGAGAATGTCATGGGCTCGTGCAATGAATTTTCTTTAGTTTTTTGTACTTGCACGACATATTTTGTGATCATCAACCATGCAGGGTGGGTGATGTATTAGCACATGGGTCTGGTGCTGTTCATACTGTTCACTCCATGAGCAAAATGGATGCACGGATTACAGATATCCCCCGCAATCCAACATCCATAGTGCGGGCAATCGGTCCCTCCCAATGTCCACCTGTTTTTTATGTACATATGCATGCTACAAATGTATGTGGTACCTTGTTCCCTCACCGTTACAAATTTCTGTGAATTGCAGGGAAGGTGTCGGGCCGCCTCATGGTGTTGGAGCATGCGACGCAATCTGCGCACCTGACTACACCATGCACATCACTCTTCAAACCATTGCTAATTCCTCTGACACTCCGGTGTTGCGTACCCATGGATTTGTGGCCACTCGTGCTGTTGAGGAGGTAGAAGATGCCAGGCAGTGGTCAATGGGACGGCGAAGATTAGAAGTGGCGCTCTTTTTGATATGTGCATGTAGAATAGGGCAATCATTATCGTACTACTTAATTGCACTCATGTTAAAAAAAGGTCACGACACAAATGGTGTTCTTTTTTCCCCTAGCTACCTAACTGGTTGAATGATTTTTTCTGTTTATTGTCTCTCCCAGGCATCTTGGTGTTCGTGGGCCAGCAGGCCCGTAGTGGCTGGCCGGATGACAGCAATTGAACAAGCCCTCCTCAGTTACAAGGAGAGACCAGGCGGGTGTGTCATCGTCCCGGAAGAGGGAATCACATTTGATTCATATGAGGAAGGCTTCAACTCCTAGAACCTGTATTTATGGGAAAGAGGTTTCGAGATACGGTGCAACAACATCAATACAAACCGAAATCAGTATGTCATGATGAAGGAGCTGGTTTGCATGTGCCAGGTACAATTTTAAAAAAACAACAGCATGTACCGCATCAATATGTGTCTATGCGGTTTAATGTATTTTTGTCGAACGTACATAACTAAAAGTGTGTGATGTATCATCATGCAGAGAACCCCTCGAGCTGACATTAAGTCTTCAATAAAGTGCGGTTGCAAGGCAAGAATGGTCCTTCGTCGAACAGATGACCATGGATGATATATCCGGCTCTTTGTGGCGACCACAACCATCCACTGTCGGAGAGACTAGGTGAAAAGAGGCATTGGGCGTCGCACATGCACCTGGACATGTACATCACAAATTTAATCAAGCACTTACGAAGTAACAATGTGAACCTATCGAAGGTGTATGGCGTGATGACAAGCATCTTTGGAAATGACAAGAACACACCCTTCACAAAGAGGAAGTTGAAGACATTGTGTGGAGCATTGGCAAGGGAGAATGCCACTGCTGATATAAAGAAAACCTTGGATCCTTTTATGCAGTTGCGTGATGGAGATCCAGAATTCACATACAAGGTTGATGTATGGGAGAATGCAATATGCGCACTTTGGGGACGTTGACACAACATACAAGACGAACTTGTATGGTATGCCCTTTGGTATGTTTGTAGGTGTGAACAACCATTTCCAATCCATAATACTTGCCGGTGTTTTGATGAGGTTCGAGACCATTGATAACTTCAGATGGATTTGCCGTGAATTTGTCGGCATGATGGGTGGTGGTACCCCACAAACAGTCCTGACAGGTATGGATCCGTTTTCTTGTTTACGACGTGTATTGTCTTACATACTATGTTAAATACAGCGCGTCTAATGTAGGTGCTATGTTAGGTGTTGCAGATCAAGCACAAGCTATGCGGGTAGTGTAGAATGGACAGGCACAAGGCATCGGTGGTGTAAGTGGCATGTGCTGCGCTTAGCAAAAGATCACATTGGATATTACTATAACAAGACCACTGGTTTCAAGGAACAATTCCACAAACTGGTCAACTCAATGATGACGCCTGATGATTTTGAGAGAGGATGGAAAGAAGTTTTACGAAGACATGGATTGCTAAAAAATCCATTTCTAGAGAGGATCTATGCAGAGAGATTTATGTGGGTAAGGGCTTACTTTGCAGACGTGTTCTGCGCAGGGCAGACCAGCCAACAAAGAAGCGAAAGTGCAAACCACATGTTAAAGAATGAAGTGCCCCCCGGTGCACCAATGCATGTGTTTGTGAGACAATACATGAAGTTGTTGGCGCAATGCATGGAAGATGAGGACTTCGAGGAACGCAGATCAAAGCTGGTAACTTGTGCTGTCAGCCACAAATAAGAACCTATCACAGAAATAATCATGTGTTTTACTTTGATGCAGGAAACAAGGACCCCGACATCGAACACTTTAATTGAGCGGCACGCCATGCACGTCTACAGTCTGAGGATCATGAAGTCCTGCACAAACACATTTTTTATGTAGGGTACTATCAAGTCGAATGCTTGGAAGTGGGGTCGGTGTATGTTGTTGTGCATGTACACAACAAGCACATAGAAGCATGGGAACGTACCAGATTCACTGTAACAATCGAAGGGGACGGTGTTTTGTACAAGTGTGAATGTGGGATGACAGAACACATGGGTCTCTTGTGCTGCCACATACTCAAGGTTATCGTTCACTCCATTGCTCTGTTCAACGAATATTTGTTGACTGTTTCACATGCAGTAATGTGCATTTCTGATGTTCACTCCCGCACCCTTGCAGGTGATAATGAACCTGGAAATTTTGGAAATCTCTGCAGCACACATTATGAAGCGTTGGACGAAGAATGCAAGGGACATACTACCGGCTCACCTCACTTACCTCCAAAAGGATAACCCTTCGCTGAAGTCTCAGACCTTCCGTCATTGCTCAGCTCTAATCAGCGCATTAAAGCTTCTGCAAATGGCGGATTGCAATGCAAAACGATATGCAGGATTTGTTAAATTGGTGGTGAAAGCAAAACAAAAGCTGGGTGAAATAGATGCCACAAAGGATGGTCTGGCTCTTGAGGAGACGGCAGCACAGTGCATGCAGAGTGTTGCCAATTCGACGTCCAGTGCTGGTGCCAGTGCTTCACGAGGTGATCTAGAGATGCATGGTTGTAACGGATCGACAAGTGATGCGGAGGCAAGCTCCTGCAGCAACTTCGGTGTGCTCGGTTCCTTGAAGGCGCCAACAACGCAACGCAAGCGTGGGTGTCCATCATCTCGTCAGGACAAGCCTGGGCACGAGTTGGTCAAAAGACAACAGGGACCTTGAACCAGGCAGTGCAATTCAACAGCTGCTGATACCAAGTGCACTCGGGGTTAAAAAGACAAAGGCAGCCCCCCATGTGCAAGGGGTGCAATCTGGTTGAGCATACAAAGCAGCATTGTTAAAAGAGGCAGATGGAATCTATGGCCACCGAGCTAAGGGATGCGATGTGAACAACATACTGGATGTAGAAGACATGGAGGGGTCTACACCTAGAATTATTTTGTCGAATGCCCAATGGATAGCGAGTGTGTCTGCTTTCTATATATAGTTCATGGTTGAACCTGTATGCCCTGAAGTTGGTGTGTTAACGTGTGGTTTGTAGTTAACCTGTATGCTATCAAATTTATGAAGTGTTTTTGTGAACCTGAGTAGTTCGTGGTTACGTAATATATATGAACTGTGCACTAATTTGGACCACATAAAAAGTCACTCCATTGTGAGCAGGTAGTAGTACCATGCTAATAATTATGTGGTGCAAATTAGAGGTGTGTAATGATTATGCGACTTTTTTACGTGTTTACTGGTATAGAATATGGTTACCTACATGAATGATTAAAAGTAATATAGATAAAAACGGCTGACCTGTGGGCTCTAGGCATAAGGCTTCTTGCTGTGAGCAGCAACACTGATCTAGTGCACGTGACCGAAAAAAAAGTGGGCTCGGATACTTTTTTATGTACCATAGCACGCAATAGTCTGTAATATTACGCTTCACCAGCAAATGTTACCATCAACCACTGTTCTGTCCGTTGGAACAAGAAATTGAAACGATTATGGGAGGAGGGCACAAAAATTTTACTGTATCACACGTTGTCTCAGGAGGGTGCGCTGCTCAAGTAATTTCTCGTATCCCCGGCCCAAACCACCACTACGCGTCTGTCCATGCTTCTGCTATTGGTTCAAAGATTTCCAGGCAGGTCGCCATTGTCACGCTAGTCTCGTGACATAACCGCGTGATCCTGACCCTCGCGAGATGGTGGTAGTGCGAGCAGTACCGTGTGCCCCAGGCAAAGGCGACAGTCGAGTCCGCGGCCTGGCTCTCGTCGCTTTCAGTTCACGGAACAAACAGCGCCCCCGCGTGGTGCATGGATACGGGAAATCGGCATCAGCCTCCAGGAAATTCCCGTCGAAGAAGGTTACGTACAGCATACAAGTCGCCGGTCCGTCGGCGACGGATAAACGGAATCGAAAGCGAAAGATACTGGATTCCCTCCAGTTGCTTTAGGCTCCATTTGTAATAAAGAAATTTTAGAGGAATTACACAAAAAAAAAATCAAGTTAATTTTACAGAAAAATATAGAAATGAGAAAATTCCTATGTTCTAAATGTGACCTTACTGTTTTCCATTTCTTCCCTCTTTTTGGGAGGTGCTCTTTTCTCCTGAATCTAGAACGTTGGTTGGCGGACACACTAATCTGCAAGCGAGCTGATGCCAACTGAGAAGGCAATGCATAGGCAACACGAGCTCTGGCCTACGGAGTATTCGCCGGGATGAGGATCCTCTGAATTTATGCACTGTGCATTAACACCCACTGACATGTGGGTCCGAGTCCACATGTCAGTGGCTTGGGAGCTAATGCAGGTGATTCGCCGGTACTGCAGTCTACAGAGAAGGGCACTTGGTTTTGGTGGTAACGCGTTCAGGCATTGACCTCTGTTGATGACTGCTCTGCCAAGCCGATCTCTCTCGGGCACAGAATCAGTCGCGTGACGTTATGGATCCAAGTCCTCTTAATTAATTGAAGAGATCAATTCAGAGTACTATAGCACGCACTGAAGTAAAATATAAGAGGTAAATAGTGCTATGTATTAACACTGTTGCAGAATTATTTTTAATTACATAAGTGTCGTAATAAAAAATATCGTAACGATTCATTATTTATGTTGTACTGTAGCAACCAATTTGGATCGCCTATTTTAGATCAGATGGTTGAGGAGGGTTCACATTGTAGCATCTCTAAAATTTAGAACCCTAATTCAAGGGATCTGAATTCGTTATGAGATATGGAGTACAGGCCAGTGCCACGAAGAGCTAAGGTTTATAATTTCGTTTAAACCGCTAAAACGGATCTGGACTGGTTTAACGAAAACCAAAAAACCGATCGAAAATCGCTCCAAATAAAAAATTTAAAATTTAAACAAACTGCTACAGTAAACCGACCGGTTTCACCGGTTAGCCGAGCGATTTCTTCCGTTTTTACGTTTCAGATATCAAAATTTGAAACCCACCGGTTTCACTGTTTAGCCGACCGGTTTTACCGATTTATCGATTACTGGTTTTTGATATTCCGATTTTTTTCAAATATTCAAATTTTTTTAAATTTTAAAAACGAAAACCGGTCATCCGGTAAACTCGAATCGGACCGGTTTCACTCAAAACCGCGAAAACCGACCGGTTTTATGCGGTTTTGTAAACCTTGCCAAGAGCACTGTGTTCCAGAGTTTCAAACTGGATGAGACCCGAGCATACTAGAACAGTTGTCACTATGCCTCGTTTGGAATGGATGACAAAATTTCTATTTTTGTATGTTTTTTAATAAAATTAAATTTATTTTTATTAAATTTATGTGAGATTTCTATGAAATTTCTTCATTCCAAACGGTCCTGCATGTTCAAACAAGTGAGACTGATTTCAAACGAGATGAACGCTAATAGAGCATGATAGAGATGGCATGCGTTAGCATGCGCATCCATCAGTATGTATAAACTGCACACTGAAAAACGGCTAAATACTCTGCCCCCCCCCCCCCCCAAACTTTGCATGTATACTGACATGAACCGGCACCACAGTTCAACCGACTAACCGAGAGATAAAAGCAGAGTGAACTGTGATCTTAATAATTATTTTCATATCAAACTTTGACTATTCGTCTTATTCAACAAAATTGTTTTATGTGTAAAATTATTAATTATGATTTAAATTCTATTAATGATAAATTAAATGATAACAAAATTTTATATATTTGAACAAACTTTTTAAATAAAACAAATGATTAAAGTTGATATTAAAAATCAACGGTGTCGATATTTTAAAACCGGAGAGAGTACACGGTTATAAAGTAGATGTTCATAGAATTTACAGAATGGAAAGTACTTCCCAGTATTTGAAAACAAATATATGCGTAACAAGTACCATAACACAAATACGAGTAATACGTATGCACACATAAGCGAGCAGTAGTGACGCACGAGAAGCAGAACACCGATATCCATGGAGACAGAGCAGGGCGCTGATACCGATCAGGCGTGGTCCTCGTCGCCGGCAACCTCCTCATCGTCGTACTCCTCCGCGGTGGCGTCCTGGTACTGCTGGTACTCGGCGACGAGGTCGTTCATGTTGCTCTCGGCCTCCGTGAACTCCATCTCGTCCATGCCCTCGCTGGTGTACCAGTGCAGGAAGGCCTTGCGTCGGAACATGGCGGTGAACTGCTCGCTGACGCGGCGGAACATCTCCTGGATGGAGGTGGAGTTGCCGACGAAGGTGGAGGACATGGACAGCCCGACGGGCGGGATGTCGCACACGCTGGACTTCACGTTGTTGGGGATCCACTCCACGAAGTAGGACGAG
>BCLF01000019.1:3344187-3355383 GCA_001602275.1 Zoysia japonica | reverse complement strand
CATCGTCGTACTCCTCCGCGGTGGCGTCCTGGTACTGCTGGTACTCGGCGACGAGGTCGTTCATGTTGCTCTCGGCCTCCGTGAACTCCATCTCGTCCATGCCCTCGCTGGTGTACCAGTGCAGGAAGGCCTTGCGTCGGAACATGGCGGTGAACTGCTCGCTGACGCGGCGGAACATCTCCTGGATGGAGGTGGAGTTGCCGACGAAGGTGGAGGACATGGACAGCCCGACGGGCGGGATGTCGCACACGCTGGACTTCACGTTGTTGGGGATCCACTCCACGAAGTAGGACGAGTTCTTGTTCTGCACGTTGGTCATCTGCTCGTCCACCTCCTTCGTGCTCATCTTGCCACGGAACATGGCGGAGGCGGTCAGGTAGCGCCCGTGCCGCGGGTCGGCGGCGCACATCATGTTCTTCGCGTCCCACATCTGCTGCGTCAGCTCAGGCACCGTGAGGGCGCGGTACCCCTGCGACCCACGGGACGTCAGCGGCGCGAACCCGACCATGAAGAAGTGCAGCCGCGGGAACGGGATCAGGTTGACCGCCAGCTTCCGCAGGTCCGAGTTCAGCTGACCGGGGAACCGGAGGCAGCATGTCACGCCGCTCATCGTCGCCGATATCAGATGGTTCAGATCACCAACTGCATGGAATGAGCAATCAACAAAATAAGAATTTGATTTTAAAAAAAACAAAATAAGAATTTGGCAATAATTTTCAAATAGTAAAGACTAAACACATAACGAGTTATAAGAATTCGTATGATGGAGAAGCACGTACAAGAAGGGTTGGTGAGCTTGAGGGTGCGAAAGCAGATGTCATAGAGGGCCTCGTTGTCAAGGACCATGCACTCGTCGGCGTTCTCCACGAGCTGGTGCACGGACAGTGTAGCGTTGTAAGGCTCAACCACGGTGTCGGAGACCTTGGGCGATGGGAACACCGAGAAGGTGAGCATCATGCGGTCCGGGTACTCCTCCCGGATCTTGGAGATGAGCAGCGTGCCCATGCCGGAACCGGTGCCACCGCCTAGAGAGTGGCACACCTGAAATCCTGTAAAAAAAAACACAACAATGTCATGTTCATTCAAACAGCAACGATGTATGGTCAGTTTCAGAAAGGACGATGTTAGGACAATTGTTTCTGAACTGATCATGTTGTCTCATCAATAAAAATACGTGCCTAAATTTATGTCCCAATATCAGTCGTATGAAAGCAATTCTAATCAATCTAGTAATGATATACTTGCATGACAAAACACAATTTTTTAAGCTGATTATCTAAGATAACACAGTTTAAATATCAAAAACACCGGTTCAATATAAAAAAGAAACTGAAAGGGTAATCAAATGTACAAACAAATACTTATGTTACACAAAGACCAATGATGCTAAGATATTTATTATTCAATTGAGTGCATATACCTAAGAAATGTGGTGATAGATATTAAATAGCTTTTCTATACACATCCTGAGTCTTCATATCATCGCATCATATACAGTTACCAATTCTTCATGGTAATTTAGTTTTACATACCTTTTGTTAGCTGTATCAAAATCAATTTTATCTTATGCAAGTCCAAATACAATCGTGAAAATATAGAAGCAACCAAGCAACCCATCATCAGTAATCCAGTCAGCCACCAGCCACTAGATAGACTGTGTCTCATTCGATGCAACCCCTACCGACACTATTACAGTTGTAGATACTTTTGTTTGTAGTGTTAGGTCGAACAACACTGCCATCAGTCACGAAAGTATAGCTGCAAGCAGTGCATTATTGTGATATTATCTCATGAACATTCATCAGCAGAAGACAACGTTGGCGTGAACCAACATTTCTTTAGGGCAAAAAATGTTAAATAAATGGTAGGTCCGTGACTGTCAAATCATATCCAGAGTCCGTAGAACAAATGCTATATTTACAGCCAGCAGTTGCTTTTTTGTTGTTCAAGAAATAACTTGTTTTTAAATTTGGATGCAGCATCTAAGCTGCATTAGTTAAAGTATGGTAGGCCATTTAATAGCTTTCCATTACAAGGAAAATGTTGTACTCCGTATGATGCTTGTATTGCCCATGAAAAGATATATGATGAATTTATTTGGTCCTGTTTTCAAGTAACAAGTTGTGGGATCGGTTATGAGAAAAACAGGGTGATACATGCCAAATCTACTCTGTTTTACTCCACAGAACTCCCAATGCATCATGAAGCAATACTTTCATGATAACTTTTGGTTAAACATGTACACTTCCAAAGACAAATATGTGCCTTCAACAAGTTAATAGGAATAACAGAATTCATCAATATTAACTTGAGCATGTTTCTTTAGGTGGAAAACATGGCTTTTTAGCTTTTGTCTTTTCGGTCTTAGATTTTTGCCATTGATTTTTTTAATATATTTTCAACTTCTCAGCACACCAAGAAACTTATAAGCAGTGTTTTACCAACATTTTGGCTTTTATTCCATTTTGTCAAAAGCTAGCTTTTTAGCTTTTCATAATACTGTGTTTGAGAAAAAGCTTTTCATAATCCTATTTACTTAAGTTTCTAGCTTTCAAGCAAAAAGGTAAAACAAATAGGACCTCACTCCATCTAGGTCTAGCCAACCAGAGGAAAATATCAGAACCTGCTAGCTGGCCGTAATGCCGCAAAACTCAGTCACTACATTCTACAATGGTGTTTTTTTTTCAGAATGGACGGACATAGGTGTTGTTGCGTGCTAGTAATAGTTTACACCTTAATTTCTCGCCCATGTCGATCCCAACATCTCATGAAAATCAGATAAATGGGGCATTATATGACAGTATGACACAACGCAGGCATCATTTAGATTGTTTAAATACCGTCCTGCTGTAACACAACAGAAATGGCAATAATTTTTTCAGACCGAAATTACAGAGTTCAGTTCATTTTATTTGATTGGTTTGCAAAATACACTTGTTCTTTTAGACATATTTGACGCATGTTAGTCCGAAACGAGACCATCCAGTGTCAAATATATAAAAGACCATGGTAGTGGGCAGGGTGCTATTTTACGTCCGCGCAATAAAAAAAACATCTAGACGAATTAAACTTCGTCCAGCAATTGTCCACCTCCCTCATTGATTTGATCCGGAAATATAGGATCCCGCAGTTAAAAATAAAAATCAGTCGCAGATCGCAAGCACGAAATAGAGCGCGGTGGAATCAATTTCGGCAACTACGAGATCGACATCAGATCGAACATTGGTGGAACGAATGATGCATAGTAGTAGTATATAATGTACCTTGGAGGCAGTCGCAGTTCTCTGCCTCCTTGCGCACGACGTCGAGGACGGCGTCGATGAGCTCGGCGCCCTCGGTGTAGTGTCCCTTGGCCCAGTTGTTCCCGGCGCCGGACTGGCCGAAGACGAAGTTGTCGGGGCGGAAGATGCCGCCGATGGGGCCGGAGCGGAGCGAGTCCATGGTGCCCGGCTCCAGGTCCATGAGCACGGCGCGCGGCACGTACCGGCCCCCCGCGGCCTCGTTGTAGTACACGTTGATCCGCTCGAGCTGCTGCGCGCCGGACGAGGACGGGCCCGCGTACTGGCCGGACGCGTCGATGCCGTGCTCGCCGCAGATCACCTCCCAGAACTTGGCGCCGATCTGGTTGCCGCACTGGCCGCCCTGGATGTGCAGGATCTCCCTCATCTTGGTGGACGGTGGACGACGAACGGTGCTGGTCGCGGCGAGGTGGTATCGGGTGGCGGAGGGGACGCGCGCGCGCGCTCGCCGGAGGAGGAGAACGTGGGGGAGGGGAGCGGGTGGGACGGAGCGCCGAGGGCGTCGTGCGCGGTTATATGCCCAGTTTGGAGGGAACGCCTCGTTCTCCTCTCTGTCGGTTGCTCTGTTTTTTTCCTTTTTTCTTTTTTCTTTTTTCTTTTTACTTTCTTCCCCTTGTGGATTATGCATGGACCAGGCGTCTGCACGGTTTCTACCTTTCCATCTACGAGAGGAACTGATGCAAACAGAAGGTCGCTGGTGTTGCAGTTGCAATTCAGTGTCGGTTTGGGTTGAGTGTCCTTTCCTTTGATTTTGATGTGTCTATTTGAAGAACTTTCAATCTTTACCATCAAATATGTTCGTCTTTTAATTTTTATCATTCAATTCATAATCCTTGTAATTGGAGCTAATAAATACGTTTCACTTCAAAACATACCATTTCTTCAAAATTTTAATTATTTTTGCTATTTTATATTGTGTTAAAATAAGCATAATATAAGCTCAAATGATGCTAATAGTATAATAAATATAATGCATTATTACACAATATACAACAATAAAAATGTTAAAATTTCAAAGAAATAGTATGTTTTGAAATGAAAAACGTATTTTGACGGCTCCAAATGAAATGCTTACAGATTGAATGATAAGCATTGAAAGGTCGACGTAATTGATGGTAAGAATTGAAAAATCTCGTCTATTTGCTGTGGCAGACTGACAATAAATTGAAATTCAAGTGAAATATTTCAAACTTCTTCATACTAAACAAGTCAAAATAAAATATTTTGAGCGATTTACATATTTAAATATCAGAGCGTTAAGTATTGACAATTTAACACTCGGTCCACGTGTAATCCAACTGGACGGTCAAATCATGCACATAGAGTGTAATTGTCGAAGTTGCCACAAAAAAGTCCTAAATCACCAATTTTTCCTTAAGCAGAAGGTGAGTAAACGAGTCACCATGAGATGTAGCATGAGTGCTAACATGCATCAAGGCTAGTTTTGCACACGGTGCTGACTTCATTTCAGCGAACAAAATCAAACTTTTTAAATTCCCTAAAAAACTACTCTTTTCGTTTTTTTATTGATGTCACTATTGACTTTTAACTTCAACTTTGAATATTTGTCTTATTCAAATTTTTTTGATAATTTTATATATTTTGATATAATTTGATTTATGATTAGAGTTATTTGAATCACAGCTTAAAATTGTACACATTTGAGTGAATTTTTTAAATAAGACGAATAGTTAAAGTTGAATTTTAAAGTCAATGATGATATTAATTAAAGAACGGAGAGAGTACTCCATTTATTTATAATGATTATAACCAAATAGTGCTCCCTCTATCACAAATTATGTCATCTTGAGCCTTCAAAATTTTCCAAATTATAAGTTCAATGCACTTTCTTTCTTTCAAATACTTTCATATATCTATCTCTGCTCTTCGTTTTCAGCATATTTCATATTTTTCACTCTTCTTAATTCTGGTGTCTGTAAGATTGATGCAGGCACCACAGTATATGTACATGACGGCCGGCATCAAGCAGGTTTTTTTTTTTTTTTGAGTTCGGCATCAAGCAGTGTTAGAGAGGGACGTATCCATGCAATTGGTGCGGAGTGATAGATGCCCGCGAGCGACGAAGCTGAGGTGCTAACTGCTCTTTAGTCTGCACAATAATATGCTTAGGTGGCGCCAAGGCATCCAAATAAATGGTCGATCGCGATCAGCGTTATTCCTTTTTGCACAGAAAAATCGCCCGATAATTGCTGTTCAGCCGGTGCATCCTTTTCGCGCTTTCTTCAACTTAACGGAAACCTCTTTTTTTTTGGGATACAACTTAACTGAAACCTAACCATGTTGTAAACCAAAACTTCAAAAATATTTTATAGCCAAACAGGACCTAAACACTTTTTTTTTACTTTCTAAAACTAAATTTTTGACAAAACCGTTAATATCCAAAAATTACTTTTGTATCCAAACAGAACCTGAAAAGTGTGTATCCCTGGTGACTCAAATAAGCTAGCAGGTAGTAAACCTGCAATTATATGTATTAAGCCTGCCAAGTGAGCCAACATTTGTACCCTGGTGATTCAAATAACATGCCATAATCCACTGGACGCTGCTCAGCGACGGTCAGAGCGTCTTCGAGCGCTGTAGTAGCGATCGATCGATCGATCAAATGGTACGTACCACCTACCATTAATAATTTTGATGCATGATAGGAGCAGTATGATGTGATACCGTCGAAATCAGCGAGTCCACGTGGGCAGGCACATGCTGTGTCTGATCTGGAGTAACCATGCAAGTCCATGTAACATCTGTCATGATTGGCGAGATAATAAGAACAAATATACGATCATGGTAGGATCTTCATTTTTCTACTACATGAGCAGCATCAGGTTTTGGTGGTTGGAAATTTTGGTTGGAGTTTATATAATTTCAGAAAAGCCTTGTCCCATCCAAGTAAGCACCGCTACAGTAGTTTTTGTAAGTGGAACGTGGTTGAAAGGCCTTCTTCCAAATAAGGAACGGGCTGGATCTGTCTGATCCAGACGGGCCAGAAATGGTAAACAGATGACAAAAATCGGCCCATTCACATTATCAGCGAGACATCCGGCGACGAAACATTTTTTTCCCCTGAGATCAACGCGTCGATTTTGGCTGGACCTAAATTATGGGCCTGTTTGAATGAGTACCAAATTTTAACAACATGTTATAGGTGTGACACATCCAAAGTCTGAGGAGCAAATTTGATGCCGTAAGTTTAGGGAATTTTAACAAAATAAATGAGCTATAATTTTAATGAATAATCGCGGCACACCATAAATTTGATAATGAAACAAGCAGTTATAATACTAGTTATCACGGTGTGCCAAATTTTTATACTAGTGACAAAGCTAGCCGCCATCGAACAGGAACTTAGATCTTGATCTCTTTGTGCGGTTCACGCACGCACGACGCTCGTATTGCACTGTAACTTCTCAGTCCCATCCCGTTACTCGTGTTGTCATGTGCTCCGTGGAACAGCAGCCGACCGGGGCATGAATCATTGGGTTCGAGACAAGGGCGGGCCGGGGCGGCCATGCTCTTGCGCGTACAGTAGTCAGTACACTGTTCTCGCCGGGGTTCTCTTCTCCTGCCACCGCCGATCTTGTTTTTTAACCATACTCCCTTCCTACGTGCAAGTACCCTCCCTTGGCTTTGTTACGGGCCACCCGTGATGATGGGCACGTACTGCAGCAGGACAACTTTGGCATCTAGGAGTACATACTAGTGCTGCCGTGTACGTACGTACACAAGTATTACGTACGTACGTACGTGCTGCGCGCCTAAATAAACCGACCGCGAAATTGAATCGTGCAGAAAGGACCGCCACGAAGTGGATTAACTCGGTCGACATCCACGGATGGTTGCTGTCAGTGGTGGTGTAACGAAGCCTTGCGAGTACTCGTGGGGCCAAACCAATACCAGCACTCCTAGGAGAATAGTGTCGTCGGCGTTCTGTTCACCGACACAGTAAATATTGATGAACTTTGATGATGCTTTTGGGACCGAGTACAGCGGGAGTCGTGGTTGAGACCGAGTCGCGGGAGGACCGACCCTGCAAGGTGTCGAGTGTTCCGTTCCTCGACTTAGCCGTCGCGCGCCGAGCTTCGCCGATCCTAGGACCCGCGGTTGTTTTTCGTCTCCGACTGCTGGGGCCGAAGGAACGTTTCTGGTCGTTGAAGCGCGCTGTCGAGGTAGAAGCGTACGCGGTCGTACTTTTCCCTCAGTGCCGGGTCCTCGGGAGCAGCGATCTCGTTGAGAATGCACACTGCCGCCGCGAGGTTCTCGAGCGGGGTATCGAAGGTCGGTGGTCTCTCAGCTGCGACCGTGAAGTCCTCGAAGCGGAGGTGGGAGACCGAAGTGTCTCCCACGACAACAAAATAGGAAGCCATCGAAAAACCGAAGCGAGAGCACACCAAAAGAGAAAAACCCCACTTCCTGGCGCGCCAACTGTCGACGTTCTGTCCACCGGTACAGTAAATATACGATCACGGGGGAGGTGCGCCTTCGGATTTGATGTGGCCTAGTCTAAGGAAGACTCAGGGAGATTTTTACCTAGTTCGAGCCACCTCGAGCGGTGTAATACCCTACGTCCAGGGGGCGAATTATCTCGATGATAATATTACAAAGGCGAAATCCTCTCTTCGCGGGAGGATCCGGAATGTGGGTGAGTGAGGGTGCTTGCTCGGAAGGAGGCAAGGACCCTGGGCTCCAATGGAGCTCGTGGTTTTGTCTTTCGTGTGTTTGTGAACGTTACTTCGTGGTGATGTAGTGTGTTTTATTCTCGTGCTCCCTGGGCCTCCCTTTATATAGGAGAGGGCTCTGGGGTTACAAGTGGTGGGTCCTACTCGATTCTGCCGACTCGTCGACAAGTGGGCTCTTCCGTCGTTATCGCCATCATTTCGCTTCGTCCAGGCAGGGTCGTGACCCATCGCGTCGTGCGCAGCGACGGATACTGTGATACTTGTCCGGCGCTACTGTGCCGGCTACAGTTCTGTCATGTCTTGTCCCGCGGCCGTCGCAGCTTTCTGCTGGAGTGTCACCGTGGTGGATCTCGTCCCGTCCCGTCAGGACAGATGGCAGTTGTCTGTCAGAGTAAATGTACCATAACGCGGTACCCACCTTCCAGGGGTCGCTCCTCGGGGGTCGGCCTTCGGAGGCCAGGGTCTTCGCGTGCTCGCGCGGCTAAGGCGTGACTGCTGTAGATCGTCGTTGGGGGGTCGGAACCCATGGTCGCCTGACTCTGGACTTGAAGTCTTGCGCGCTCGAGCGCGATCTGTTGGAGACCCGGGGTACGTGATCTCGACAGTAGTAGCCCCGAGCCTGACGCCGTTTGCGATTTCTAGTTGAGGCGGCGTCGGGCTGGTCGTTCCCGAGGTTTGTTGTGCTCCTACAGGGGAGCGCGAGCGCTCCCGTAGGGCGTAGCCCCCCGAGTCCTCGAGCGATCCAGAGGGTCGGTCGTGGGCTAAGATGTTGCATAGACCATCATTCGTCGATGGTTAATCGTACCGAGATCGTTCCGTTGGCTCAGCCCCCGAGCTTAGGGGCGTTCCGAGGAGCCGGCTGAGTATCGTGCCGACGGTCGAGTTCGGTCTCGATTTATACATTTGATGAAATGGCTGGGAAGGACCGGTTTTGACGCGGTCCTTGCCGCCCGTGATCGACGTTACGCCTAGGCCAGAGCCATGATCAGCGCACGATCGTTCGGGTTGGCCCAAGGGCCTCCGTTGTCGATCAGGCGATCGTTAGACGTCTCGTTCTGCGGGCCCAGCCCCCGAGCCTAGAGGCGATCCGAGGAGCCGACGGGGCATAGTGCCGACGTTCGGGGTCGGACCGAGGTCGGTTTCGATTTATACATTTGATGAAATGGCTGGGAAGGACCGGTTTCGACGCGGTCCTTGCCCGTTATCGACGTTACGCTTAGGCCAAGGCCATGATTAGCGTACGATCATTTGGGTTGGCCCGACGGCCTCGGTTGTCGGTCAGCCGATCGTTAGTGGTTTCGTTCTGCGTGCACGCATCGTTTCGACCTTCGAGGTCGGGCCGAGGTCGTTCTCGGTCTTTTGTTCGGTAAGACGCCTAGGTCAGACCGGTTCGATGCGGTTCCTGCTCATGATCAGCGTCGCGCCAAAGCTGGCCTTGATCAGCGCTCGAACGTTCGGTTTGGCCCGGTGGCCCCGGCTGTCGGTTAGCCGATGGTGGGGGGCTTCGTCTGGTCATCCCCCTTATTCGAATCCGTCGTTACGGTTTCGGGGATCGGACGGCTTCCGTGCCTCAACGCGAAGGGCAATCGGACTGTCCGGGAATTTGAACCGCCGATCGATCCGAGTGGTTGGTTTGAATTCGATCAGATGGTGTCGTGGATGCGGCGGTTTGCGCGCCTGCGTCACGTCGCCTGCCAGACGTGCTCTGGCAACCGTCTCGTCGGAGTGATTGTTGCCGTCCTGTCCGCGGCGGAGACGGCAAGGTGTGGCCCGGGCCTGCTCGTCAGCGGGTTGCGGGCGGACTGCTGGGATGCGCTTCGGGGCCCGACCCCACGATCGAGTAGTTATTACTTGGTCGATCGTGGGAGGCGCAGTAATTGCCCGGGCCCTTTAAAAGGGAGAGCACGGTAACTTCGCGTTTTCACCCGGCTTTCTTGCTTCGTCTTCGTCCTTTGTGCAAGAGCTCGTTAGCTCCGCTTCCCATCGCAGCGCTGTTAGGTCCGGCGATCGCCGTAGCTCGCGTTTCCGTCGGCGTCACCTGCAGGATGTCTGAGTGGGAACCATCATGAGACGACGGCGCTCTGCTCGAGAGGTGGAGCGCCGCTGGCATGGTCCCGTCGAAGGAGTCGGCGGGCTGGGTGCCTGGCTTTGGCCACGTTACGTCCACGCCGCCGCCGGAGAAGATTGTCAGCTTCCTGGCGTATCACGAGCGCGGGCTGGGGCTGCCGGTCTCCAGCTTTTTTCACGGGGTCCTCAACCGGTACGGTGCCCGGCTTCACCAGCTGGCGCCGAACGGGATTCTCCACGCCGCTGTCTTCGTTACGCTTTGCGAAGCGTATTTGGGGATTCGGCCGAAACTCCTGCTGTGGAGGTACTTCTTCCTCGCCAGCCTCCAAACGTCGAAGGAGATTGGGGTCGGCCGGCGCGTCGGCGACGTCAGCATCATGCTCCGGACTCGAGAGTCTCAGGAGTACATTGAGGTCGATCTGAAGACCTCGCTGAAGGGCTGTCTGAGGTCGTGGTTCTACATCGACAACGCCGACCCTCAGCTCTCGGCCTTCGAAGACCTGGTGCCCCGAGCGACGGGGTCCTGGAAGTCGAAGCTCTTGGCGGCCGAGGTCGAGACGATCCGACCTCACCTGGAGGCGATTCGGTGCCTCCAAGAGCAAGGACAGACCGAGACAATGGTCTTCGGTGTTGCCATGCGCCGCCGAATCATGCCGCTGCGCCGTCGAGTGCACAGCATCGACGAATATGAGGGGCCGGACGAGCGATCTGCGAAGTCCGCGACCGATCTCTCAGACAAGGGAGTCCTGGCTCGGACCTCGGCCGTCTTCAAGGACGCCGAGGACGGCCTCAATCGAGGGCCGCGCCCTCTTTACCGAGAACATCGTCAGTTGGTAAGCACATGCTTTTTTGTTTCGGTCGTAGTAGTTGTTGCGCAAGACTGATTTCGGTGTCTTTCAGGGTCCGTCGGTGGCCGCGATCGCCACTAGGGCTGGGACCATCTCCGCTGCGGTGCCGACTCAGCGGAGGGCCGAGTCCAGTTCCGCGACGGCGCCGAGACCGAGGAGGACCGACAAGAAGCGGAAGGCGAGGGCGGGCTTCCTGGACTACTTGTCCAGTGGCGCGGGAACCGCAGCCTCGCTCGCGAAGCCGACGGCGGGGTCGCCCCGCGGCTCAAAGGCCGAGGGGGATCGTCG
>BCLF01000019.1:3310757-3343562 GCA_001602275.1 Zoysia japonica | reverse complement strand
CGCCCACGGTCGGGCGCGTCCTAAGCGAGACGGCCCGTGGCAAACTGCCCGAAGTTGTCGGAGCGTCGTGCCCCGCAGGCACGAGTGGTGACGTCGGGGCCGCTGTCTAGGCGCAGGGACAGGCGGCGCCTACCGCCACCTGGGTGGTCGCTGGGCAAGGGCCCCTCCCCCTCAAAGGGGCGATCGATGGCTTCGGCTATCTGATGGATCGGGCGGGAGGTGCCCGAGCCCTCAACATGCGGTTGGCCGTCGACCTCCGTCAACTGTCGGGGGTCATCGAGGAGATCGGCGCCATCTACGACGAGGCTCACTTCGTCGAGTGCCCGGTGAGCATCGAGTCCGGCTCTCGGTTTTCATCTTTTTCGATTCTTGAGGTGATAATCTCTTGTAAGACAACTTGTACGTGGTGCTGGGTCGGCCCTCGCGCGGGTTCGCTGCCCAAGCCGAGGTCGACGCCCTCAAGGAGGAGCTGGAGAAGGCACGGGCCGAGTCAGGGGAGGCCGCGGCTGACCTAAAGTCGCAGCTTCTTGCAGCGCGAGAGTCGGCTCGCATCGCTCTCGAGGAGGCGAGCAAGGCGCGAGCCGAAATGGCGGCGTCCGAGGCTCGGGTCACTCGGACCGCGGCGACCCTCGAGCAGGTCACCCGCACGATCGCCGGTAAGTCGCCGCGTCTTCTTCCGACCCTCTGGGTCAGGTTCTGACCCGTCCTGTCGCAGGGCTTCGTCGCCGAGCAGCGGAGCACGATACCGAGATGCGGCGCCTCGGGCTCCTCTACCAGCACGCCGAGGGGGCTCGCTTGACCCTGGAGCAGACGCTGCGCATGACGAAAAAGGAGCGCGACCGTGCTTTCGAGCAGGTCGACCTTCTGAAGTCGGAACGGGTGGTGCTCCAGTCCGAGGTTGAGCAGGCGGCGGCGGACCTCGGCTATATGCGTGAGAAGGCGGCCAAAGTCTAGGAGGAGCTCTCGGCGGGCCAAATCCGAAACGTGCGCTTTCGAAAGAGCCTCGATCGGGCAAGGCAGGCCGCCGAGGCTGTCGCAAAGGAGCGGAACGGTAAGGGTCAGCCCCTCCCTATTTGCTCTAGCTATCTTCGGTTTTCTGCTAACATTTTGAAATGCAGGATTGGCGGGTGAGGTTCAGACCCTGAGGTCGACGGGTCTGAGTCTCATCGGAAAGTTGTACTCCGAGGCGCCGGACTCCGTCCCGACGGTTGTCGTTGCACATGCTCTGCAGTAACTCTCGGAGATCGTCTCCAACG
Organism: Zoysia japonica; assembly: GCA_001602275.1. Lineage (NCBI taxonomy): Eukaryota > Viridiplantae > Streptophyta > Magnoliopsida > Poales > Poaceae > Zoysia > Zoysia japonica. The sequence goes on along the minus strand of BCLF01000019.1, from coordinate 3,342,306 downwards.
TCGTGATGAGGGCGCTGGAGGACGGGTTCTCAACAGCCTTGGCCCTGGTCCGCTCTCATTATCCGGATGCGGATCTCGGCAGGGTCGTCAAGAGCTTCGCGTCGGGTTACTCGGACGAGCAGCTGGACGCGATCGCGGTGGAGACGCAGGACGGATGGCTGTTGTATGTCAGAGTAAATATACCATAACGCGGTACCTACCTCACAGAGGTCGCTCCCCGAGGGTCGGCCTTCGGAGGCCGGGGTCTTCGCGCGCCCGCGCGGCTAAGGCGTGACTGCTGTAGATCGTCGTTGGGTGGTCGAAACCCGTGGTCGCCCTACTCTGGACTTGAAGTCTTGCGCGATCAAGCGCGATCTGTTAGAGACCCGGGTACGTGATCTGGACACGTGTAACCACGGCGAGCACTGTGGTTAGCCGGAAGCATGCCTGCCTGGCAGTGGATTGCCGTCCGACCCATTCGTTCATTCATTACACTGTAGGAGGAGTGTACAGATTGTTGTAACGCTCAGGGACATTAACGCGCAGAGTTAATTGCAGGGATTTGCATGCAGTTCGTGCTGAGACGTGCTGCGGAGAAGTGCGTCGAGTTCCTTCGCGGCGCGCAGGGACGGACATCGCACGGCGCGCAGTGTGAAGAGCGGTGTCGCTACCGCCCGGACACAGCCTTTCGTTACTGTTGTCCAACCTGTACGAGTACTCGTCACCCTCATTTACGTCTTTGCGAAATTAAGGCGGCAAATGAATGAATGAATTGCGCAGGAGTAATTAGCGAATCTGACACGATCTTTTGCAGCCGTTTAGCTTGCACTCCTCCTCCGCCTCCTTCTTGGATATAGATGTACAGTACCGGTGTCCTGATCCATCCTTTTCAAATTGGAGTCGCCGGTGCCGAGCATTACACCGGGATGTACTGTACGTATAGTACTGCTGAACCAGGAAACGTAATGTTCCGTCGTTAAGTCTCTTCTTGAATGTCCAAATTAACATCCATTCAATCTCACATGGTCCACATGTCAATTACCAAATCGATCCTCGGAGCCGCGGCTAGCTTGAACGGGGCCCCATTCAGCGTCGTTAACACTGACCCAAATTTAACATCCATTCAAATTTTGAAATTTGAAACCGTAAAAATCGAAGAAACCGATCGAGTAATCAGTGAAATCGAACGGTTTACTGTAGCAGTTTGTTCAAATTTTAAATTTTCGATTTGAAACAATTTTCGATCGATTTTTTTTGTTTTCGTTGTTTTTGTTAAACCCGTTGTGATCGGTTTTAGCGCTTTAAAAAAAAATAGTAAACCTTGCCCCTTGCCTCGCCTGGCCCCCTGCGACGGGTCACGAACCTCCCGTTTCGATTGAAGGCGCCTTCTCCGTGCGCCGGACCGGCCGGTGTGCTAGTACTGCTCCAGTCGCTAAGCATGGCGCGCATTGACGCCGCGCTTTAACCGCGCCCCGTACTTGGGCGGCAGCAGCTGTGCTCGAGTTTCACCGGCCCGTCGTGCTTGTCGGTGGGGATCGCTCCTCCGCCGCTGCTGCCGGCTGCCGTCTCCGCTCTGGAGTACTCACATTGATGGTGCGGATACTACGTGCCGTACTCCCCCATTGATCGTGGTGGTCTGAGTGTACTTGCTTCGTAGGGCAGTGTGGTACAGTACGCGGTTGGTGCTCTACATAGGACTCGGCGCTTTAATTCGGATGAAATACCCCTCGTCCATGCAAGTTCACCCAGATCTTTTTGGTGTTACTCGTACTCCCGGCCGCCGCATGAGGCCCCAGCTCGATTCTTCGGCCAGTTTTACAAGTGGCCGCGCGTACGAACTGGCTGGCTTCGTTGAAATGAAACCTCAGAGAGCAAGGCGGGGAACCACGAGGCGATGTTGCTTTGTGGCGACGCCAATGCTGGATGGAATTCCGATCCAGGCGAGCGCTCCCTCTCTCGCAAGTGTCCCTACTCCCTCCACTCAACGAGAGGAAAAAAAAAAACAAAACGAAACGAGAAAAGAGGGAAAAGTCTGACCCGTTCGGGGGTTCGGCCGCGGCGGGTCCCGCGCGCATTAACGCCGCTGCCGGCTGAAACCGGTTTTAATTCTCGCTTTGTCCGTGCGCGTACGTGTTGCTCTCCGTCCCGTGACCGTCCCCTTCCACACGTCCATCGCGTCCGCCACGTAGGACTCCTATGACCCACCACACACGGCACGGTGCGCACAGCTCACCGCACCGGGTTCGGGTTGGGTTTGGCGAGGAACAGTACAACGACGAGACGACGGTGCACGCACGCATTCTTTCTTGCTTGGAGTACAGGAACCTCAGTCAGACACGTATTAAAGCGCACTTATTACTGTAGTGCTTTTGCCGCGCCGGGCTGCCTGGGCCTCGTCCCCTCGCGTTCATGAGCTGAGTTCGCGTCGCGCCGACGCGCGGCTGGTGCGGCGTCGCGTCGGGCGCGATGGCTAGTTTCCTCGGAGAAGAACCGGATCACCACTTTATGGCTTCATTTCGCCGCGGTTTTATTGATGTGGAGGGAACTGTAACCGGACGACGGCGTCCTTGACGAACTCGAACCCCTTTTTTCTTTACCGATCCCAAAGAAGATCTCGGCGTCCTGCTGGGCCCGGCGAGAGGTCTACGCCCCGAGATCGGCTCGAGGAACTGGTTACTGGTCTACTCCGTCCGTCTCGGCTACGCGTACACGAACCGGATCGCTATACCGGTAGGGCGGCGGGCTCGGCAACAGGGGCATCCACAGCAACGAGTGGAGTGGGGGGAGGCTGGTCCGTCCCCCTCGCATTGATTGCGCATCTTGTCCTCATGCCTTCGCCTTTCCAACACTGCCATTAATGCGCGCGCCCATGCGTGACTCGTCCCCCTGCCGGCCTGCCCTCATCTCTCGCCCGCCTCGCCGCCCGCCCGTCCACTTCCGGCACTGTATTTATCGTTCCCCTACCTCGCCTCCCTGCTCGCCGCCACCGCATCCAGTAGCTAGCTAGACACAGGCGTCATCAACCCAGCAGGTCGCTCTTTTCCATCTCTCCCCGTCGCCCGCAGCTCTCTTCGCGTCGTGGTCGTCGGCTGAGAGAGTTCCGAGGCCGTCTGCGGGCCCGTTGCATGCCGTGCTAGTAGAAGGAGAAGCGTGAGAAGGATGGCGGCTGAGGCGGTGGGGTTCATGTCGCGCGGGGCGAACGGCGGCCGGGCGGGGGAGCTCGTCACAAGGGACTTCCTCGGCGGGTGCGCCGGCGCCGACGACGCCAGGGACGCAGGGCAGCACGACGCCGTGGTAAGATATGATCGCGCTCCTCAGTCTTCCGAGCTCTGCTTCCTAGTACCGCGCGTCGTCTTGCTCTGTTTTGTTGCTGATTGTTGGGCGGATCGCTGGGTCGGTTAGGCTGCGGTCGTGGTAACCTAATCTTCGCGAGTTTGCGTTGTTCTTGCTGCGAATGAATTGAGAGAAATTAGTTCTTGGGAAGGTGTATCGGTGGGAAAATTGGAGGTGAGAGAGCTCCCCTCTTCTTTTTCCTCCTCTGTTAGTTTAGTTTTGGTGTGCTCTTAGAACAAGTGTCACGCTAGTACAAGTCTTTGTTTATAGTACTCCTAACCAGCCCCAATTCAAATTTTGCTTTAGCGTCCATTCGAATCTACTCTTATGAATTCATGGTTGGTGCTTATCTGTCATGCTACCTCAGACATGGCAAATTTATGCCCAAGAACACACAATTTAGGTAACTACAGTACTCACTCTTTGTGATTCCCTAGGAGTAATTTAGAATGACGTGTTGCCATCAATGTTCATTATCAGTAACATTAATGCTCACAATCAGTACCATCAGTTCTTATTTTTGCATTGAAATTTGTTTATGGCTGCAAATTAAACAAATCAAATCAGACCACGCATCGTACTAACTCTTGTCTCGCCCCGTCCAGCCCCGGAAGCTGTCCCTGCCGAAGCGCGCGTGCCCATCTCCGACCCCGCGGGACCTGAACCTGTTCCCCGTCGCCGCGCCGTGCTCCGCGTCCTCCCCGGCGCCGCCGGCAGCAGCCGCGCCCGCGTCGTCGTCTGGAGGCGCCGCCGCCGCGACGACAACGTACCACAGCGTGTGCACGATCGAGAAGGTGAAGACGGCGCTGGAGCGGTTCGAGCGCGGCAAGCAGCAGCACAGCGGCGGCGCCGGCGCGTCCCCGTCGTCGTCGTCCGTGACCACGTCGTCCGTGAAGCGCCGCGGCGGCGTCGACGGCGCCGTGGAGCAGGGCGACGGCTGCGATTCCCCTTCCGGCGGGAGCGGCGGGATGGTGGCCGCCGCGTGCCCCCGGTGCTTCCTCTACGTGCTCATCTCCCGGAGCGACCCTCGGTGCCCCCGCTGCGAGGCCCACGTTCCCGCGCCGCCCCCGCAGGCCGTCAGCAAGAAGCCGCGGATCGACCTCAACGTCGGGTACCTGGGCACTTAAAAGACGGCGGCTCCCTGGAAGTTGTTACTGCAAGCGCCAGCTGAGTGCTTGATAATTCTGATTACTACCACCATACTGGAGGCTGATGGTCGATCAATCCATGGACCCGATCGAATTTCTGTTGTCACTAGTCTTAGTAGGAATTTATGGCGGATAGAACATCATACTGCACTCCTGCATGTACTACTGTAGAATCATCAACTCTGGTACCACCACCACCATTGATCAAAGCACCGTCTTTCCATTCGCGCCGTTATGTTTCGTTTCAATCGAGTTCGGTTCGCTCTTCATGAGCTCGTAGTACTCGTACTCCTCTGACTGTCGTCCATTGATTGCCCGTCACGCACGCAGCAGGGTCATCGTGGTCGCAGCGGACCTTTGCTGCCCCGGATAGGGAGTTGACGCCGCAGCCACAGCGTCCTTGATGACGACCTGCCTGAGCCTCCACTCACAGGAGACCTGCGGCCGTCTTGAATGCGCGCTTAATGAGCGATGGCGGTGGTCGTCCGTGCCCGCTTGTCTCCTCGCGCGGATCGCGGAAAGAGAGGCGTCCGGCGGCAGGGCGGGGCAGAGTAGAGGAACCAGGATCGTGGGCAGTAGACTGGCACGCCTGAGCCCCGCGCGCTGCTGGCCTGCACCTGCCCCGCGTGGCGCAGCGCGGCGCAGGGCCGCATGCAGGCGACGTGCGTGACGTCGAACGTGAAGGGCGGCCCAGCACTTTCCCGTTCCATAAAGGAATTTCATTTCAAGCTCGAAAGAGGAAGAGAACCACTTGCATGCATGCCCACAGTGCCCACTCATTAAAAGCCCGTGCAGGCACCACACCTGCGACGTGTTGACTTTGGGTGTGTTTGGTTCTCCACCATTGGTTACTTTCTCAAAATTTGACATACCCATAAACATTGGCTATCATTTAGTTTATCTCCAAAGTTTGGTATTGCCGTCAAAAATTTGGTAACGCCGATGACCCGTAAGCAGCGAGAGGCAATGAAACGCGGGCGAGGAAAAAGCTCGCCGTTGTTTTTGTTGGCCAGCCGAAGGTGCAAGGATGAGCTGTTAGAAGGCTATTGGCTGCACGTTTTTAAAAATTTCTTGTTTAGCATATTTCAATCTACTATAACTCTAAAGGGCGCATAAGATTTATAAACCGTTTACATCATAATATTCGTTGTAATTAACTCTTCGAAATAAGATCTTACTTGACTATATTTCAATGTTTTTTTGGTAGGATAATAATTCAAACACTATTTTTTTTCTCATTGTTACTCTTAAATTGGTGTTGCCAACAATTTAGTAACACCAAAGTTTGGTATAGTTCACAAATGTTACGAACCAAACAGCTCCTTTTTTCGTCATCACGCGCTCAACTCGGTCTGCTTCGCGTTTACTAGAAACACAGCGCTTCTCTTCTTGTTCTAGATGTTTGATAGCCTCATTTGTTTTGAATAGACTACCCAAATGAAAATCGTCCGTTCAACGATATGGATAGCAACGATGTAGAAAATGTATTAATAAAGGGTCGACAACTTTGTAATCTTTGAGTATTCATTCTACATGAAATACATCAGCGATTGAATATAATCAAGGCAAAATGAGGCCTATATGTTGTTTACACGATAAATAATAAAGATGGCACGTTTTGAACTCCATTGAAGTGAGTGGTTCAAACCTTGTAGGGCAGCTTGATGCTTAGTATATTTGTCATTGTATTCACACACGGATTCTTCTTCTCCCCCGTGAAGAAGAAAATTCAGACAACTGTAGCAACGAACAGTAAAAATGCGAGTGGGTAAACAGGTGGCTCCAGTAACACTGTAGCTACAGGGATTTCCGTTACTGTTTACAAAGTTTTTTTTGCTGCTTTCACTGCTGCTGTAGCAAAAAATCTACTCGGCTGATTTTTGATCCGAAGATCCAAACGCCGCCTCAACGCACGCTACAGTGCCGTCTCTCCCGTAAGGCCTATACGGGAGAGGATTTCAATCCTTCACATACAGGATGACAGGAGACTTTATCCACCATATTAATTGAATCATCTTGGCATGGAATGCTTTCACTTTGCCTCTTTCTTTTTAGCTCTTTGTTGTTTCTCAAACCTGAAAGTTTTCATAAGGGTATATGTAAGGTAAAATTGCAGGCAAAGAGCTCACAATTCAGTGTCCATAAGGTGTTGTGAAAATAGCATATTAGATGTTGTTTTAAAGTTATTTATGTAAAAAAAAAATATTAGTCAGCCATTGCTACGTAGAAGACTATAGATCATTAAACATGCAGTAAATGTGCGGTTATCCATCATAGCTACATAAAATTGATGTTAAGAATTTTCAGTCAAAATATTGTACTAGTAGAATTCATTTATACATTAAACCTGATTCTCATTTATCATTGTTGAACAACGGAAGAAAAACACATTATCTTGCTTAAAGATCTCAGCAAGTGAAGTTTTGAAAAGTGCAATATGGTATGCAAGTGGGTGTAGTGATCATTAGTTTACACATTTTTATTAGAAACACTCAATTTTACTTTTATACGCTACTTCTAAGTATTTGACTGGGGTAACAATGTGGGGAACTAACTTTTACCCTATATATTTGTTAGCTTACTGGAACACTATATTTCTCATGGGGTATATTTTAACATACTTGAATGCAATTTATCCTACTGTCCCTACATGGTATCTTTGTCATTCATCTACGTCAACTCATTATTTGAAAATATAACAACATATTGTGAAAGAAATAAAATAGACTTGCCTTGATTTTAATGTTTTTCCCGTTTACCATTGATAATACAACCTATTTCCATTTTGTGCAGTGATTGTCAGGCATAGATATTGAAAAATTAGAAGAGACATGCCCCTTCCCTCTTTGTGTTTGCAGTGTTTTGTAAAGCAATAATAATTAGATAAGCATGTTACTTTCTCTTGCTTCTAATCATGATGTTTGCTGAGAAAAACTTCGATAAAAATGTATTTGAATTGGGAGACTTAGTAATAAAAACTGAACCAGGGGCAGTATTAACATGAAGTGCCCAATTCTATTTGGGTAAGATCAGAAAAGTCAAATATATTTTAAAATAATATGCAACATGATAGCCCTGCAAACTAAGTAGTCCAACCTAGCAGCAATATTTGACCTACTCTACTTGTAGCACTGGTACCTGTGAACCCAATTGACCATATGTTATTATGTTTTTTTTAAAAAAAAATCAGCATTGGTAAGTGTCACATGTTCAAAAAAAAATTATTTCAGTTTAACATGATCCTTGCAAAATATTATTAGTTACTGAGTTAAGTGGAGATTAATAAAATCAGGTCAACACTGATATGAATTTTTATCACCTCAAACTGCGAGAGATGAATTTCATCACTTCCCACAAGTACTTACCAGTGGTTTTGTATATGCTATGCCTTCACTATTTTTTAAGGCCTTGTACCCTGCTTCATCCACCTCAGAAGAATATGAACATTGAAACATTAATTTGAATTACCTTTGTGCACCGCATATACTAACACTGAATAATGGAGAAGGACCTGAAGACTGAATGATGTTTAGGCAGCTGCAGCATTTCATCAAACACCTGGCGGCTCCCAAATTAGTGTAGTTTGACTTCCTTGATTCTTCACCTCCATGTAGCTCATGATAGTTCACTTATCTGCTGAAGAATGAACACAGAAAGTAAGCCAGCTACACAATATTTTTGGCCCTGGAGAGCGAAATGTTTACCCAAGCAGATGCAGGTTAGTTAGCTGGACGTGAAGGACGGGAGCTCTATAAGCACACCTGAAGCTTACTAATCGAAAGATGGCATGTGACCAGAGCTGTGGGTGATGTCCGACAGGTTCCGACAATTTGCCGAACGGGTTGTGTGCGGCCACAGAAACATGTGCGAGGCTGACGAAGTGAGCCGCGTAGATCGAAATCCCTCCTTCCGTCCCTCGAGCACCATCGTGTCCGTGGTTTCAGTGCTGTTCGATTTGGCCCTCACGAATAGCGGCGGCAGCGGAGGTGCAGGTAGAGGAACCCGCTCCCCGTGCTGCGGACCGGGGAGAGGCGGTCGTAGTCGGAGCCTCCCAAGACGGCGCTCGAGAAGCGCGCGCGACACCAGCATGTCACCCCGTGCCGCCCTGGATGCGGAATTCGCCTGGGGTCCGCCGGCGACGCCCACCCCGTCCTCCGCAGCGTGTGCTCCACCCCCGGACTACGGTGCCCTCGATCTTCGTCATGCATGGCAGCGGGGACAGCAGCGGGGAAGGAGACGGAGACGGACGCGGCGGTGGGGACAGAGGCTCCTACGCTCCTCCGCCCCACGCAAATCTCACGAAGTCTCTGGGCCGGCCGTTGGCCGGAAGGGGTGCGAGGGCTGGGGCCGGCGCCGGGCCGGGGTGGGACTGTGGGAGAGGGGCGAGCACGGCCTGGGGTGCGGTGGAAGCTGCCGGCAGGAGCGGGGGAGTGGGGGAGGCCGGCGGTGCGAAGGAGCTCGGGTGGGAGGGGGCCGCCTCGGGTGGAGGCTGGGGGCGGACCTGGGATGGGAGCCACCGGCGGTGGGGGAGGAGTCGGGGCAGCTGGGCGAAGGTGGGGGCCGAGGCTGTCGGGGGCGGGCTACGGGAACGGTCGGGATTGAACGTTGCAGCAATCCGATGGCTGAGAAATTACCAGTGATGTGGCACAATAAAGAGCCTAGAATCTGACCAAGATCGTATATTAAGAAAGATTGATGCTTTTTTTTTTAATCTTTGAGCCGCTTCGCAAGGCGGAGGCGGCCTGTTGGGCCTTTGAAGCAGCACGTCTTCCAGGTCCCAGCGGAGCTCCCCATTTGGGCTGGCCCCATCCAGCGCCAACAATAGAGCCTAGCGTTGGAGTAGCGTCCATGACACTGCCTGACGAGTTTCATCCGGTTGAACGTGTCCTTGCACATTTTAACCCATTCTCAGTTTTTGTTTCTTCCGTTAACACTTAACAGAAGATTTCTGTTACGAGGTTTAAGAGAAAACGAGTATTGAACTGGATGATGCTACACCTGAAAATACAGACTACTACCGATTTTAATCTGTTGTTTCCATCATCATGTATGTCCAGCTTATCAGTGAATTTTACCCACAATGTGCGTATCGACACGTTGTACTAGTAACAAAGAACAACTTTCAAGCCGACGAGGTGATACCGCGTCTGTGCATACACGGCGCCGTCGACGACCCGGCGGAAGTGGCCGGCGTCGCAGGGCACCCTAGCACGCCCGGCTGGCGCGCGGTACCCGTAGCGCTGCGCCGCCAAGTCCAGCAGCTCCGCGATGCAGGGGTCGCTAATCAAGCAGCCTCACAGGTACCATCACCCGCTTGCCGCGTCCGGTCCCGGCGACCATCGGGGCGTGCCCTCTCGGAACCTTCTCCTCCTCGTCGACGGCGCCGCGGGACCCAGCGCGGCTCGGCGCCTCGTTGCCGTCGCACTTCCTCCGCCGCGCCATGGCTGGGGCCTGGAGATAGATGCAGTGACTAGCTGGCTAGCGCGGGTACCCCGCTCGATCAGGAGGGCTGCGAGTGGCACAGTGTGGGTGTGGCTGCGGCCTGCAGGAAACCGAGCGAGCAGTGGCGCGAGATTTTATAGGAGCAGGGGTCAAGCGCGTCTGGCCTGGCGACGCCACGAGCAGTTCGTTCACGCGCCGGATTGGCCATCGGCAGGCCGGAATGGCCACGAGACATCGACGGAGCGCGATAGGGACGAAGAGCCGGCCGGGTCGCGGGTTGCCTCGCGGCTTCGCGCGCGGCCGTCCTCCAACTTGGGGCCATCTTTTTGGCTGGCTGGGTCGTTAGGGAAATGCCAAGCAAGTCATGGAGGCGATCGATGACTCCTCCGAGGAAAACGATCGAGTACGGTACTATAGCGGATCAGGCTCGCGGCACGGTTGGACGAGGTTAAATCGGCGTCTGCGACGATCGAAACGTAACAAGACAATGGCGTTATCGTCCTATACTCGTCCTGCAATGTGCAAACTGTTCGTTCTCAGCGATTGCAACGGACACGTACTTCTTGACTATGCACCGAGATACGTGTATCATGTCCGACGGAGACCATTAATAGATTTTTTTTTTCCAAAAACCTATATACTCTCTCCGTTATTAAATTGATGTCGTCGTTAATTTTTAACATTAACTTTGATCATTCGTCTTATTTAAAAAATTAGTTTAAATATATAATATTTTGTTATAATTTAATTTACTGAGTATATTAAAGTTATTTGAATCACATCCGTCGAATATCCCACAAAGAGTGTCGTTTTAGCCTCCCAGTTCCACCACCACGTGCAGCTCTCATCCTTTCTTCCCAGCACAGTTTTCGCATTGTTTTCTCTGTCCTCCTCCCCAAATCCATGGCTGATAGCAGCGGAGACTACGAGCCCATCCGGCGCTGGATCATGATGCGACCCGAAGGAGCGCAGCAACCTCGGCGGGCCGCGGTCCTGAAGCTCTCCAAGGTCGCGGTGTCTCGGTGGAGCGAGCTCTCCAATGTCGCGGCGTCTCAGTGCAGCAAGCTCTCCGAGGTCGTGACGTACTGCCGGAGCGAGCTCTCCGAGGATGCGGCCGCTCGGGGAGCAGTGGCGACGATGCTTCGCCTCGGTCCGATGATGAGGTGGGCTAGCTGCGCCAGCTCGACGGCTAGGTGGGGCAGCACGGTGGCCCGTCGAGAGGCGGTGTGACGCTCTGATTAGGAGGAGGAGCTGCTGCACGGCAGCCAACGACGAGCAAGAGTGCCAAGTGCTGGCCGGCCAGAGGTCGCGTGCAGGCGAGGAGTGGTGCGGCCATGAGAGCAACCAGGCGATCCGTAAGAAGCTACGCGAGGATGAGGATTGAGTCGCATTAAATGAGGACAGCCAGCGATCACGAATAGGGGTGTGCAGGTCTTTTAACTCGCCGGCTATTTTGCAATTTAAATCCTAAAAGTCAATTGTATAGAGACGGTGGGAGTACAATTATCAGCACAATTATCGAATTTTCTTGTTTTTCACCGTTTTTAATTCATGTGCACACATTTAAAAGGTTAAATAAAAAGGTGATAGACAGAGTATAATACATACTCACTTCATTTTTAAATTGATGTCATCGTTGATTTTTAATTTCAACTTTGACCTTTCATTTTTTAAAAAAAAATTAGTTTAAATATATAAATTTTTAAATTGTGATTCAAATAACTCTAATGATTAATCAAATTATAACAAAATATATAATTTTTATCAAATTTTTTTAAATAAGACGAATAGACAAAGTTAGTATTAAAAATCAACGATATCAATTTAAAAACGAAGAGGCCAACAGAAAACAAGGAGAGAAAGAAAGATAACCAGAAAGTGTGAATGATACTTTAATTACTACTTTCTGTAGCTCTGAAAACTGCTCGTAGCCATTTTTTATTATTACTTATAAGTTTAACCATTTGCCTCATTTAATAAATTTATAAAATTTATTTATTTAATAATATGAGTTGTTATTGCGATTAAATTATTTTTATATTTGCATAAAATTTCGTAAGCGCTGGGCGTTTATTCTGCTGATCATTTTTGACTCTCATAAGCGTTCCACCCTCCCGGTGAAACATGCGGCGCCAACCAACCTTCCAGCCGAACCAATGTGCAGCCAAAATGCTGCGTGCGGTCTGTAGCCCGCTCCCCAAGAAAGAACCCCAGGGCGGCGCCGGTACTCCTCTCCAACAGGGACAGAGGAAGCGCGAAAGCGAAAGCGAAACCGACACGAACACCCACCCGAGTATCCGACCCAAAGGACGAATTCGAATCCCGGCTCAACTCACCGAACCGATTTTCCCCCATCTCTGCACCGATTCCCTTCGATCGATCCGCTCCCCTTCCTCCTCCGGAACAATCCAAGCCCGATCAAATCGAAGCTTCCGTCAGTGAGAGGGGAAGGCCCTGGTTAGGGTTTGGGGCCCCGCGCGGGCGGGAAGTGGGGGGATGGATCCGGAGCAGACGTTCCTGCGCGTGCACGCGCGCCTGTCCGGGATGCTGTCGCAGCTGCTCACGCCGCGGATCCGCCTCGCGCTCGAGTACCTCTACCTCGCCGGCGCCGTCGCGCTCTTCTGCCTCCTCGTCGTCATGCACACCAACTTCGTGCAGCAGGTATGGACGCTCTACCTCGATTTGTTTTAATCTCGTGCAGAGCCTGCTGTCTGGTTTTGCACTGTGATTGCTTGGGGAGCAATATGCTCGCCTAGTTTTGGTCGTTAGCTTCGATGAATTTGATTAAGCGCTGCTAGTTCGTCCACTTCTGTGCTGATGACTTTGCGGCTACGTAGTAAGAATGTTTGCCTTGCCAATTCCCATCCCATCCCATTTGTGATTCTTCAGTTCTTCTAAGCAAAATTCTTCCTAAAAATGTCCTTGAAGAGTGTAAACATCTTAACATCCGCCCAAAGAATATAAATAAATAGCGAGTACTACTAGTTAATCCCAAATTCTAGCGCTGTTCTGTGCGTTGGTAGTGGTACTGGACATTCAGTGGCAGCCCCTGCATATTTTGTACTATGTAAGTATTCATATTCACTTGGCATGTGCAATATGTATGTATTAACATTCACTTAGCATGCTGACATAATTTTTGATAGTTCACTTTATTGAATTGCTGCAAAACTGACTCTTATAATTTTTTCCATTTATCCATCCTTAACATGGGATCTCAATCCATGAAATATTCACAGTTAATTTTTAATGAGCCATGTGATGTTTACACGCACAGGTAGCAGATCTTAAATTCAGTCATCTAAATAATCTGTCTGTATCTGTTGTTCAGTCCTGTGAACTAGGTAGAAACAGGAGATTTGTACAATTTTCCAAACCACTGAGATCTGTGCACCCAAAAGGCTAAATTTGGAAGAAAAAATAATTTCTGCAGAAAATGAAAATAATGGAACCGTGTTTGATGGATTCAGTTGCTAATACTCTTTTAATTTTGCTATTGATATATCCGTGCCCAATGTTTAGCTTTAGCTTCTCATCTTTGAACTGTCTCTTGCATGTGAAGCCGGGATGCTCACGTGAGTTTTCTGGAATTGAATTTGGAGAAGCGCAACTTGTCCAAATCAAGGTATGTGTTAATGTCAGTTCACTCTTTGCTTTTGTTGTTTAGTTCATTCATTACTCTATTACTCATTCTTTGTTTCTCTTTCTCGTTCCATACTGGAAGCTGATAGAATTTCATTTGACTTTACTAAAATACAAGTGATTGTCTCCTTTTGGTGTAGATTTTAAACTCATCCATGGTTCACGTTGTAGGTTATCAGCGGGGGACTATGGGCCAGCAGAGGTGCTTCTTACATAATGGATCTCCAGAATCTGGGACGTTCAGCTGAGAAAATTTTAGAGGTTAATGGTGATAGGTTCAATATTCTGGCATCTAAATTTTGGTCAACTTGGGTTGGCCATGGAGCTAGAAGAAGTAAGCTAATGTCTAGAACTTGGAAGGGAGACACAGAATTTGAGCCTCAATCAGAGAATGGAGTTGACACAAGTGTTACAAATACTGTTCCAGGTGTATCAGACTTCAAGGCGGCTGGAGACGGTTCTGTACACCATCCTTTACCTGCTAAAGAATCGTTTAAAGCAGCACTCACATATTTGTTCAGAAAATGGTACCATCGCATTGCTTCATTCTGGAGGAACATAAAACAACTTTCAGAGAATGCCCTCCAATTGATGGTAAGAAATTTTACAAATATATTTTAAACTGGCTCAATGCATAACACTTTTGGTTGGTTCTTTATGGATAGTTTTTAAGGCAGAAAATAAGTTATTAGGTCATCGTTATTCCTTTTTAGTGGAGAAAGAGTCACTCTCTTAGGTGATTATTACCTTTGGCATCTTCTATTTCCTTCTAATAAGTCCTTGTGTGAATTTGTAAGTTAGTAGCATCTTATTTTGAGCATTGTCAATACTGTTTTAACATAAGTCAAGATTTACATTTAAGTAAAAAATGCTCACCAAGATATTTATTCCTGCTAAGTTTCATTAAGTAGCCTACCCCGATTTTTTTGGGACTAAAAGTTTTGTTGTTCTTGAGTTGCATAAACTGATATCATATCTTGTTTCATTTATGATTTTTGTGTTGCTGGTTTTATATGTCACATAACTAACTAGTCAAACATTCACATCTTTTATTCATTAGATATTTTCTTGCTTCATTCAATCACAGGTTAGATCGAATTGGAATGACTTCCTCCATGTCATAAAGGATATTCAACTGCCAAGCATGGATCATCTTGTGTCAACCGTAGGTAATGTCTTGGGTAAACTGTTCATATTCTTTGATGGCTCATCTAGAATGATGTTTGCATGAATCTTACAAACCTTGCCCTTTTGCTGCCAACTCCTACCATTGACATCTCGGTAGCTTATGTTGTTTGTTACAGTGCAGTGGTTTGAGAGAAGAAGCAAAGCATTTGAGCCTACCTATTTGTATGGTGTGGACAAGGTGAGACTATTCCGGGCTATGATATTACTTGGTCACTTAGCTACATTAGTATGCTTCGTGAACTTTTAGGCCACTCTTGGGTTATGGAGCTGTGTACGCACGACTAGTCAATCCTCTGCTGGTAATATACCATAAATATTCCATAATTGAGAATATGCCATTGCTGCACCACACCAATACATGTAGTACCATTGCTTTCATTTGTCCAGTTTATATCCTTACAAATCATGCCACGATTGGGGTGTTCCTCACTCCCTCTGTTGCTGCTTTAACAATCTGTTCTACAAACAATTCATGAGTTATGATGCATTGCACAACGCCAGTGCATCCAATTCCCTAAAACAAACCAATGCATCCTTCAGCGATCAAGTGATTGAGCTTCAAATCTGTTCTTTACATGGTAGACACAGATGCGCAAGCCTTCTCTGTGAACAGTCATTGCTATGGAACCTGCCGCTTGCCTTACTTGAGCATCACATCTATTTACTAGTCACGTATTCCAATGTTTTCTCAACACATTGGAGGAGCACAGCTAACTGCTGATTGCTGAACTGTTGTGCACTTTGTGAGCAGCCATGAGGTTAACGAATCACCACGGCATGTCAACTAACCTTGAATCAATTAGATAAAATTGCTACTTACATTACATTGATGGAGGTAAATTTTCTTATATTAACAAGGCAAAAAACATATACGGTCATTTTGACTAAGCCACACAAGTTCAATCTTATTAGAGCAAGACACAATGAATAAGGATTTTGAAAAGCAGTTTCGGTCTTGTTATCAGGACACTTTCCCCTTCTTGTCTTAACTGTATGCAAGCCTCAAGTTTAGCCAACAGGAAGGACCCATTCATACTTTCACTTATGTCTGTAGTACATATCTATTTGCATTGTAATTTGAGTCAGCCACTTGATGAGCTTTCTTATGTGTTCATTTCTTACCGCAGGGATATTTCTTTCTTTCAGAAGGGGCTAAACTCCGTCATGGTGTTCGAACAATCAATATCACGATTTCTGCTCGAAATCCTTGCCTTGGAAATAGGTTAGTGTTCAGTCTTCTTGACTTTTTCACTGCCTGCCTGCTTTTAAATGTAATAACTTGCAGTGTCATCTTCTCATAAGTGCAAAATATATATTTTTGTACCTTTACCATGCAAGCATACTATACTACGCTTTTGTGTTTCTTAGAGTATTAGGCAGCTATCCTTCTTAGCAGAAATTTTGTGAAATTTGATGCAGATACTACTGTTCACCTGCTCTTAATGACTAAGGCATTCATATCTGTCTAAATGCTCCCCATTTCACGAATGAGCCTCTAGCTGAGTTGATTACTTGGTTCTAGTAGCACCCCTTAGTTCCTGGGTTTGACCCCTCATGGGAGCAAATTTCATCTTGCGGTTAAAAAAATCCCCTTGTTTGTCCCACGCCAAAGCATTGGTCTAAGACCTGGACCAAGTTGGTTGTCATTCCCACATAGGCTAGGGTACCGCTATGTAAGGGTGGGGCAGGGGAGGTCAAGCTTTTTTTTAATGTTTCCTGTTTGTGTGCATAGTTGTTAGGGGTGCGAGCATGACCATTAGGGTCACCTTCAAACCTCTTTAGTTCTTTAGTCATTCAATGCAAAGAGGGATGTAGATAGTAGTTTGTAAATAAGATGTAAGCATCTCTCTCTCTCTCTCTCTCTGATGGTTCTCCTGCAGTTCCTAGTGTTGTCTTGTATGTAATACTTCAAATTTGGTCTTGTTGTATCAGGCTGTCAACCCTAACCTCTACTTTGCTTTCAGGTGGCAGCAGCTTCTAATAAACAGCATTGTTGGCTATGATACTATACTTACTAACAGCTTGGTGAACTCTCCTGGTCATGGTATGCTTCTGGTCCAATCATGCTTCTATTATTCTTAATCTAGAATAATTCTACCTAATGATAACATACTTTGTTCAATAGTTTGGTTTGCGATAAACGAATAATGTGTTGCACTTGCTTGGAGGCATGTTAACACACTTTTAGAATTTGTGTGAATGATTGTATCACAGCTGATTTTATTCGGTATGATACACAGGTTATCTATATAACTTTCAGACAAAGGAGTTTTATGATCTCAGTTATGGGCATGAACCACCAGAAGTTCCTACTAGATTTGGAGGTTTGTTATGTTTTCTCAATATTTACAGCTAACCACTGGGCATTTTACATGCCACAAACTTTCCAATTAGAAAATATAGGAGATATACAAAAGGCTCATAATTTCCTCTCCATGAATGAAGTCTCATGCATTGCAAATTTGGTGTTTGCAGATTACTTTGTGACAAAATGTGGTGTACTTCTAATGTCACTTTTTGTCTTTTTCACAACCACCATGTCTGTTTCGTTTACTCTGAGAGAAACACAATCCCGAATGCTTAGGTTCACAGGTTTGTGTTTCTTTCTGTTGGTCCTGACCTCAGACTGCTATATGTTTAAGTTTTTTACTTCACCATAAATAATACTTTGCATATTGCTCTTCACTGAAATTTTCAGTGCAGCTTCAACACCATGCGCGGCACCAACTGCCCACTTTTCAGTTGATCTTTGTGCATGTCATTGAATCATTGGTTTTTGTTCCGGTATGGGAATATTATATGGTGTTTTCAGATTTTTGAAAATTGTGGCAAAAAGCTTTAGCTGCAGGCTTCAACGATCTCATAGCTCATTCTTTGTTTCTGATCTGTGTAGATTATGATTGGGATCCTCTTTTTCCTATTTGAGTTCTATGATGATCAGTTGCTTGCGTTTCTAGTGTTGACTCTTGTATGGTTATGTGAGCTATTCACGATGATCAGGTACTATCTTCCATAACATATTGCTTTTCTCATATTCTGAGGCCTCTATCATGGAACAGCTAAACTTTCCAGTAAAACTGTGGGTGAGCATCATATATTAGAAAAGAGATAAAATATTATCACTCCGCCTGTAGAATTAATACAGCTACAAGGGACGCATGTGGATGCATTTATACTTTGTTGAACCTGTTGACTTAAATTTCTGATACTTATATTGCCGCCTGTAGAATTAATACAGCTATAAGGGACGCATGTGGATGCATTTATACTTTGTTGAACCTGTTGACTTAAATTTCTGATCCTTATATTGCAGTGTGCGGACATCTATATCAATGCAGTTCTTTCCACGTTTTTTCTTGTTGTACTTCCTGGTCTTTCACATCTACTTCTTCTCATATGCTTATGGTATGTGCATTCTGTAGTATCTAATACTTGATAGAGTTTCTCTTCACCTTATTGAAAAGCTAAGGGCAGTGGTACTCTTTGTTTATGACATGCATTTATGTACTCTTTACCAGGCTTCTCCTACCTGGCTTTCTCTGCTACAGCAGCATTCATGCAGCATCTGATATTATACTTTTGGAATCGTTTTGAGGTATGTCTTCCTGTTCTGGTGCTTGTCTATTTATCATATCACCCTTTATCCTTGTAAATGATGAACTGATTATTGTTAGATGCTTAGATTTGAGTTAGCGCAATGGCAGTGCAACATTACTTTGAATATACAATCTGTCAGACTTGCTTGTATTATCCTTGAATGATTCACCCAAAACTGATTGATTCATCTGGGAGATTAGGATGCATAAAAGAAAGTGCACATAATTGGCTCATCAGCTCCAACAATAATCACTTGTTTTTCATGATGTTTTCTTTGGATCCATGTGGTGTTTCAGGTGCCAGCTCTTCAAAGATTCATGAGGAGCCGAGCTCATATTCAACAACAAACGGGTGTCCAGATCACATCCTCAACCATCTATACATCTACTTTACACATTGCCAGGTTAAATATGAGGGACGGAGGCCTTGGTGCTGCTCGTGAAGCAGATGCCCTATTGGCTCAAGATGAGTCTGCCAGAAACCAGCAAGAGGGTCAACAGAATGCAAATTCTGAGGCAACCACCAACAACCTTATGCAATATCAAGATCAAAATCCCCAGCAAGCTGACAATCCACCAGCAGGCTCAGGCTCCATGAATCCATTTGGTTCCCTATTGCTGTGGTTGTTAGGAGGTGGTGCTTCTGATGGCATAGTTTCATTTTTCTCCTTGTTCAGAGATGTCCATGATCATGGTCAAGATTTCACCGATCCACCTCGGAACGAAAATGACCAGGTGACATAGAATCATGAAGATGAAAGTGGAGAACTGAAGAAGCAATGGTACTCCCTGTGGGTGTTTGGGCAGCAACAATCAATTTCTATGAAGCTGATATAACACCTGCATCCCTGTCAAAAGATAATGACGAATACTGATTACAGCATATACAGACTGGTGTTGGCTGGGCATACCATGTTAGTTTGTTCGTCTATTCATCGCTTTTTCGCTTAGCAGGTACGGATGTTGAATTGTGTATCTGTTCATGATATATGCTTTCCCCACCTTCGGAATGGGGATGCCCATTCCTGTCCTGTATATAAACGTTTTCAGTTAACAGCATTCTGAATGTTGGCAAATTCTTTATACTCCCGTACTGTCGGTCATGTAGCAGACAATGTCATTGTATACAACCGTGACTGAATTCTACTAGTGCAAATCAATGGCATGGATTCATGGTTGCATATGATATTCTTATTTCCAACTTTACATATTAGTCCATGAAATTTGACACTTTGCTGATTGATGCCTCTTCGTAACTAAAAGGGGAACCATTTAACGTTCAAACGCAGCATGAGTTGTGGTTTGTGAATTTATACAGTAGGGGTGCATGTGCCATGGTACAAGTTCAGCCATTTTCAAACAATAGCTACTTACAGAGTGACTGGTTGCTGGTATCAACATGAGCCTGGCTGGGAGGCTCATGCAGGCGGAGCTGAGCCAGGATCTATGAGTGCAGCTTTCAATGACTGGTTTGCTTGTGTGTTCCTCGTGTTCCTCCTTGGGTCAGTTGTGATGTTGTTTGGTAGACCGAATGAAAAATGATCCGGTTACCTTGGATCGTATTGGTGAGATTACCACCGTTTTTCACCCAACATCTAGCGCCAAGACTTCTCGCGCCAAGATTTTAACTGTGGCGCCAATGGTGAAAATGTAAAGTTCTAAATATTATCGGAGCTTTAACTACTATTATTAACCACAATAATTTAAGTCACAAGAACGTATAATACACTGAAACCGCTATTATTAGCCACAATATTACTAGAATTTATATATGAGCAACACCATTTATATCATCACAAGCTTAGATCATCATAGCATATACATCAAGGAAAGGTGGAGGACCTAAATCTGCTTTGAAGGCAAGAACAAAAGCCAAAGACAAGAACAAAAGCAATTACTTAAAGGGAAAGATGGAGATCAATCTCTCTCCCGTCGTTGTCCTTCAAATCGTAACTTGCAGCAATTAATTGAAATAATTAAGAAATAGTGTTTACCTCATTATTGTTGCACATGAATTTGCACCAGCACTATGGATAAGTTCTCAGTGCCTGCATCATCTTCCTTAGCGGCGGCCAGCTGCACAAATCTAATGCCTTTGAGTTTGATCCAGAAGCATTCGAGGTAGAGGATGAAGTGGATGAAGCAGCACGACGCAGTGAGAAATTTCAGCTGCTTCACAAGGTACACGAGGTGCATCCAGCCAACGACACGACGTTTACAGAAACGAAGAGCCCATCGATAGAGAGGAGCCTAGGGATCTCGAGGTCTAGTTCACCGCCACCTCGACGACAAGCAGCAGCATTGACAGGATTGGAGAGATGCAGAGTCCGTCGCCTGTCCGCGGTGTCACTCGAAGTTCTTCCGCACGGCTGCCACCATCCGCCGCCCGGTGGCGGCGACAGCGAGCGTGGCGGAGGCCGCACCCGTTAGCCGACCTGGTACACCCATCTCCATCTTGCTCCCGTCCACCGACGACCCCGACTCAGCCACCTCACGGATGGACTCATGGACAAGCCGAACAGGGAAGGGGTGGCCTCGCCGCCGAGAGTAGAAGGTGGTGGGGGAGAGCCGGAGAAGAGAGAGTTGCGGCGCAAAGAGCGGTGCGGTTCCGCATTGCCTCAGATGCTTCGCACGCTGAACAGACGCAGTCTGGCTTGGCAGCGAAGCTCGATCCCCACGTATCAGTCAGGTTAAGCTGCAGGGGCTCGCCTGCAGGTGGTGAGCCTGACTCGGAGGCAAGGCCTGGCAACCAAACTAGCGCAGGCTGCATGAGTGGACGTGGCCGGGGGTCGTGCGACCAACCAATCACTACCTTAGGGCGCCCACTCAGCAGAACCGAGGCGGACCCCCTCCTCCTGAGGCTGGCAAAAGCAATTTCAAATCAAACCTCGCGTCCGCCGCCGAGCCCATTTCAAACGCCAGAAATCCCCCAAAGGAGCGGCGAGAACCCGCAGTGGTCCCTCACCTCTTCTCTTTCCTCTCCTCCAAAGCGGAGGAACCCAAGCGAGACAGACCGAGAGCGCGCAGCCGCCCGCGGTGCCCAATCCGATTCGGCTCTCTCTCCTCCTCGGGGAGATCTATTGGCGGTGATGCCACTGGGGGACGGTGCGGCGGGGATGGCGGGGGACTTCGCGCTTCCGGACGAGGTGCTGGCCGCGCTGCCGCGTGACCCGTACGAGCAGCTGGATCTGGCGCGGCGCATCACGGCGATGGCCATCGCCGGCCGGGTGTCCGGGCTGGAGCGGGAGGCGGCGCGCCTGCGCGCGGAGGCCGCGGACAGGGACCGCGAGAACGGGGAGCTGCGGAACCGCGTCGCGCTGCTAGACGCCACGCTGCAGGAGACCAACGCCAGGCTCCGCGACGCACTCGAGGACAATGTGGGTTTTCAGTTTTCGCCGTCTGTTCTTGTTTCTCTTTCCGCAATGGCGATCCAGCGTGTGCTTTCGATTTGACTCTGCTTCCTGCGTTGTGGGTGCAGATTATGCTCAGCAAGGAGCGGGACTCGCTGGCGCAGACGTCGAAGAAGCTGGCGCGCGACCTGCAGAAGGTGGCCTCTTTGCTCTGCTCTCATCCTTTAGATATTATAGTTCCTGGATTGCTGTGGCGCTGTGTGGCTTGGATTAGAAAACTTGCTAAGACATGAATCTTAAAGAGCGATCGAATTATCGAACCCTGTTGAGAGTGTCCTACTGAACGTCCTCCTTAGCTTAATGTAGCAGTCAAAGCGTAGATGATGGAAGGAGAGGTCTCTATTTGAGCTAAGGTACCTTTCTCATTCAGTGGGGCAAATTGGACTGTGGTTTCAATAACTGGGATTGAATTTGAGAGGAAGGATATCTTCTCCACACTTGCTCCAAATTACAGTAAATTGGTACTAAGTAGTAACTAATTTGACTTAGATGAAATACTACCAAACATCCTGCTACAGTAACAAGAATAAGAGCTTCGCACTAATAGTAGGCAGCAGTGGGATTTCCCTGTCCATCCTTTCTTGTGTGAAATCATTGAAAAAAATTGTTTTGTGATAAGCATATGATGTTTCAGCTTGTCCGTTGCAATCTCTCTACCTTTTTCCCTAGCATTTCTTATTTGACAACATTCTAAATATATATCTGCTTCACTGTCAGCTGGAGTCATTCAAGAGGCATCTGATGCAGTCTTTGAGAGATGATAGTTCATCGGTGCGTTCATCTATTTAACCAGTATCACATTATAATTATTCACATGCGTTTCTTAATTTGAGGTACGATTTGAGGCTGTTGTTTTTCATCGACCACATGCTGATTCCTTCTTGAGCAGCCTCAGGAAACTGTTGACATTACAACCTGTGACCAGGCAGTGGCATCGAAACTATCATCATGTGGAGGTTATATATATTTACATTCAATATATTTCATTATATTAACCATTGCGAATATGTGCCTATGATCCTAACTGCTATTTTCTTACTTTCAAATTTTGAAGATGGTGCATCTGTCAGCCGTGCTATGTCAAATGTATTGAACGAGTCACTCGATGTTGGAAGCACAAACCGAGAAGGTTTTGTTTGCAATTTCTTGTTTATCTTTGCAGTCATTACTCGTTACACGATAACAAGATTTTTGACAAGTTACATTCTTCGAAATCTGTTTGATACAGCTGCAAAGCCTCCAGTCCAAAAATATGCCTACTCGTCACACATCACCCCTCGACTTACCCCGGAAGCCACACCTAAAATAATGTCAACTTCTGCTTCTCCAAGGCGGATGTCTACCACAGCAACACCAAAGTTAATGTCAGGTGCTACCTCGCCAACTAGATCTCGAATTGAAGGGCACATGTCAATGACACCATGGTATCCATCAAGCAAGCAATCCTCTGCAGCTAGCTCACCTCCACGAGGACGTCCCAACCCAGGTTTAATTTCTTCTGAAGAGATATTTCTTACTGAAATTATGATATATTACATTGATAGCATAAATATTGTTAATGCTGGGGCTTTCAGGTCGCACTCCTCGTATTGATGGGAAGGAATTTTTCCGTCAGGCTAGGTTGCTATCTTACCCTCTTTTTTCATTGCCTGCAAATTTGATTGATGATATATAATAGTGACAAAGATCATTTCAACTTCCAGGAGCCGTTTATCATACGAACAATTTGGAGCATTCTTAGCAAATATCAAAGAACTCAATGCTCATAAGCAGTCTCGAGAGGTTGGTTGGTTGAGTCGGTGTACTGATTTAATTGATATTATGTTTTGTCAAATTCTAAACTACATAACTTTTTGCATGTACATCTCAATCAGGTAACTCTCAAGAAGGCTGAAGAGATATTTGGTCCAGACAACAAGGATCTTTATCTCTCTTTCCAAGGCTTACTAAACCGTAGCATGCAATAGGAATCTTGCCACTCTGTTCTCGATAAGATCATCTAGTAGCAAATTTTGACTTTCGTAAGCTCCCTCATCCATGTTTTATGCTCATTTCTTGTTGGAATTACAGTTACTGTGATGTTACTATATTAGTAACTTATCGTCACCTAGCTGCGGAGAGCGATGTTCAGCATCGTCACAGAATCTTCAGTAGCTGTTGCAACTACCAGGTCTTCCTTTGAACAAAAGGGCTGTAGTTTCTGTTAGTGCTGTACTTCCTGAAAGGGGTGAACATTTTGTTGTCCTTGTTAGGTTACAATTTGTTCAGTGAGGCATCCTTGTAGCAATGCAATTGCAAAACAAACTTGGCAAGTATTTCTACCGAACCTTCACCTGCCATGGTCTTGCTGGGATTTTTTTTATTCTGCCTTCTGTGAACCTACTGCTGCTGCCAAAGCTTGATCAGTTTATGCAAAACAGTGACAAGACTGGTTTCACATAGCAGACTCGACCTGTTTAACTTGGCAAGTGCTCAGCTTGCAATGCATAGCATGAAACACACCAATATTTGTAACACTGTTCCACGTCCACGTCCACATGGAAGGACAGCCAAAAATACAGCCTTGGGCACACTGAATCTAGTATTGGAGAAGGCTTCTATGATTCACCTTCCTCCCATTGTCACGATATTACTGCGCGCACACGCCATATAGTACTCGTACTTAATACTCGTATATACCAACTACGAGACCATTTGTGACTCAAAACGGCACCTGATCACAAGCTAAATCACCTGGAAGAACCTATCTTGACTGGACCCACGAGCCCCTGTGCAGTCAGCCATCCTAGTAAGGCCAGAGCAGGGAGCCGTCCACGCTGTAGGGCTGGTCCACGACCGTGTCCAGCAGCTGCGGCGTGGCGTTGCACTCGCAGTGCGCCTCCGTCCGCTCCATCTTGGGTGACGACATGGACGACGGCGAGCCGGTGCTGGTGCTGCTGCCGCCGCCGCCACAGCTCCCACAGACCGCCTTGAGCCGGTGCGCCATGTCGGCGTTGCTCATGCTGAGCTTGACCATCTCGGCCTGCGCCAACGCCAGCTGCGTCTGGAGCGTCTCCACCTGCTGCTGCAGCGACGAGATGGCGGCGACGCAGCCGTAGACCGGGTCCCGGACGCGCGCGTTCGCCTCGTATACCAGGCTGCTCACCGCGTCCCCTCGGTGCTGCACTGGAATGTCCTGCAGTGCCATGGAAAAGTTTCAGAACATTTGGTTTCTTTCCCAAAAAGGCATCAGAGTATCAGATAAAGTGGAATCACGTTTGACTATTCGTTTTATGTAATATTTCTACTACTACTACTAATAATAATAATAGTAAAAACTAAACAATATTTTAAAATTTGAAAAAGATGGATAACCAACATAATATTTGAAAGTCAAGCGATGATTTAGTCTGAAATGGAGCAACAAGATACAAAGACAAGTCAGCAGACATTCCTGTTCATACATGAGAGAGACACTTCGAATCTAGGAGAAAGGATGCGGAAAAGATCGCGAACATGTCTGCATGTTTGGCGCAGCCGAAAGTCTCCTTTTCAAATGGCATGTGCCTGCATTCACTTGCCTCAAGACGATGGCTGCTGCAATCAGAACGGGGACGGACTGTTGTTCCAAACGACTCGACGCATAGGAAAATCTCTCTTTGATTTGGAGATGTGATCAAGGCCTCGAGGCCAAACAGGGTACAAACCCTTGTTCCAAACAGATGTCTACGGTACTTGCTAGACATGTCTCCGGCACATGCCGATGAAAACACAGCAAATCTAAATGGGATGATTCTTCCACTGATCCGGTTGACTGTTGCACTGCACATCTTTCTGAGCAGTGAAAGTAGCATATATATTTGCCCATACCTTGTCGAGTTCATGATTGCTGAATTTTTAATGCACCAAAAAAAGTTTGGTAAAAAAGGAAGATTTTGCGTACCTAATTAAGGAATGCAGTAGCTAAGCTGTTAAAATTTTAGAGCTACTCTTGAAGTTAAGAAACAAGTTCAAAAGCGACCAAGTTGGAGGAAACTTTGGTGAAGACTATATTCGAAATCAGTACACATTGTTAGTGTAAGCTTATGTAAAACCGCAATTGGATCACGATGATCCATAAAGGCACGATCGCAAGGACTAGAGAACAGAGTGTGTTCCAGCCGCACACGGCTAGATCGCTTGACGCATCCATTTAGAATTAATTTGATCCATATCATTACAATTTTAAAAAATTTAAAATATATTATTTAGATCCACTTATCGTTCTTTTATTTGCAAAATTTTATTTTTTATTGACACATAAATAATATATTTTAAAATTTATAAAATTATAATGGTACAAATCTAATTTCCCTCGCATCGACGCCGGAGGAAGGAACGAGCAACCAGCGAACGAGTTTACCTGGAGCAGCTTGCTGACATTGCTAGCCCCGAACACCTTGTGCATATTGGCGAACTTGCGCGGCTCCGCCGGCGGGAAGTAAGGCGCGAACACGCACCCCGCCGCGCACCGCCGCCGCAGCAGCTTGCACGCCGCGCACGGCGCCGTCGCGCCCGCGCCTCCTCCTCCTCCTCCTGACCCCGCCACCGCCACCTCGTCCCTCATCGCCGAAGATCCCGGAGCCTGTTTCGCAGCGCACGCACCTTTCGGTCACTTGGAGTGGAGCGGAGACGCGACTGCTACTCGTATATGGTCGTTGCCAAAAGAACGGCGGCTGTCCTAGTGGCTAGATGTAGGCGAGGACGGGGCAGGTTGGCTGGCTGGCTGGGGTCGTGAAGAATAAGCGCTTGGCTTTCTATTCTAGCCGAGGCAGGGAGGCACAGATACAGAGCAGAGCAGTCTCCATAGGAGTAGACAGACAGATCGCGCCGCTGCTGCACAATGATTCGTGCCTCCCCTTCCTTTCTTCCATGATCCCATCGATGGATCCAAATCCTCTCCCGTAGGGAGTAAACGGGAGAGAATCCGGGCCCCCCATCGATCGGCTTCTTTCACTCCATCCCCATCGTCAGGCGATTTAGGAACTTTCAGGCGGTTGTTTGAGATGTCGGTTCCTTTCCTTGTCTCTTCTGTTGGCCTTGTCAGGCGAGATCCTACTGGAAGCGTTCTATTGGGATGGAGTACCAAGCTTCTGTGGGTACAGAACGCGTTCAAGTTCACAGAGAGAGAGAGAGAGAGAGAGAGAGAGAGAGAGAGGGGCCGGCCGGCGAGGACAATAATCCCTCCATCCATCTTGGTTGGTCCGGCGGTGGCAGGACGGACAAGATGGGTGAGGCATGGCGGAGCGATTAAAGAAAACTGCATCTTTTTTGCAGGTCTGTTGTACTAGTACAACGAGACCGCGGTGATGACCACTTGATTCGCAGCTGTGATTTTCCCTTTGCCTTTTGGAGACACCCATCCATGTTTCCCCTCGCCCGCTTTTGCTCTTTCCCTGTGCAGTTCAGATTTACACGCATATCAGCCACCTGTTTCCCTCACGCGGCTCCGGTTTCTGCACTGTAGCTACAGTGTAGCAACCAGAAAAAGCTCTCAAATTGTGTCTTGTTCGATTCAGATAAAAACGGTTTATATAAACAGTGTTTCTACTGTTTCTATAGTATATAAACAGTAGCATAAGTCGATGAAAATAGACCATATCAAATGAGGCTCTTAGAGCTCGTTAAGCACGGCTCACATCGGCTCGGGCTTATACTAGTTACAGTAACTATAATAGTATATATGTTTGAAAAACTTTTAAAATGTTATTGTTCGACACGGGTGAAAACGGTTTATTGTGAATTTGATATGCGACGAACCATCATCGGCAGCAGATGCCCCACCGTGAGGATGCACGACCGATGGGATGGCAGAAAGCATGGCTGCACAGCCCAACCGCACGGCACCGCTCCGGCAGACAGAGCGCACACGAAATCGCAAATCAGCTCTTTTACATTCACGACGCGCCTGATCCGCGGAAGATCTTGGACGACCGAACAGCAAGCACTCCACTGAAGGACAGTACTGTACTTGGTTTGGATACTGTACTTGTCATGAACATGCACCTGCGTTGTTCTCGGCAATACCCTCACGTGCATGATGCATGGGCGATTCGAAGCAGCTTCGTTTTCCTTTTCAATGGGGAAAGCGAAAGGGACGCCGCCCTGCTTTGTAAACTAAACAAACATCTTTAAGCAGCAGATTAGGACTCTAACTAGGACTTTGCTAAAGTAACATAGTAAGACTAAGACCCCATGGAGAGGAGGTGCTGCGTGCAGCGTGCAACTGGCAACAGAGCCACTGATGATGATCCTCTAGAGTGCAGTGCAGACAATGTATCCACCGGTCTGCCTGACCCACTGTCTACTCTCTACTGTCAACTGGCTGCTGCCAATCAAACTGTTTTGTTATTCCAATTAGAGTAAAATTGTATAATTCCACTACCTCTGCTTTGTTTTTTTTATAAAGGAAACAGGCGTGTAGTGCACATTCTCATGAAAAAAGTGAGTGTTAGGCATAATTTTAGGTTCGCTCACCTTGGGACAATCCTTGGCTTGGTGACCATCAAGATAACACTTCTCACAATAGTAGTCATCCGCCATGAGCGAAACTATCCATGCAAGGATATGATCCTAGGCCTTTGGGGTTGTGGTTGTTGACAAGGTTCTGACTTAGAACATCGTTTTGAATTTGCCTTCCTCTAATAAGCCGCTCAAAGGCATCCATCATGGCATCTCTCTTTTTCTTGAGCTTCGTGTATTCCTTCAAAATGTTAAGCTCAAGAGAGTTAGATCACAAGAAGTAGAAGCTTCATTTAAATGCTTAGAAGAGTTAAAAAGAGAGTCAAGATCACAAGCTTCGTGGGTAAGGACCAATTTCTCATTAGCTCTATGTGCTTCTCCTTGAGTGACTCGTAGGATTCGTAGAGCACCATAAGAGTGCTTTAGGGCATTGAGTTCACCCTCAATCTCTTGAACTCGAAATATCGCTACTTCATGCTCTTTGGTCACACTTTGCTCTTCTTATTCTTCTTGATGATGGTCTTGTTGGCCTTCTTAAGGATGAGGACTAGATCGTCATAGCTCAGTGCATCATCATCATCATCATCATAGTTCTCTTTTTTTTCTTCTTTAAGATCATCATCTTCATCCATGTAACCCTCACAACTTCGAGCCATCAAGCACAAAGGTGGTCGTGGAAGCTCATTGTTAGAGCTTGTCATAGCGATTCCCGCAAGCTCTTCATCTTCGCTTGAAGAGGAGTCGAATCATCATCGGTGAGCCATTCACCAACAATGTACACCTTGTGTGGTGACTTCCTCTTATTCTTGCCTTTGCTCTTCTCTTTGATAAAGAACTTTTTGAATTTTTTCTTTTTAGCTTGTTCTTCATCATCGCTCTCACTTGAGACTTGTTTCTTGCTCTCTTTCTTGGGTTTGGAGCACTTTTTCACAAAATGGCCTTTTTTGCCACAATTAAATTATTCGGAGCTACGCTTTGAGAATGAGGGTCTTCCCTCGCAAAATAGCTTCTTTATTAGGAGGGCAAAGTCCTCATTGTCGCTCTCATCATTCTCCACCTTCTTCTTTTTCTTCTTCTTTTTGCTCTTGCCATTAAGAAATTTTTCAACTTGTAAAACAAAATTTTTGGGTAATTGAGTGTCGGTGGAGGTACCCAACATATATCTCTCATAGGCCATTAGATTCCCAAGCATGACAACCATGGAGAGGTTCGTCAAGTTGGTTTGAAAGATACACATGACGATAGAGTTGTAGCTTGGCAACAACATTCTCAACAGCTTCCTCATGATCTCAATGTCATCAATTTTGCTTTTGAGGCTCAAGGTATTAATCTGCTCTACCACTACATGCAAACGAGAGTAAACGCTGTTAGCTTTTCATGTGGCAACATAGTGATAGAGTCATATTTGTTCTTGAAAGCATAATAACACTTTTTCTTAGCCTCAGTGGAGCCTTCATGAATACTTTGCAATTGAGACCAAATTTCATTAACGGTGGATGATGCATTGATTTTAGAGAATATATTTTTGGAGATGCAGCCAAAGATGACATTTTTGGCCTTTTCATTGAAATTGATAAAAATGAGACCAAGTCTCTCATTCGCATTTATCACTTTTTGGGTCACATGCCACGTTTTCCTATAGATTAACTCTAGGTAGGCTTGCCTACGGGCCTTCCAATAAGAGTAATTGTCTCCATCCAATACGGGAGGATGTTTCGTCCCGTTCGGCATCCTTACTCAAGGCGGTGAAGCTTAAAATTGAGCACTTGGCTCTGATACCACTTGAAAGAATCCAGAACACCGAGAAAGTGGGTTGAGTCGGTGGACTTATAGGACTTAATTAACTACAAACTTAAACTATGCAATCACAACAAGAGCAACCTAAACAAATCTAGTACGCCAAGACACCTAATAATATTTGTGGTAAGAGAAAGACAACAAGCAAATAGTAGCGCGATAGCCACCAAGAGGAATCGTAAAGCATCCTATAACTCTATTCAACAAGATGAAATGTGAAAAGAAAAGAGAGAAAGAGTCAAAGAGAATGCTCAACGATTTTTTTCAAGGTCTTAAAAGGTTGGCGCCTTCCCCTAATCTTCGTTGGACCACTCCTGTCGCAGTATCGGTCCCTTTCGCGGTTTCCGAAATGATGCTCCATGGGTACGCTTCCGGAGTGAAAACACTGGCGGCCCAACTGTCGCACACAATACCCTCGTGCTAGAGTAGGCCTCCAAGGTTTCGAGAGCTTCCTCTTGGTGCCCCTTTTGATTGAGAGACTCAAAACCGCTCACAAACTTAACATCGTCCTCCACAATCTCCTCAGAAGTTTGAACACCGACTCCTAGACGATCTAAACTGCTAAACTAAGAGTAATAGGTAAAAATCACTCTTCTCAAAGCCTCACGAGCTCTAAAAGTGTGTAAATGCTTCTATCACTCTTTTACTAGCACCACAGATCTCTAATCTTGGTTTGTGCTCTCTTCTTAGTGTCCTTTGGTCTCTTCCAAGTCTGCTCTAGCAGTTCAGATTGACCTCAGACACACTTAGAAAACTAAATGATTCCCCGGCGCGTTGCCACGGGAATTTAAGGATCGTTAGATAATGATATGAAAATGCACGCTTTGCTGTAGAGAAATTTTAGGCATATTAAAATGCTATGTAATAATGAAAAATTAATGTAATATTATGATTTATTGTGATTGACTCATCCAAGTCATATAAAGAAACAGGAAGAAGATGACAGAACAGAGATAAATAAGAAGGTAAACATGGATAAACTGCAAACCTGAGATTTTGAATCTGAAAGCATAAAAAATAAGAAAATTATCTTCCTGAGAAAGTACAAACTCAGCTTAGAAACTTAATTGATAGCTGAAATTTCACTATTCAGTCACTCCTAGGAAAAATGGTTGATTCCAGTGGTGAGTTATTCATGTGTCGACAATAGGAGATATTGTACCTCTACTCTCGAGTAATATACAGAGTCCAGCTAAAAATGTATTCTTTGTACCTGGAGAGGTAAATGATTGGGAAATGCTAGCTATATTCACCAGCTTCTAGCTTAAAACTGTTTTTGGGGGGGGATGGAGTGCGCTATCCCCTCAAAGCTTATGGGATAAAATCTCCTGCAGTTCATCTAAGATTTACAAATAGTTTCTGCAGAGAAATTTTCAGAGCTCTTGAGATATATGTGCAATTTCTGAACTGATGCAGAATGAAAATGGAATAAAAACTTTCTTCTGTCACCATCCAATTCTTATCCAAAATGATTCAATTGTCATTCATTTGTATTTTCCAGATGTATCAATTGGTTAGGAAGCTTCCAGAAAAT
>BCLF01000019.1:3225618-3295342 GCA_001602275.1 Zoysia japonica | reverse complement strand
CCGCCCCCATCTCATTCTCCTCCCATCGCTGGGGCGCCGCCGCCGAATCCCACCGCCGACCTCACCGCCACTCAACCGGCGAAGCTCGCCGCGACCAGGGAAGCTCGCCGCGACCTCGTCTTCGCTCCAGCAGGTACCAACGCCGCCACCTCGTCTCCACCCCGCCTCCACCGAGCCTCCACTCCACCGGCCACTCGCCGTCGACCCCGCCGCCGACCCCGCCTCCACCCTGCCACCACTACACCGTCCAAGCCCGCTGCCACGCGTCTTCACTCTGGCCACCACCCCTGCCTCCACCCAACCTCCGCTGCGTCGGCCACCTCCTGTCCGCACCCTGCCTCCACCGCACCTCCAGTCCATCGGCCAACCCCACCGCCAGCTCGCCTCGCTCGCCCCGATCCATTTGGAGATGACAGAAAAGGGCAACGACGAATCACTCCTGATCCAGTTGATAAAGGATGGTCGAAGAGTAGGAAGTGGTGGACTGCATATCTTACTCCAGTTGAAGTTGGCGTTGATTTTGTTGTTGATTTTGTTTCGGACACCCAGAAATATGGTGACAATGAGTTCATCTCCATTCTCACCTTTGGACTGGCCGCGAGAGCACAGGAGCGGGTGAGACGGTATATTTTCTTTGATACAAAGCATTTATTTTCCTTGCATTACTACTACCTAGATTTTGAATTTGTTTAATGCCTACATTTGCAAATTGGTGCTACTCCTAGAAACTACCTGGAGTCAAGAGGTCGGAAAGATGACGAACTATTACAACTTTGTGGGATCAACACATCTCGAGCGCAATCCATACATGTAGTAAGTTGCGTAGATGATCTCAACGTTGCGACAATGTTCTATTCTTGAGCTTAAATATCTCTTTTCTTTTGATAGGATGATGGCTCGGAGGCAATTATAGTTGATGACTCGGAGCCAATTATAGTTGAAGACTCAGAGGCAATGGTGGTTGATGACTCGGAGTCAATTATAGTTGATGACTCGGAGCCAATTGTGGTTGATGACTCGGAGCCAATAGTACGGTGAGTAATACCCAATCAAACTATATGTTGTCCTAGGAGTATTATTATAGTACAAGTACTGATGTCCAATTACATAAGGTAGAGTAGATCATACTTACTAGACTATCCTTCTAAATTCGAAACACTAAACTTTGCCACCCAATTTATAAAATGTGGGTGCTGCCAAAAGCTAAACTTTGTCATCAATTTACAAAATATCTGATCTCAAAAGCTAAACTTTGTCATCCAATTTATAAAATATGTGACCCCACAAGCTAAACTTTGTCATCCAATTTACAAAATATCTGACCCCAAAAGCTAAACCTTGTCACCTGCTTGCATAATCCATCAACCATTAGCACCTAGAATCTCTCTAGCACTTTGAACCAAGCTGAGATCACATGAAAGACTTGAAGGAAGCAAACCAAGTCTTTCAAGTATCTTTGTTCATATGGGGTTGCTTATATTTATTACCACCACCACACTTCATAGTTTCATTCATGCAAGCTTGTAAGGACAGGTACACTCTTTTTACCTTAGACATCTCATAGTCATTATACTCCTTCTCCACATCATGAATCAACTCTTCTAAGATCCTTGGACTTGTCTTGTCAGTCAAAGATTGGCGGGAACTAAAGAACCCTAAGTCAAGTATATTCATGTCTGGTGAATTGGCTGGCTGCTGCATCAAACGAATGTCGAGCCCAGTTTCTTCCACAGATGCTAAGAAATCTGGGTCTGTTGGAAACACATGGGTCTTGGCATTGCCTTGTTGAATGAATATAGTACTCCCTGCATGTTGTTGTGGCCAATTTGCTGCA
The DNA here is from genome assembly GCA_001602275.1 of Zoysia japonica. Taxonomy (NCBI): domain Eukaryota; kingdom Viridiplantae; phylum Streptophyta; class Magnoliopsida; order Poales; family Poaceae; genus Zoysia; species Zoysia japonica. Next base: position 3,293,508 of record BCLF01000019.1, on the reverse strand, counting down.
ATGGCAGGCAAGACCTTAGTAATCATATACTCTCTCATGACATCTCTTGTCACAATGACTGATTTTTTAACCATGGTCCCTTTTGGCCTATTTTTGCTGTTCCTTACAGCACATTCCTATAAAAAACAACAGTTTTCAGATATAAATCTAAGATATCGAACACAGGTATAGGAGTAACACAAATTTTCAGCCATATGTACCTCTTTAACAAATGGAAAAATGCCAAGTTTGCCGAAAAATAGTTCATTTCCATGCTCATTATGCATAGGATTGCTCAAGACCCCTAAGAACATCAACTTTCCAATGCAATTCTTGTTTTGAACTGTACGGTATGGATCTTCTTTCTCTGGAAGCAAATAATATTTCTGTGATTTCCTTGTCATGTTGAACCATTTCTCATCAATATGCACTATATTTTGCATATCCTTAAACTTGGGTTCTGTGTCAATTGTATTTTGCTGTAGCATGGACAAGCAGAAACGGAGACGTGCCTTTTTATTTTTCTTCTTCAAAAGAGGCTTCAATGTGTTTGAATGACGACTTATCATGCCCATCTTAAACCTCCTATGCAGTGTACTTTTACTGACACGGAGAGACCCTGCTAGTGACCTTATAGTAGTCCTCTTACGCAAAGGAATGGTAGCTATTTCTGAATATGGAAATTCAACTTTTTTGCGGCCAACTCGGTTGGTTTTTTTGAGAAACATCCACTTCTATCCCCTCTGCCACCTGTTTTTTACATCCTGCCAAATGCGTTGAACACTGCACAAATTCACTCCAAGTGCCCTAGCAACAATACGGGTGCTATCCTTTCTTAGTTTACCATTATTATTCGATGCAATTACTTTTAATGCATTGTAAACTGCTTTCCTCTGATTATTGCTTGTAAAATGTCTTCTTCCTTCAGTGAACAAGTGACAAGAAACAAATTTAATAAGTTTACTTTTAATGATCATTTTGCCATCATGTAATTTGACACAACAAAATTAGTTATAGCAATGTAAAAAAAGGTACAGTCAAGGCACTAGATTTTACAACACTGACAAAAAGAGAGAAGTACTCAACTCTATTGCAACAATATTACTATGGAGTACATCTTTGTTAAATGATTCTGCACTAGTAGGGGTAAAAAATAGACATATCAGTACTACTAATCTCGAGTACTAGTACTACAAATATGTGAACCTGATCCCAAGTTGTCTTCATGTTGCAGCTCAAGGTCCACGTTCGAGTCCACACGGCTAGCACCTGTCCCTGTCCCAGCACCACCGCCTGTTGGCTCCACTGGACCATCTTCCACGGGTTGAACGTTCAGATCAGGAAGGCCTTCTCCATCCACACCTTGACCGCCTCCATCATCAGCATCTCCAGGTGGGTGATTTAATTGAAGTGGCATGGCCAAAGGTAAGATCTGAGATGAAGAAATGAATAGAAATGGTGTGTGAGAGAGAAATAGTCGATAAAAGTGAAGTGAGCTTATTTATAGTGTCCGGTTCTGGCGGTATTTTAAAATTTTCATTTTGGTGGCCGGTGTCAGGAGTACTACTACTCTAATCCTCTGTAATTGGTGTCAACGGGAAAATGTACCTCCACCTAACCTGCTGCAGTGGAGTTAGTCTGGCCAGCAGGGGCACAAATGTTTCACCTTGTTTTCTCTGCTTTCCGCTAAAACGCCCTATAATATGGGACAGAGAGAGTAATTTTTTTTTACAAATGTAGCAAATGAAAGTTATCCACAGACCTTACAAATCTAACAAATGAGATCTTTCAGATCTCAGACTCATATGAATTATTGTTAGTTAACAAAACATAATTACTTGGAACAAATATATGAGATTTAAAGAAAATTGTTGATTAAAAAAATTTATTTTAATATCAATATATTATTTCAGTTAAAGTGGATTGAGAAGCCGGTGAAAATGCCTTATCAAACAAGTCCAAAGTAGATAATAGCTTTAAAAATCGGATAGGCTTCGTGGACACAGATCTGGTCTGTTGAATTTGGCACGGCGTTGCCTACCCAAATAAGACAATTTTTTTAACAATGCGAAAATTAGAATACTCTTTCTGAACTCTCACGTACATTAGGATGAAACTATTTAATTTTACAATTTTTATATGCCAACCTATCATTCTCGTTGTCAATTAAACTCTGGTATTGATCATGATGTTTTTACTTCGCTAATTTCAATACTATTTTTTTTTATTTTTTTTTGTTCGATCGAACTTTCCTCACAGATCGTTCCACTTTACGTTTTACCGAGATTTACGTGGGCCAGGTTCTGGGCTTTATTAACATACTTGGACCTTCATGTTGGTCTTTCTCAGGCCCGGCCCAAATATTCCTAGCGTGTACGTGTGGGCATTCTGGAAGGCTCGCGTTTGCAACACGGAAGCCTTCGGGGCCACGGAAACGTGCGGGAAGTGGAAACCGCGTCGAGCGCGCCTTTCAGCGCCTCACCCCACCGCCTATAAATTTGCCAGGCCTCGCCGCCGCCTCTTCCGCATCCACACGCCTCTGCGAAATTTCCCCAACCGCGGATCCACCCCGACTCGTCTTCGTCCTCGCGACGCGGAACCCTAGCTCCGGCCGGCGACGCCCTCAGATCCGTCGTCCTCCTCGGGTGGAATCGGCCGCTCCTCTACCCCGAGGTCCCCGACTGCGGCGCTGCAGCTCCTTCGCACCTCAGCGCTCTCCACCGGCGTCTCCGCTCGAGCTCTTCCCTCGTCGTCGTCGGTGTCCCCGGGATCCGTGCGTCTCCGGCTCCGATTCGGCGACTCCGGCCGCCACGCCTCGACCCGACGTTGTCCGTGAAGTGTCGCCGGCGCCGATCGCCTCGCCCTAGATCGAATTCGATCTCTCTCGTTGTGAAGTTGTGTATTCGACCCGAGGGGAAAAATTTTCCAGACTGCCTCTGAACTTTTTGTAAGAAAAAAGAAGCCGACTCCCAATCAATCATGGGTGTTGTGTATTACAAATATAAGAGTGAAAAGGAAGTTTATTCTATGCCCCTGGCGCATGCATTTATCTGTGTCTCCGAGCTCAAGCAGCTTATCTTGACAAGCGACCGCCACGGCCGTGGGCGCACTGGCGGCCGTGGCCCCAGGGAGGGTATTGCGATCTCCAACGCCCAGACTGGCGAAGGTTTGTGTTGACGCCAAGTAGTTCCGTTAATTATCATACATCACATTAGATGAATCTAAAATTTTAAATTCATTTATGTTTCTGTACTAAGCATAAGATGAATCTGTAGGCTTTGAAATTCTATATTTCAGTACTAACAGTTATGCAACTCAAAACAATTTCTGCAACGTGTAATAAATACATGCAATGTCTTTCTATACTGATCCAAAATTTGGGGGATTAGTCGAATTGGCCTTCAGATGTGTGGATCCATCAGCTTTGAAGAAGGCAGGCATCTGTATACAGCTTGTACAGTATCACTGAGAAATGCTGAGCAAATTTATCGAAGTTTTTCTGCCCTCACAATTCATGTTGGAACCTAGTTAGGACTAGGTCGGATTTGCTTATAAAGTTGTAGAGCAGGAAAGTTCACCAGAGAGTTTAATGATTCCTGCTGCGTTTTGGTGGTGTTTTTGGAAATCTTATGTTTTAATCAGTACATACATATTTTGTGTTGGTTGTTGATGGATGGCTCTTCCAACTATTCTAGCAATGCTACAAATTGTACGTTCCATTTGGTCTTGTAACTGTATTTCTGTGTGTTCTCTAGTTTTCTTTCAGTAAAATGAGATGTGAAATGTGTCTATAATGTAACCTTAAATTATCTCTGTCCATGGAATTTATTGTCTGAGCATTCATCTGCCGAAAAAAAAATTACTTCTGGAGGTGTATGATGCTCCATATGTACCTTGGACATTATCCTGCTTATGGCGTGTATAGCCCCCTTTCTACTGTGCACAATTATGCCGTATTTTTCTTCCGTGAAAATATATCTACTCTACCTTCTGATTGTAAATGTCAAGCTGTTATTTGAAGAACTTTTCAATGTAAACATATCTTAAAGGCTTATTCAATTTAAACATATCTTACATGCATCATAACACAAAATGGACGCTTCTCTCACTTAAGAGTATTGTTTGAGTGGAATGATTGACACTTCTATCTTCTTTGTTTATTCCTGTATGCAGAATATACAGACGAAAATGCGATGATACCGCAGAACACAACCGTTGTGGTTCGCAGAATTGCTGGGCAGCTGTCAGAGAATATCATTTTAGTCTCCTCGTAAGTCTCCTAGTTTTTTTCTATTTCACACTATAAATTATAGATGTCCTGTTTGAGCAGAGAGGTTAGGAGGATGAATTTTTAAATCGTAGGACTATTTGTGTGGAAGTGAGATCCATTTGGAATTTGGTAGCCTTTAAACTGTGCTAGGAATTAATGTAAATTTTGTTCTGATTAGATAATTTGTGTGGTTATACGTAGAATAATGGGGTTTTGGACTTTGCAACGGAAATACAAACTGTGAGAGGAATTCTTTTTATTCCAAGTTTTCTATCAAAACATGAATAAAACATCTCTCTGATTAAACAGATTTTGACAACCACCATTTTGCAACGTCTGGATTAAACATTTAAATAAATCCGTATCAAATAAATCAACTTAGAAACTAATGTATAAGAGATGTTTATATACTAATAATGCTATCTAATAATTGCAGGCGAAAAGTTACTGAGGGATCTTCTGTACCTTCGAACAAGTCAGTTCTTACAGATTCTAGCTCAAAGTCACTTTCCTCAACAGAAGTGCTGGATGAAGATGCTGCTATCGCAGCAGTGATTGATGCAGCTGAACTCAAATTGTAAGCTTAGCACATTTTCTTTTCTCACAGAAGATAGTAGTAGGCTCTATGGTACCTTCACTAATGATTATCTTATTCCTTGGTACCTGTAGGGAAGATCAACAATCTAAAAAAGGACAAGCTAGTGGAAGGTTTACATCAGGACGTCGTTATGGTAATGTCAATTATTTTCAATTTCTTTTTGCTAAATGTATTTGAGATTGTATGCTTACTGAGCAAGTAGGTGCCCTAAAAAGGCCAGCTTCTTTTCAAATGAATTGTGCAGTCATGATGTGTTGCACATGTCCTTGATTTGCTAGCTTGTTTTCTTTGAATTAATGGAATAAGTTTATATAGGTGATGAAGCTTACTCGGATAAGATTTAAGTGAATGTAAAAGGCTAATATAGGTGATGAAGCTTACTCAGATAAGAATCAACTTAGGTGCTGTCATTAGTCCAACTTAATATGACTTTGATAGAAAAAGAAAAGCTCTAAAAAAAGGCAATCTTGATATTTGTGACATATTTGTATTGGATCTATAAAATTGATCTGCATTGCAAGATTATGTGGGCTTTTTGTTCCCAAGTTGATTATCATTTGCTATGTGAATTCACAAACTACTTTAATCATATATATGCCTTTGAACATCTTTTCACATATTCTCTATTTGATTGTTGAAGGTCATGGGCCATTGGAAGGGGAGTCACCTCCACCAAGTTACATCTGTCGCAACTGCGGTGTTCCAGGCCATTTCATTCAACATTGCACGCAGGAAATAAAGAAACCTCCTCCTGGATATATCTGCTACAAATGCCGAATCCCAGGGCATTTTATCCAGCACTGTCCGACTATCGGTGACCCCAATTTTGACAGGAACAAAATGACTAGGTCCCTTGCCCCAGTTGTAACTCCCAGTCCTGTTGATGACATTCTACAATCACTTGTCTCTTCTGCGTCAGCTAGTGCTGTTGATGATTTGCCAGCAGAACTCCACTGCAAACTGTGTAAAAAAGTTATGACAGATGCAGTGTTAACTGGCCATTGCTGCTTCAATAGTTTCTGTGATAAATGTAAGTGATCTTTTGAATATCCCTTATGTATGTTGAAACCATTATTATTTGAACACTCCATATGTGCTACATTCATTGTTTTAGTTTCTGTAGTACTCCAGTAGTGTAGCGTTCTTGATGACCCAGTAATTATACTTTTCTGAATGAGGAACTATTTGTCTTTTGTCAGGCATTCGGGAATACATTATTACACAATCAAAGTGCATTTGTGGAGCCAAGGTGCTTGCAGATTCGCTCGTTCCCAATCATACAGTTCGGAGCACAATAAGCAATATGTTGTCAACACGAGCTGGCAGCACAAGTGGTACAACCAAGCACAGTTCTTCAGGAAGCAACCCTGATCTCAAATTACAGAGCCGCGCCCCTTCTGCTGCCTCAGGACAGGAGGAGATGAAGCAACCTATGGACCACCATGTATCAGCTGCTCCTGACGGTGGACTCCAGATTGCCACAAAAGGCGATCCCGTAAACCAGCCCCTAGAGAAATTGGCAGCCAATGATGATCATCTGAACAAGGATGAAGTCAGTTCTGCAGAACTGTCAGTAGGGAAGGCGGCAGCAAGTGCTGAAAACCTCAAACTACAAGATGGAGGTGAATCAACAATGAAGGTTACTACTATTTCTGGGACCCTAGAACAGATTGCCACTAAAACAGATCAACCCAAGAAGAGAAAGAAGGCAGGCTCCACCAATATTGCTCAACCCAATGCTGATTTTGGCTACAACATTCCAATCGACCCTGCATATTACAACCCAATGTTTGGTGGATACCCTTGGGTAACTGAACCTTACATGTACGGATCCATGGGTATGCCCTACGATGCTTATCCAATGGGTCCATGTGGTGTCAATCCCATGAACATGATGCCACCGCAGGCTCTTCCAATGCACTGCTATCCACTAATCTATCAAAGGTTTGTTTCCTAGCATCTTTGTTAACTGATACTTGTACAAAGATAAATGAACGACATAAAACCAGATATTATTAGAACAGCTTGATTAACCATAGGTTATAACTGTTTCTTTTTTTTCTGAAGTATATTCAGCTGCCAATTATTCAAAGCAAGCACCTCTTTCATTGCAACACTAATGGTTCATCTTCTTGACTTGGATTAGGCATGAAGCTCATCCCAAACCTCAGCGGAGCACTGAAGCTGCAGTTCATTCAAGGTTGTCAGAGAGGCCTGATGACACCAGTATTCCGTTCCGATCGTCAGAGAGCAAGAGGCAACGGGGCTCTTCTCATGGTTCAGAGTCGAGGAACAGATCAAGGTCAAGCCCTGAGAGGAGCGACCACCGGCGTTCTGGAAGGGCCTCTGATGACTACTATGAGGATCACAGTAGGAAGAGAATGCGTGCTTCTTCTCCAATGGATGGTGAAAAACAGAGCAGCAGAAGGCCGAGACACAGTTCCAGGAGTAGGGCGCGTGAGGATTCAAGCGATGATGAGCGCAACTTCAAGAGGAGATGGGGCAGCAGGTCATCTGTCACTGTGGACTCAAGGCACCACTGAAGATGGCTTGAAAATGCAGCATTGATGATCGCCAATGCTCGCTGATAGATTCCTTTCACTTTAGTATGTGCTAGGTATATTTATGAAAGCAAGCTGCAATCGATGTTTTAACTTGTACGTGAGCCTGCAAGAGCAGAGGAAAACGCCAATGTATCAGCGAGAGTTGCAAGCTCTCAGCTCTGTAATGACATATTTTCAAAGATGAATGGAATCTATAGTTTTATATTAAATTTTTTTGTATCTTACACATTTGACGCTCCATGTTCGTTCGCAGCTGATGCTGATACGTGAGACATTGAAACTTATCAGCTTGAGATTTTGTGTTCATGTAGCAACGAATTTTCTTCAGTCGGCATCTTACTGGATTTCTTCCCATCGCCTGTCTCTGGTGGTGCCTCGTCTTACTGGATGCCACAGAAGGCTCTATTTGTTTCGTTCTCCCAATTTTCCGTGTGAAAGAGTGATAAAAAAGACCTGATGAAATTCTAGTGTTCTTTCTGTGAAATTGCATGTGATTCCTAAGAAATCCCTAAGGGCCTTAAAGTTGGAACGACCGGCTCGGTGAAACCTTTTCAGCGACAGAACAGAACAGAGAAAAGAACGTTGAGCGACCGAAACTAAGCTCGGCAATTTTGGACGTGGCTTGATACATGTCGGCAGTCGTCCTACCCATTTATGGAATATACTGTGCATCGCGCATCAATCTTTGAATCGTAACTGATACGCACTAACACATCAGAACTTATGTTAAAAGCATACTTCAAATAAAAAGATATAACTAATACCGGACCTTTAGCGACAACTCAACGAGGATTAAAACAATCAACAACTAGTTGATCAGCTAGAGCTGAAGCAAACAGCAGAAAACATAGTCCAAAGTCACAAACAAACTTAAAAATAGAATGAAAACTCAACGCGTCGTTGTCTTCTACAAATCTTCTCTGCCTAAAACCACAGCTGTAAATTGTAAGTACATAAATAGCAAGCCTTAACACTAAGCAGGGTATATACATATATAGTTGTAGCAAAGATTAGGTTATAACGTTTTTTTCGCAAAAAACCAGTTTTATGCAGAGTTCACTACAGAAGCTTTACAACAAAGGGGACACAGAATAGTTGTTGTCCATATTTTAATAGGTTGGTCTTGAGAAAAATATTCATCAATCCCGTCAGTAACCAAATTTTAATCGGAGAGCTGACACGCAACTGTACCGTCCCCTGACACACAGCCTACACTTTTCAAAATACGGGCACCTACACCCACTTACTTCAACAAAGATAATAATGAGACTAATCATTGTGAGCCTAAGCTGCAGTGTGTCAATATCGTGACAACGGTTATCCCGGATGGATTATACACTCTGTAGAGGTTGTACACTGTACCCACAGGCTATGCTCCTCTTGATCAACAGAGTCGCATAACGTTCACTCTAACGCACACTAAAGTGTCCACAAAATTCGTCTCAAGATACAAACAAGGGTCATCTCTCGAGGTTTTTCATACCACTAATGACGCGATAGCACATTCTCGTAGCCAGATCGTAGGTTTAGATCATTTACGTCTACTCTCTAAGACCCCACACAGATGAGTAATTATGAAAACCAAGGGCTATACCAGTGGGCAGTACGATCCCATGGCGCGGGCTATTGCTGTAATCAAAGATCGAACCGTGAGTATCTCACGTCTGCTCCTGCGACTTGTGTACCACCCGACCGCTTTAGGTGTCAAAGTGGACGACCAAGGGGGTGGAGTGAGTCCCGTCTAGACAGGTTCTGTGGTTACACGAAATTACTACGTTGAGTTCCGATGAACCGGTCCTTATATGACAGCGGTGGCGCTCATTCACGACAGGTAGATTAGACCGAAACCTACACATAGAACACAGCTCTAGGAGCCCGCCCCATGACCAAAAACATTATCCATTTCCATCACTTAGCACCAGTTGCAATAACACCCTTCCCACTTTATTTTACACATACCACCAAACTTATTTTAACACATTTCATAAGATGATTGGTGTATGGTGTGACGATGCACTGCATCGTATAAGGGTTCATAAGCATTCTACCATCAAGGCAACTTTCCGTTCGTTAGAAGACTAACGAAGGAAATCCTATGGTTATCAAGGGAGTATCATCAACGGGTAACAACATAGTATTTATATTTAATGAAAGTAAGCAACTGATATTAATATAAATACGTAATAACAAGTTGAATATTCAACTACATAATGTTTTTATCATAGATTAAAATAAATATGCAAGCATTTAGGTCATATGGGTGCAAGCAAATTATAGGTTTAATATGATCAAAGGGTTAGAGCTTGCAAATCCTTAATGTTCACACTTGTTTTCTCGATAATCTTTGAAATCCGATTCTTGAATTGTTGGCTTGATGCCGAAGTCTTCGGGCTTTTCCTCGTGCATCCGTTCTTCTATCTTCTCTTAGAATCCAATTCTTCTTCGAATTCAACGTCGTCTACACGATGGGATACACCTATTAAAACTACCGTAAAAGAAACAAAACTCAAGAAGAATCGATAAGATCCAATTAAATTTCGAATAAGAACCAAATAAACTCTACGAGGAAATTAAAGGTACATTATGCATGATGCGATGGCAATCTTAATGCAATGTTTATTATCCTAGGTGCACCTTAGTGTTATTTACTATATGTTAATTATTAGAATAATTATTTATTTTTAAACTTTATTCTAGTGCTTATGCAGTTACATGAGTAGTTAAGGGTGGTCATGTATTATTAATTATACTAAAGCCTTCGTATGGGTATGACTTAGGTTATGGTTTGCTTACTATAATACTGAGAGTTCTTTGAGTCATATTATGCTTAATCACGACTTAGCAATATTTACTACAGTGCAGCTATTAATTACTAGGTCTATTCTAAACCATATTCATGTGATTGCGATAGTGGGCCATGTGGATGCATGCACTATCAAGCATATATAGTGCCAATATGTTTATATGAGTGCAAGCTAGTATAGGCCATGTTTAGTTGAGGGTGTGATGTGTCGTTTTACGTACAATTTTATTTTATACTGTGCATTTAATTAGATGCATTCTAAAATACCCTCATTTAGTTTATAACTAAATGGATTAGTGTGTGGTGACTAGAGATTATTTACTTAATTTCCTAATATGTAGTTGCTTCCCGTTGATTAATGATCTGTTACCCAATTCTTGAGTACATGGTTAAGCTAATTAATCTAACGTGTGGCACGGGTAATGATGCATGGTAAAGTGTGTGAGTGGGCTATCGATTAGTTACTCAATTTTCTATATGTGTGCGATGATTAATATTTAGCAGCTAATTATTTAGTTTATCCTTATAAATAAACTGCTAAAACTAATGTGGGGTATTTATCCTAGTGCATATGAATACCAGGTAATGGACTTATATGTGCTTTCCAACATTTACTTTATTTATTCATATAAATAGCATGGTTTTAATCCATTATGACTAAATGTTAATTACTTTATTTCATAATATTGATTAATGACTAACTAATAATTCTGTACTTATAGTAAAATTACTATGCTAATTTAATGTCATCATTATAGGTGCAGTGCGAGATATCGCAATCATTATTATCTAATTTATATGTATACGTGGGTTAACCTAAGTGGTCAATGATTAATTATCTAGTTTAATTTAATTAATTAAAAATACTAGAGTTAGTAAGAAATAAATGTACTAATATATATATATATATATATATTAATGTATGATGGACAACATGCTAATGTTGTTATGAGCAATAGTGTGTCATGGCTAAGTATTTAATTTCCAAGTATTCGTAGGCAGCCTAGCGTTTTACTAATAATTAAGCAATTCAAACTCTGAATTAGTTTACATAAAGCTAACACAGGTATATGTACTAATGATGGTACTAAATCATGCTAATAGGATGTGGTGCACACTATAATTAATATGTAACTATGCTTAAAATAGATTACATTGAAACACTAGTATTAAAACCAATAAAAGCTAATAAAAGAAATCGAATTAAAGTTCCGATAAAACTTACCAATAAAACTAGCAAGATCAAAGAGTAAATAGGGTTTGGATGATTTGATGAGATGGAGCTCGATACAATGATTCCAACGGTACAAGAATCGTTGGAAACTGATTCATGGTTGGAAAGATATGGCGATTTGAATATGTATGGAGGCTTTAGGGACCTTTTCGTAATTTTTAGAAAAGTTGCTAAGGGCTTTTCTGTAAGTACTAGAGCTGACAGGGACCTATATATAACTGTACAAAAGTTTAGGGTGCTAGGTGTAAACATTTTAGGACTAAATTGTTATTAAGGAAAAGGTCAGAGGTGTATTTGTAAAATTACAAGGTTTAAAATATAATTTCTACAGAATGGTAGGGGCTTAGGTGCAAAGTGGCATTTTCCTAGAATTTACGAAATTATTTTTGTACTAGAAAAGGGGTTCAGAATATATTTTGTGTGCACTAAGCCGAATGTACCTAGCAATTCATTTTATTAGGCTGACAGGTGGGGCTGGGGAGTTTCTTTTTATTTTTATTATTAAAACGGGGCTGGGTCGATTTGGGCCGTCTGATTTGAAATAGACGGCACGGATTTAGGGGCGACGTGGATCAAATCTAGACCATTGGCTTTGATTTGAGTGGTTGAGGTTTATCGGGTGACGTGGACGAAGAGGGACCGTTAGATCTTAGATGAAGGGCTTAGATTTAAAATACTTCATAGTGGGTGTGATCTAATCTTGACCGTCGGTTTTAGAATGGACGGGTGTGATTTAATCGATCGGTGTTAGGGGCTTAATTTAATCTAATGCGTCCGTTTGTGATCGAACGACCGGCAGAGACCGAAAGCCCGCGCGTCGGCTGGCCGTGACGGAGACGGCGGCGCCATGATCGGAACCGACCGGAGAAGGCCCGGGCTTGCCGCGGTGCTCCAAACTCGACGGGGAGAGGCTCAAAAGGGAGAGGAGCCCACTGCGGTTTGTTTGAGGAGGTTGTCGTCGTCGGGTTTTGGCTGGAGTGGGCTGGCGACAGGAAGTGGCGGCGCGTGGCGACAAGCGTTCAGTGTTGGACGTTGACGACGGTCGGGATCACTTGGCGCGGCCTAGGATCGGAGGAGTGAGTCTTTGGGATGGTGTAGCCGTAGAGAGAAGGGAGGAGGGCTCACCGAGAGGGCGAATTGCGGCGGCGGCCGAGGCGGCGTGAATTTGGGGAAAAGAAATTCCGTCGGGTTTGGGACGGTATGAGAGGCGAGGGACGTCGAGGAGGCAGGGAAGGCATGTGTTGGCTTTTATAGGCGCGCAGGGGGGCTCGCTTCGCTCGGAACGCGGCGGTCACCAGTGGCGCGTTGAATGCCAGTGGAATGGGCTGGGAATGGGCGTGGGCGTGGCACGGCACTGTACATACGTCGAGCTGTCGGAGACATAAACTTGGCCACGCCGCCGACGGGACGTAGCGACGGAGGTGACTCAACGACGGCTTTGAATGCGGTAGGCGAGAACTGACGGGGTGAGGCGAGGTTCTGTCGCGCACGCGAGGGGATGATGTGAGTGCGCGCCGAGGTGACGATGGCGTGCAGTGTGGACCGAGACGGCGGCGGCCTGCGCCGTGCGGACGTCGTGGCGGCATGCGCGTGGTGGCGACGGTGTGCACGTCGGCCAGGGGAAGAAGACACCGGCGCGGTGGGCTGGGCCGCGTGCGAGTGGGGAGGAGGCGGCCTGCTCGGAATGGAAAAGTCGGCTGGGCCACGCGGGATTTGGGCCGGGAGGAGAAAAAGAAGGATTTCGGCCCGGTGGGGGATTTTGAAATTTTGAAGAATTTAAATGAATGGTTTCAAATTTCGAATTGATTTCAAAAGAGTTCGGCTAAAAGAAATTCAATCAATCAAAAAAAGAAAAGCAAGCTCTTAATCCTACAAAATTTTAATACTTTGAAAATTTCGATTTTAGAGAGTTTTTAATTTACGTGAGATTTTGCCTTTTGAATGAAACAGCAGAGAAGAGAAAATTTGCTAGCGTTTTGTTAAGTTTCAAATTTTATTTCTTTGTTGAATTTTAGGGATATTACAGCAGTCTGGACGGCAGGACAGCAAAAACGGAGGTCTTTGTCACGAGTCGCCGAGTCTCTCAGAGATGAACAAAAGACGACGACTGCTACTCGTCTTTGCTGGGACCAAAAGAGATTGTTGCCGCGGCAGCGGCAGCAGCTGCTCCAGCGACGCGGAATACACGACCACGAGATTTCGCAGCGGCTTCTCCATCAGTCCATGGCCGAGCAGCAACAGCAGCAAAGGGAAGAAACAGACAAGCAGGTCTGAGCTCTGTCCGGGGTTGCCGAGCAGGAAAGAAGCAGGGGATCGGTCGAGCACGGTCCAGGGCGACGACGGCGACCGACAGAGTACTAGACTCCTACGAGTCCGGTCCTGGTGAGAATCTTAGGAATTCTCGCTCGCTTTCCTGGGCTACTATTCTTCTGCTCGTCTACCGCTGCATTTATCCGGCGAAAGCGTACGGCGACTGGGTTTCTGTCTACTTCTACTACCTGGAGTCAGCGGACACATGCGAGCCTGCTGGTTGGCTTGGCTCTGCACTCATCGACCGGGACCGGCTTCAGCATCTTTGAAAGTTTGGCGGGATTACTTCAGATTAAGTGGGAACCATAGACAAGTCTCGTTGTTGCTCTTGTATTAGGTGAGAGAGAGAGAGAGAGAGGAAATATTCTAGTTGTATCAAGCTTGATACTAGAAAACTGCACATGGATCACGAGTCAATTGACTAATCTTCCTGCTTGTCGAGCATTATAAGCAGAACGTATAAGATACGGTCCGTTTTCTACTCTGTCAAGGCGATGATCTTTTACACGTGGTGATCAGTACAGGAGATAGTAGTGCAGATGTACCAACCTCTTCCTTTTCTTGTTACACGAGTTCCAGAGACACCAAACGGATCAAAAGAATCCATTCATGACCGTCGAAAGATTTTGATCATGGAAGTTTCGTCACAAGGAGTAATTATTAGATGGAAGATTTTACTAATGACACAGATATTTTTTCCTCTTAGCTGACTGGAAGTTCGTAGTGTTTGAAGTTTGTTGTGTTTTCTTTATTACCTTCTGAAACACCTAAGTCCAATGCAAATGCGCATAACACACACGTGTGCTTTCCTCTGATAGCCTAAGCTAATAGATCCTAATCAACGGATATACTGGGAGATAAATATATATTAGAAAGGGAAAACAATAAATAATTTAAAATGGAAGATGTAGAATGATAATATGGGACAGAGGGATCACATAGGTTTGATTTCTATTACAGATCAATCAAAGACAGTCAAATAGAAACGTTTCACCATCACGAATCTATTCAATTAACTAAGCCATCATAGTCACTGCTCAAATGTTAGATTTGGACGCGGACAATTCCTTGCTCCACATTTAAAGATTTTTATGACTAACTGAGTGGAATTATTCTTCATACAGAACAACACTATACGAATAGACTTTCACATCCACGTGGCCACCAAGCATGGAAGATTAAGCGAACTCCATGGATGCTCACAAAACCGCTGGCCGCCTACACTGCCGACTCCTGACTGGTGGGGGCCTAGAAAGCTGAGGGCTCCGCTGTCAGCGACGACCGGGAAGCCGAAGATTCGCGCCTTGCTGCTGCTTCTTGAGTCGACGTCGCATCTGAGAAACTTGGATTTGACTAAACCTTGATAAATATGCAAACCGAGGGGCCTTCACAAAGCACCCTCCCTCTTGCTCCTTTCGCACTTCTCTGCTATACTTCACCAGCGTCTAAAGTAAGAATTACTAAGAAATGCTCAGTTCATTTGGCTGGTGATACCATGGGTGGAGGATCGGTGCAGGAGCAACGGTAACGGCGGCGCCCATGGCATCAACCTCAAATCCTGATGCAATGTATGCCCTCCCTCTCTCTCTCTCTCTCTCTCTCTCTCTCTCTCTCTCTCTCTCTCTCTCTCTCTCTCTCTCTCCATCGTACACTATTCATCGGAGGTGTACATGCTATTGACTGAAGTTTTCCTTCAGTCGCAGCATGCCTGTTGTGTTTAGCCAGATGCTATTGGTTTCTAGTTGTATTTGCCTTTTAGTTTCAGGTTGTGTTTGTGTTGTTTTTCGTTTCATCGAAATCTAGTATCGTAATACAAGAACAGATACACCTCTCCTGCATGTTCGATCGGAAAAAGAATTTGATCTACTAGAAATGATATGAACAAAATAGATTCAGTCCCATAACAACGTATAACAGGGTTTTCAGTTCTAATAAATTGACTAGATATACCATAGCATCAGCAAAGTTCACAACTGAAAGGGAAATTGTGCCTCGATCTTAGGCATATTTGTACTACTAGATCATGAGGGAGTCTAGGACAGAACTCCACAAGAAAACCATAGATAGAAAAATAGTTTGTTGCCTTAGCTAACATAGATTAGTACTACACTTTCCAAATTCTACCTTCCATTTGCGTTCGTATATTAACCCAAGAACGCAACTACGATGATGTAGAGGCGAAGCAGGAGAAGAAAGAAACGAAGGGGCGGCGGCGGAGACCGGCATTGGAAACCAGCTAGAGATGCCCGAGGATGGCTACGAGTGGAAGAAGTACGGCCAGAAATTCATCAAGAACATCCAGAAAATGAGGTATTTGATCTTTTTGTGGAATATAAACATTAAACACCGTTTGCTTCAGATCCATCAGTTTTGTAAAACTGCTACTCCTAGTTGATCAGATCTCACCCCGCCACACGTGCACATATCAGCTTATTAAATTGCTCTCCCCGTCGCCGACCAGCTTTGACCTAGCCCTCCGTGCATCAAATCTTCATTAGAATTGCGTCATGTGACGGCCACTGGGTTGCCTCCTGCGTAGGAGTAGAATATTTGCTGCCGACTCTTATCATCACAGACGGAGCAATCATCTACTCCAGCGGCTACGGTCAAATCCGGCGCCAGTTGCACAACTTGGTCTCGGTTCAGTAGAAGACGGACGGCTTTCTTGAAACACAAGTGGCCGATGCAATGATTTCAATAGGTCTGTCGACGACGACGATGAATGATGATGATGAGAGTTGATCGGTTATGTGTGTTCAGGAGCTACTTCCGGTGTCGGCACAAGCTCTGCGGCGCGAAGAAGAAGGTGGAGTGGCTCCCTGGTGACGCCGGCGGCGACGTCCGCGTCGTCTACGAGGGCGCGCACCAGCACGGCTCCCCGACGTCGGCACACGGTAGTGGCCAGGGGGGCAGCAGCGGCGGCGGCGGCGCCGCCAACCAGTACGAGCTGCGCGCTCAGTACTTCGGCGGGTCGCGATCGCTTTGATGATCGACCTGCTCCGTAGGAATGCAACGGGACCCGCCGCGCCGCCGGTGGCCATCAGGTGCCAGTTGACGCCTTGCGCCGGCGCAAATACTCCCTTCGTTTTTTAATTGTTGTCGCTGGTTGATTTTCGACTTCAACTTTGACTATTTATCTTATTAAATCTTTTTAATAAATATCATATATTTTGTTATAATTTTATTAATTATTAGAGTTATTTGAATCACAACTTAAAATTTTACACATTTAACTTAATTTTTTAATAAGACAAAGTTGAAGTTGAAAGGAGTATTTTAGTATTTTACAAGTGGTACATTCAAATTCAAGTAGTAGTGATATATGTGAGGGACAGAAGAGTAGTCATGGATGCATGGCATCATGAGATGATCAGGACCTGTTGGCGACATGGATTCACTGCAAGGAAAATCTTTTTTAGTCAATAAGATATTTGGTCACTATATGTCTAATATTATTTATTATAGATATTTTGTCAAAAAAAACTTTGGTTGCATTTTGGTTACTAAAACCTGATGCTATATGTATATAGTGCTCAATAATTATATATGTTGGTAACTAAAAGTACTCCCTGCGATTTTAAGTTATTGACACCATTGGCTTCTAACGTCAATTTTAACCATTCATTTTATTCAAAAAATTTGTTCAAATATGTAAAATTATTAGTTGTGATTTAAATTCTACTAATGATAAATTAAATAACAACAAAATTTTAAATATCTGAATAAATTTTTTGAATAAGACGAATAATCAAAGTTGATGTTAAAACTCAACGGTGTCAATGTTTTAAAACCAGAGGGAGTATATATATCAACGAAAGAACTCTCGGTAACTAAATGTATTTAGCAACTAATGATTATATAACTTGGTCACTAAAAGTTTATAGCCCAATATAAACCAAATCTTGGTCACTATTTAGTAATTAAATTTTTTTTCACTAAAACTTGGTGACTAAAACTCTGTTTTATTGCAGTGATTAACCGCATCACGCTACTCTAACAATCTCTATTGTTCTCTCCACCATATATGGCCATATATATCCCATACGGCGCCTCCAAGCCACGGGTGATTAGGAGTGGCGCCAAGGTCGTACTAGCAAAATAGAATCTGTGCCAAATACTGGTGCAGATGTTTACTGTTCCCACTCCAACGTGCCTGCTGTAACCATCAGATGCAATTGTCGGAAAGCGTGCCCGCCGTATGCGTTCACAATTCCGTCGAAGCAGTGTCATTTGGCGGCAATCTGACAGCGTCATATCCTCCTCGCTGAAGCAGCTGGTAATGGCGGGGCAAGCAGCAGCCTAGGAAAAAAAATTCCGGTATAAAAAAAGTTATCAGATGTCACTGATAAATACGATATTTCGAAAATATCAGAAATTTCGGTGAATTAATTTAAATACTTTAAAAACAAATTAATATAAACTCAAAAGAAATTGTCTTTAATCTATAAAACAACATTGTTGTAGATACAAACAAATCAATTTTCGTTGATTAACGATACTAAATGATGAAATTTCGGTGATAAAAAAATATCAAACTTTACCGATAAATGCCATATTTCAAATATTTTGATGAAATTTGGTCGAAATGTTTTTCCTACCAGCAGCACGGCAGGACAGCGATGCCGAGGCAGAGACGACGACTTTGCGAGTTGCTGACCAGTGGCCACAGGCAGCATCTGTACTTTCCTGCCGGTTTATCAGCGACCACCGTAACCGGCGAGACTCGTTTCCGCAACTCCGGCAGCAGCACCGGGGCCGGCTCCAGTGTTGACGGACGCACGAGCGAGATTTCTCGGTGGTCTCTCCGTGTCCAGCCAGCGGAGTGGAGCGAGCGCAACGACAAAGGCGACGACAGCCGGTCTCGTCTGTTATCTTAACCAGATCATTGATCAGAATCTCGTTAATTCACTTTACTTTCTCATGGTATAGCTCATCCCTGTTTTTCCTAAATGGAACTGAACAGCCATTTAAACGGCATATAAACGCTAGGCAGTTGCCCTCGTCTAGACCTAAATGATGTTTAGACGGAATAAAACAGCATGTAAGTGCTTAGACGGCGGTTAATTGACTGTTTACTGTTTACCATTTAGGAAAACAGCGCCGCTCATAGTCACGCGAAAACTTAGCGCTACGAGGAATCAAACGGTGTGCGGTTTGGTTAGCAGCAACTGCGTCGACGCTTCTGTCAAATTCTGACCCACCAGTGTCAAATACTACTGGTAATCTGGTACAAGGACGGCAGCGTTGTGCTCCCTGACATGTTCATGGCAGCACAACTACTACCGCTGTCTCAAAATTGATGCATGCATGCTATGGACGACAAAAACTAGATAGGACCAAACATTTTTATTCCATCAAGTTTCATGAAATACAACTCAGCGTTGTTCGACTATGCTAATCAAAGCCAAGCAGATGTAACCCATCTGCGTGTTATATTCATAGGCGGAATGAAGCCACGATGCAATCCCAACCCTCCCAAAAGCGTCTTCACACTGCTGCGCAAGAGATGCAGCAAGTGCCACCTCCGACCTCGCAGCTGCATACCCCGGGACGCCATGAGTATCAATTTTGTTGCCCGCTTTGAGAAATGCGTCTTCCACTTTATCGTAAAACCCTTGGCACTCCTGTAATGCTGGCTTCACTCTGGGGTCTGTCTCTGGCTTTGCTAGGTGAGTCTGGATGTATCTGACGGCATATTTTCCATTATCAGCGCCAGACCAAGCTGATACCTTGGCCATACGCCATGGATCTGGCCAATCATTTCTTTTAGAATGGGTCATGAACTCCTTATAGCAGAATTGATAATTGATACGCGAGTCCTTTATCTGCGCCTCCTGACACCATTTTGATGGTGTCCCCTCAGCTATCTCAATGCCGCTTAGAAAGATGAATGCTATGAGCAGAGTTGACACATAGACAGGACTTGGCACCTGTGGTCTCATCTTGGATGTATGGAAATACGCAAAGTGGCCTGCTTTCTAATTGTTGAAGGAAAAGGTGTATATATAGGTTCTATTTGGTGCTTCATGGGCCTTATGAGTATTAATTAGCAATCAATAGGGGGTATTATTTAATTGATTGGTGTATTTATTTTTATATAGTTGGCTATCTTTCATAAGAAAAGGGATTTTTTTGCTAAGTTATTTGGCTAGCTATTACCATATGCTAGATATGCTACAATTAAATATTGATACATTAGGTGCTATGGTTGCTCGTGAGGCTCAAATAAGTTATACCACGTGGGGACGATATATAGTTGTTGTATCTTTCTTGTATTATTTTTATATATAATTGGATATGCTGCACATGAATATAGCACTATATTAATATTTCTTGGACATGTGAATAGATATTGATACATAAGTTGATATGGTTGTTTGTGACATAAAAGGATTGAGTTGTAGCCAAGTGGGGGATATGGTATAGTTATTGTTATATATGGTTGGATATGGTGCATGAGAATCGGAATTTTTTTTTTGTCAAGTTATTAAGTTAGCTATTACTATTTCTTATACATGGTTCGAATGAATATAGATATATGTGACCCAAATGAGTTGTAGCCAAGAGGGGATAAGCATGTGAATGTTGGTAGCCCTTATCATTTCTCGCATTCGCCATATGTTAAAGTAATGCATCCATCTATATCACATCGCTAGGGACGGACTGCTACAGATAAATGTGCATATATCAAAGCTAAGCCACAAGATATCCTTCCATTTATTATGATTCACTAGTAAATTTTTTAAAAATTATTTGCAACGTGAATCTTATTATCATAGGTGTATTTTTAATCTCGAAATTTCTCTTGTATTTGTTAACATATATCAACAAATGTCATAGACTATTACTTTTTATTGACATGAAGAATTCTAAAGGTTGTACAGTTAATTTTCTTCATTTCTACGGTTGTATGGAAATAGCCAGCCCAAGAGTAGACACAAGTCAAAGTGGCAAAAGCTAGATTTTGAATAGTCACTTTTTGTGCCTCTTCTTACCTTAATTTGATAGTTAAGTACTACTGTACTAGACGATCTTGCCTCGAGGTATAAATGGCGCATATGAAAATAAACTTTGGGTACATTGAGTTTTATTCCATTGGCTAACGGTTTTATATGGATGATGGTCAACAAGAAAAAATTATGAATTTGGTGCTATGCACTTGATGAGAAGCTCAATGGCAACATGAGACGTGGATTAAACCAGTTGGGTTCTAAAATGAGGTAATAGCCCATTTCATATTTGTGGATTGTGCGTTTTTATAAAATGAGATTTTTTTTTGCTTCTCCAGGATTTGTGATATGATATCCGGAATAGCTCAATGTGGAGAAACTGTAGTAAGTAGAGAGATTCTAAAGGCCATGGTCACATCTGGCTGCTTTGGGATTTGTGACATTTTAAGAAGAGCTCCACCGGAGCAATTCTTTGGTTAATAAGACCGCTAATAATGTCAATTAAAAAAAGACCGCTAATTAATAATGTCGCAAAAAAGAATGTGTGTTTTGTGATGTCTTCTGAGAAATTTGAACTGGAGCACTTCTCATTATCTACAAGCGGCTAAATAAAAATCTTTACATTCATGAGAACAAGAGCCAGGACCAGCGCAATCATCCCCTCCGGGGCGCACAGACGCCTCGCTGAAGAGGGCGCGATCTGTATGGTGAAGTTGCAGGTGTTCACGGACGGGTCCTGCGTCGTCTGCACGGCGAGACCCTGGAAGTCGCAGCTTCCCTCCACCTGGTTCTGCACCTGGAAGTACATGTTGAACGCGTACGACGCGTTGCCAATGGCGTCCAAGCCGCCACACGTCGATCCATACCCGAGCGAGGTGCAGTCGGCGAATTGGCACGCATAGCTGACGCTGTCGGGGATCCTGCTCTGCAGGTCCGGCGCGTTGGGGTTGGTGACGCACCACTGGCGGGGGAGGTACTGGACGTCCCGCGCCGCCACGAGCGCCGCGTTCCCGCTCTGCCCGGACAGGTCCATGGGGAACTTGGGCTGGCCGTCGTAGCGCATGATGCCCCAGTGGCGCTCGAAGTTGCCCGGCGCGACGCTCTTGGCGTCCTCGTCGATGAGGCTGAACAGGTACACCTCGATGTACTGGTTCGGCCGCAGCGGCGTGCCGGCGTTGGCCGCCAGCTTCCGCATCAGCCCGGCGTAGAACTTCTCCGCGAGCGCGGCGGTGGCCTGCTTGTCGCCGTCCGTCGGCCAGCCGACCTCGCCGACCACCACCGGCAGGCCGCCGAACCCCGCCGCCGCGAGCGCCGAGACCAGCGTGTCGAAGTTGGCGTCGAACACGTTGGTGTACTGGATGCCGTTGTCCACCACGGGGCTGTTCGTGCCGTCGAAGAAGGCGTAATCCACCGGGAACCCGGGGTTGCCGTTCAGGCTCAGGAACGGGTAGATGTTCACGGTGAAGGGCGCGCCACTCTGGCTCAGGAACTGCACGATCGCGGTCATCAGGTCCGAGATGTCGGACCGGAACCGCCCCGCCGACGGCACCGGCTGGTCCTGCGGCGAGTTGTACACGTCGGCGTTCAGCGGCACGGTGGCCTTCACGGTGTCGCCGAGGCCGGCGTCGTCGAGGGCGCGCTGAATGTTCTGCAGAGCAGGGAGGGTGACGTTCAGGTAGGTGCCGTTGAGAGCCTTGAGGAATGGCTCGTTCCCGACGGCCACGTACCTGCACCAACGACAAACCGAATTGGTGAATTCTGCATCAGCGTCGGTCACTTACGATTACTAGCAGGTTTTCATACTCCGTATTAGAATACTCTGAAGATTCGCAGGGTTGCCAAAAATGATTATATAAATATGCTTATCCAAGTGATGAACTTTACAACCAAAAGCAGCTATGCAAAACCTGCACTGAAGAGTTTGACGAGTGCATGTCGACTAAGAGCCCAGTGGCCACTGCTCTTTGGACATGCAAATCCTACTCAAGACAGATATGGTTAACCAGACAGCATAGATGTAAGGGATATGCCTAAAAGGCCCCAACTTTGTGATGCAGCTCAGCAGCTGGGTGATGCAGGTTTACCACTTTGCTGACGAGAAAGCTTCCTCTAAAATCTTTTCAAAATCTTTATGAGGGCTACAGGTTTCCCCCCTGAATAATCAAAAACGAGTATCCACGTTGAAACCATGTTTTTCTAAACGGTAAATAGTAGACAGTTGGTCGACCACCGTCTAGTGTTTAAACACCGTTTAATTCCTTCTAAACGGTGTTTAGACCTAGACGAGAGTAGCAGTTTAGCTTTTAAACACCGTTTAAATGGCTGTTTAATTCCATTTAGGAAAATAGGGGTTGAAACTACAGCCGTCAGAGGAAAGGAGAAGCAGAGGAGGAGGATCATTGATCACTTGATCACAAAGCAGAGCTCCTCTGAACCACACTGACACTCACTTGATGTTGACGCCGCCGTCGAAGTTGTAGGCGCTGACGTTCCGGTGCACCCACTCCCTGGCGGCGCCGTAGTCCGTCATGACGTCGAGCATGTTGTTGGGGATGGCGACCATGACCTCGACGCCGCTGCCGGCGAGGGCGCCCAGCGGCCCGGCGTCCGCGTCGAACAGCTTCACCTTCCGGACGCCGTTGTCCTGCAGCATGCGCACCACGGTGCGCGGCGGCAGCTGGTGCGTCGCCATCGTGCCCCAGTTCACGCCGAGCGCGCGCACCGCCGCCGGCATCAGCATCAGCCCGCCGACGACCACCGCCAGACCGGCGGCCAGCCGGCAGCTCGCCGCCATCGAAAGAAGGGGAAGGCCCCTGTGTGTGCTGTCGCTCTTGCACTGTGCGCAAACCGACGAAAAGGAAGGAACCCGCGGGACGAGACGCTCGGTTTCTTGGGGCGAAGGAGAAAGAGAGGCGCACGCGAATCGGATGAGCGAGAGAGAGAGTGAGAGATCGGAGCTGGAAGTGGGGGAGCGGGGTTTGTTCTTCTAGTGGCCGGCTTTTGTTATTCGAGGGAGACAACGACGGCGAGTTTCGGATAGGCTGAACGTGTGATGACGAAGAACCACATAGGAGGAAGAGGAGGGAGAATGCAGGTCCAAAAAGCTTCAAACTTTTCTACTGGTATCAAGAACAAACCCCAAACACTCTGCATCAGGCTGGTGCTAATCGTAATCAAGCCAAATAGAGGAGGAGAAGGTGATTAACTAGAAAATTCGTCGTTCGTCGCAATCGGAATCAATCTACCAAGAAGATCGATCGAGGAACACTGAAGAAACTAAAAGCCGCAGAGTCAAACACGCAGCAGAACAATTCATCAGTGCGGAGCTGAGTTTTCAGGCTTCTCGGAGCAGAGGTAGAAGAGAAAATGAGTTTGGAGACATCCAGTGATGAGGGTTCTTCTCTTTCGGTGACGTCGATTAACGGGACAGGCGAGCGGGAGGGCAGGTCTGGTCCGGGGCAACTGATTGAGAAGCGATCGAAAGCGAGTGATTTGTTGTTCTGTCGTCAACAGGGACGTCCACGATTGCTGCTCCTCCATGAAATCCTTTTCATCGAGCACCTTTCGGCCGCTGGATTTGGGTGGATAGCACTACACATGAAGATGTTGTTGAATCCCAATCCTTCCTGCTGTTGGTTTTAGAGGAGCTTGAACCGGTTGAACTCCGAAAGTACCACAAATGTGCGACTTATAAGTTTACACGTCTCCTAGTAACTCTGGAAGCAGCTTGCTTTTTGAGACCATGTCCATTGACAACTTGAGGAGCCCCCCGAAATTAGCCGTAGGAATGAACGGCTGATCGGGACCTTCACAAACAAAAAGAAAGAAGGAAAGAGTCGATTCCGATTGTCGAAAAAGGTGGCCTCATCCGAGGAGCAGGTCGCCCACCGATGACATCAGAGAAGAAGAAAATGTACTATTATTATTATCACCGTCGGCTTTTTATTTTTTATCATGTCTTTTCAAAAAATTAGTTTAAATGTATAAATTATAGTCATATTTAAAATAATTTACCAAATAATTGTATGTCAATATTTAAAATAATTTATCAAATATGTATTTTTGTAATAGCACGAATGATCAAATTGATGCTAAAAATCAGCAGTGTCAATATTTTAAAATCGGATGAAGTAATATATTTATCATACTTTTTTAAATAAAACGACTAAAGAAAAAAAATGATGTTATAGGTTATCATCGATTAGTACAATTTAACAGTGGAGGGAGGAAATAACTTTATTTGGAAACAAAATCCGGTTCAGGTTCAGGTTCAGACGCTGCGGTGTGAGAAAGAACAACGACTTGTTTCGACCGGTAACGCCGAGTTGCTTTCTTCAGCTCCAACCTCCCCCTGCCTCGACCCTGTCTATCCACTCTGCGACCTGACTCCCTGAGCCTTGGGGGCGTCGCTGTCCCGGCGGGTTCTCGAAGAGCGGAACGTGTCGAGGCTTGGACAGAGAAAGCGCGACGTGTTCGGCAGCCAGGTGAGGTATTTCTAATTTTCTTTGACTCTGTCTGTGGTGTAACATAATTCGGTAATTGGCAAGTTTAATGGACGGCGCGTGAGACCGAGAGTGCGTGTGCTTCCCCATCAGTGTGTGGCGTGTATAAATGGTCAAACAGGCAGCTCACAGCTCAGTCTGAGCATGAAAAAACTTGATCTATTTAATTTTGAGCTGGCACGACGCACTTCATTATTGAATTATGCCGTGCTAGCCCTACAAGCTCCAAAACTCTAGCCCGTGGCATGGATCTAAGTTGAACCATGTCGGGTGACAGCGACGAGGGCTTGGGTAGGCCTGAGACTCGGGCTGTGCTGGGCCGGCATGGCAGGGCTTAGTTGTGCCTCAGGCCGCCGGCTCGAACCATCGTGCCTTGTTGGGTCGTGTCGGCCGGCCCGACGTGGCAAGAATGTGGCCTAAGCATGGCATGCGGCACGGTGGGCCACTGTCGGGCCGTGCCAGGCCCAAGCACAGCGCAATTCCAGTGAAAGCGCCTTTAATGAAATACATTTTCAGTGAAGCTAATATGTACTTTGCTATTTAAACAAAAAAAATGACCTCATTTTTCTATCTTTAAAATTATAATGAATTTTGAACTCAAATTTGGTGTGACGTTGTTTCAAGGAAAACTTAACCTATAAAAAAAATGAAAAATCAAATCCAACACATTTGTGTGAATTTGTGTTAAAGTTTTAGAAAGCCGCATAGAAGTTATTATTCTTTCAAACTTACACGAAGTTAAGTGTTTCAAAAAAAAGTTTAAAAATTTCTATGTGTGGAGGTGTACAAGTTGTATACGCACACAAAAAAAATAGTTTAAAAATTCAAAATTTTTGAAGATTTACAAAAAATGAAGAGAATGTTGAATAGTGACTATGATTGAAATGATTGATAATTATAAATTTTAAAAATAGCATCATGTCAAAATATATATCCAATTGATGGAGAATATTTTTACAATATTTTAGGAAAAAGAATCATCCAATTTGGGTAACTATGCGAAAGATACACAAGTTTCAATTTTAAAATCTGAATCAAAATAAAAAATGAACTGCAGCGGAGGAACACAAGAACAAGCGCTGACTGGTGGGCCCCGCGTGGCAGTGGAAGTAATACTTCACGGACTGTTAACTGCATGGGCCGTTGCCTGAATTCGGCCCATTTGTGACGCAGGACTTCCCCAAGTGATTAGTCCCACCTCGGAATTGGACGGAAACTTCACCTGTTTATATAGCTTGCCCTACGAACGTCTTGTTGTTCTTTTAGCAAATCTGTAGCCTGGCCGACAGAACTGATGGGCCTTGTCTGCATGCTCCGGTCTTTTTTCGTACGCGAGAAGGAGACGTCGTGCCGCCCGTTAGGCCGAAATCTTAGGCAGCGCACGGCCCCATGCTACAATATTCCGTGCCGGCACGGCCCGCTTTTCCGTCGTGCTGGGTTGGGCTTTGGGCCGAGCCATTTTTCCGTGCTATGGGCCGCATGATTTTGGCCCGGCCCAACTCCCAGGACTAGGCTTGGGAGGCGGTGGCGGCGTTGCCGACGCAGGTAGGGAGAGGAGAGTTTTATATGACCAAGGTCGGTGGGACGTTGCGGAACTGCTTCACTGCCAGATAAGCCGAGACGCTGACCCAAGCACAGCATAGGCCCTTCAAAAAAAAAAAAGCACAGCATAGGCCGAGCTGTGCCGGCACAGGCTCGATTATCTCTGTTTTTTTTTTGTGCTTTGTGCTGGCCCGTTTGACCCAGCACACATCTATAGTGGCGCCCTACCCGGCAATGAAGAAATTGAATCTAGGATCAGGACGGGCCGGCCCATCTGACAACAAACCAAATAATCGACGCCATTAAGCCCAGCCTATTCGTGCGAAACCAGGCCGTGCTATCTGGGCCCATACCACCTCTTTGCATGTGGGCCCATCCTCCGGGCGATGAACCCAAAGCTCGCTTCGTGGCTGAAAGCGGCCGGGAAGCCTTCTTTCATCACAGTTTCACTGCGACGGGGCTGCCAAGAAACATTACCCTTGGGAGCGCATGGAGGTCTCCGCTGGGCTCCGGCAGCTGCCCGCAGCAGCGGCGGCGTCGCTTCGAGGCCGCCGATCCGTGGCACTGCTGCCACGCTCAGCTTTCCTTTCGGATCGCTCCGTCTCCCGCGCAGTAAAGGTATGTTACTCCCCTTCTCCACTCCCCTGCTCCGTTCCCTTGCGACGCGAGGGATAAAATGTCCGTTTCTGTGGGTCTGCGTGGGGTGGATGGGTAGGAATACCTCGTCCCCTATTCGGAATTGCTTCTTGCAGAGCCGGTTTTTTCTTGTGCTCTGATGGCGAATCCGGTTTAGTTTTCGGGCGACATTTTTGTGTTGTTCTGCCCCCCAGACAGTAGTTACTCATCTTAATATGCAAGAATGCAGATCGAGCTTTTCGAACAGAAGATTTAGGAGCTAGGAAAATACCTTCTGAACATCGGAGGGCTCCTGACTGGAATTTCACTCTTGCGCTGGTTAATTTCTGAATTTGTCAAATAGATATGCTTAGACAAAGAATTTATGTGGAATTGTTATCTCCGTGGACAGGCTGTCTGGCTGCAAATATTGTGCACAGCTATAATTGCCCTCGAAAATCTGTTGGCACACGCATTTGAGGGATGCTCCGTTTTGTTTGTGACCATTTGGTGCCATATGAGCAGTGATAACATTAGTTAACTTCCCAGGGAAATGGTGAACTGATAAACAGAGCGGTTGTCAGATTTATAATTTGTTAGTCTATACAGTACACATAAAAACAAATTCACATTGAGGAGTCTTTTGTTTCAAGTGAAAACACCATCGAAACATCTTGAGAAGTGACATGTCTGTAAGTAATAGGTCATGGAAATTTAGCCTTGTTGGTTGCAGTAAGAAAGTTTATTCTGTAACTGTGGAACATGACCTCGTAGATTGATTAGCAAAAGATAGGGTGTGGAATAGGCCTCCTATTACAGTGCATAAATTTGATGCCCGCACCAACCTCGTGCATGTTTATCCATAGATGTCATGCACAGCAAGTGTGCCAGCCTGTACATGAGAATTACTCTCTATGGTAGTCATCACCAGAAGTTGCTACTTAAGCCTACATATTTGTAGTCTTTTAACCATAACATATCCACTATTTGCTTTTCATGTCAAAGAGTTGCCAGGCTAATTTACTTTGTTGCTACCACTAATGTTTATAAGTGATAGCATACACTGATCAATATCCAGCGTTGATTGTATGAATCACTCTTGCACGCACTTTTCAGTGCAGTTTTGTCCTTCATATTATGCTTTGTTCCCCTTTCCTACATCGACCTGCTATATTATGCTTATGTAGACAGCAAGTCAGGCAATTTTTTCCCTGTATTCTTTTGTTGTGCTCTATTGCATAATGCGAATTGGCTTATGCTTATAAGAGATCCTATTCAGAATTGACATTTGTTTCAAGAGGGCTGATGTTTTCATTGTGCACAGATAAGAGCAAGCTCAATTTATGACCTCCAGAAAAGTAAGAGTATCCTTGAATCATTATTTTGTTACGACAAATCTGTTCCAGAGGAGGACATCGGGAAACCAACTGGTCTAAATTTGGAAAAGAAAGACGTGGGGAACAATTCTCCCTGCTCAAACTGTGAAGCTAAAGGTGCGGTGCTGTGTACAACTTGTGCTGGTTCGGGCTTGTACGTCGACTCAATATTAGAGAGCCAAGGGATCATCGTAAAAGTCAGGTGTCTAGGTAAATAAGATTCAAAGCTATCTTTTGTGATGTGCACAGTGCATTGTCTATATGTGCTTATGCTCAACCTACTGTAGGTTGTGGAGGAACTGGAAACACTATGTGCTCCAACTGTAGAGGCCGCGGCCACACGTGAATGCTGTTGTTTGTTGTGGGCTCTCGACAAGATGATGTAATTGCACCACCATACTTTGCAAGTTAGGAATCTGCTCATGGAGACAATCAAAAGAGTTGTTCCGCATATGTTTTGGTGAGTAGTTCTTTTCGCGCTACATGACTCAGAACTGGTTCAACTGCTGTAACTTTAGGGTTCATTCATAGGGACACAGGCTGCTGAAACTGAAACGATTCCTTTTCTTTTTCATTTCATATTATAAATCTTGATGTGATCTTGTACCATGAGGGTGTCATGGCATGTGAAAAAAATAAAAATGCACATTTGCTTATGAGAAGTGAAATTACAGTGACTTTTTTGTGGATCATTTCATTCTGTTACAGTACTTAAATGAATGTTTGACGATGCTTGTCATGGCATGTGAAAAATGCACATTTACTTGCGAGAAGTGAAATTATAGTGTGATTTTTCTGTGGATCATTCCATTCTGTTAAAGTACTCGAATGAACTGTTTGACGATGCTCCCTGATGTGAATTTTCTGTGGATCATCTGATTGTTTGGAAGACAAGAAATGCTCATTCGCATTAAAAAAAACAAGGAATTCTCATAATCTGGACAACAAATCCAGGTTCAAGCTCAAGCAGGAGCTGCCATTTCTAGCTCCTCTCTGCCATCTGTCTTTTGTTATTCGAAGCTGCCCCGCTGCAAGAATCATTCTCCTGAAGTCTAACTAAATACCGAAACCCACTATAACTAATATGCTTCTCTTGAGCCAAGGGCAAGCATCATCTGCAAATTCACATGGATTTTCCAGCACTTCAAATCAAGCAAGGAATACTTCATGGTCTCTCCTTGCCTCAGCAGGAGGTTGGAAAAACCTAGACGGTCAATTGTCCAACAAGCCAAGTTCATGCAAGAATCTATTCTTCTCCCCTGCTATGCCTCCTGGCTACAGAGCCTGCCTATGAATCTATAGTATATTTACGTCCACCGGAATGGCCATTGGCATCAACTCCACCACCTCCGGCAAAACCAGAAGCATTCAAGAAGCAGAGCACATTTAGCTCATCAAGGAAGGCCAAGAAAGAAAACCTGAATCCATGGACGCCATGAGGGGCACCCGCACCTTCCAGGACTTCGACCCTGCCGTCGAGTGGAGCCACACCGCCGAGGCGGACGCCGTCAAGATCTCACTCCCAGGCGAGCAAAGAAAACAGAGGATCAATCTTGTAGTTCCTTAATTCCCTGAGAAAAATGCGTGAGCTCATCTGACCGACGGGTTCGATCGTGCCATGGCTGGGCACCGAACAATGTGTGGTTGTGGCTGCAGGGTTCAAGAAGGAGGAGCTGCGGGTGCTGGTTGACAACCACGGCCACCTGCGCACGCGCGGCGAGCGCCCCGTCGCCGGCGCCAGGTGGAGCCGCTTCCAGAAGGACTTCAAGCTCCCCGACAACTGCAACGTGGAAGGCATCCGCGCCAAGTTCGAGAACGAGAAGCTAACCATCACGCTCCCCAAGAAGAGCTCCTCGGCGCCGCAGGTGGCCGCCCCGGTGCCCGTGCCGGCTCCACCCAGGAGGCCGGCCGCGGCGCCGCAGCAGAAGCCACCGCAGGCGCTTCCTGAGCAGGCAAGGCCCGACCCACTGCCCACGGTGCCGCCGGTTGCTCCTGCTCCTTCCCAGAGGCTGCCTCATGCCCCTTCCCTGAAGCAGCCAACCGAGCGCAGGCCATCGCTGCCCTCGCGTCTTCCGTCAGTGCCAACGCCGGCGGAGTTTGTTGAGCGCACGAAGAAGTCCGAGCCGGCGGTCTCCGCCGTCCCCAAGCTGAAGGAGCAGGTGACAGAGGCCAAGAAGCCGTCGCTGGAGACGGAGGAGGAGGAGAAGCGGATGGAGAGGGAGGCGATGGGGAAGATGAATGAGGACAGGAAGATGATGGAGGCGAAGCAGGAGCAGGCCAAGGAGGAGGCGGAAGCAGCGATGGGTGAGATGGAGATGACGAGCCAGCCAAGGCCGATGGCAGCGAGCCGCGGGCTGCTGAACGTGGTGGTGGCCTTCGCGGTGCTCGTAGGGATCACTGCCTACGTGTGGCACACCCTGCGCAACGCGACGGGCGTTGCCGGCGATCACGCCGGGAGCTACGGCGATGAGATGTGAGCAAAGTGTTCTCGTACTTGATCAGCTAGGAGCGCACAGTAAACGGGCAAGTATATATGGTGGGGACATACAAAGGGAGGCACACATACTGGTGTCATTACAGCTTAAAGGCATATCATTTGCTTGGTTGACTAATTTGATGATAAGACGACGAGCAGATACAAGTGTGCGTACAAGTGTAAATTACGATGTTCTATCTGTCACTGCGAAAATCTGTAAACTGAATCTGTTAAATCCGTGGGTGACAAATTAAGCCATTGAAAAAAAATATATTCCCTTCAAAATTGATATTGACACAATTGATTTTAACATCATCTTTAATTATTTTGTTAAAAAATCTTCAAATGTGTAAAATTATTAGTATGTTTCAAATACCTTTAATGTAAAACAAATTATAAAAACATATAATATTAATTATAACTTTTTATAAGATAAATAATTTAAAAGATGATATTAGATGTCAACGATGTTAATATTTTAAAACCGAAGAGATGAGCTTCTTTATTCGGCATTGAATCTAAAATTGGTTCCTCATATACTATTATGCTCTACTTTGTCGCCATCCTTGTTCAATTTATACATGCAAAACTATCAAATTTAGTTGCGAAAATTATTTATTCATTATGATTAATTGATTATTTCATATTATATAATTATTTGGTTGTGTATTTTTATAGTAAAAACAGGTTGTATAAATAGATTCCTTCACATTTTGTGTATTTCATAATCATAAAGACAAAATAAATAAATAGAAATTTATTATATTGCTTCGTCATGACATAGGTGAAACATACAAAATTTATTGCATAATTTTTCTATGAATAAATGTATCATGTTTAGTCCAGATTAAAAATATTTTTGAGTCAAGTTAATAGCGACGATGTGAAAGACAATTTTCTTTGATGGCGAGTAAAGAAACTATAGCTATTCAATGGCTTGTAAACCATTAAGCTACATTTAAATGGTAAAAACAAAATTGACTCATTATGCGTGAACCCTCTTCTCCCTTATCACGTTTTTGTAATGGCGATAGAGGCCAAGAACATTTCACAAAATGGGCCATTGGAAGAAGAAACGGAATCATGGGATGAGTCAAGAACATTAGCTGTTCGTTTCATTTTTGGACGGCAAGGTATAAGCTTGGAAGTGTACAGCAAGGCAGGGGGATGGATGGACAGATGATCTCAGGATCCTTTGATTTGGATGGTGGTGACTAGACTTTGTTTGTTTCCACCGGAGATTTTGAGATTCTGCTTCTAATAGTGAAACAAACAGTCTATTTTTGCTCTAGATTATATTAGCTGCACCTTTTAAAATTCACAATCTCACAATCTACTCTTTCATAGTTTTTGTCAGATTTTATCTCACATCATCCACAATCTCTAGTGCACAATCTTATGATCTACTTGTTTGTTTCAGCTTTTATATGACAACTTTTAACAATCTAGCTTTTGTGTCACAATCCAATAGATTCTCATAATCTTTACTGTAAACAAACAGGCCCTAAAACGATGAAGAGGCTGCGCCCCAGAAGCAAGAAAGAGTAATTAATTATTCTTGTGTTTATACAGATATACTAATAGATTCGAAGCTGCTCTGAAGTCAGAATCATTCTCCTCGTCTAAGGCCGGTTCGGTAGGAATTATAGTTATTCAAAAAATACTTTATACTTTAGATCATTCATAAAAATATTTTATCTAATTTATCCGCATAATTTATTTTTTATGTTAAAAACTTTTGGTAAAACAATTTATTCGGTATGAGGTTATAGGCGGTAGGAAAAGAGAAGTGGTAAAAATCTACTATTTACAGCTTAATAGTGTTAATACAAAATGTAAAAGTGATTATTGATTATTATGAATATAATCACTTATAAATTCTAGGTGTTTGCTAAAGATTATAACATAAGCAGCCCTTGCTAAATACCTTTCCCACTATAACCACTATGCTTCGCTTGAGCCAAGGGAAAATGTCCTCTGCAAATTAAAATGAATTTTCCAGCACTAGAAATCAAGAAAGGAGTGGGGGTTGGAAAAATCCTCCAAGCAAAGTTCATGCCAGAATCTATTCTTCTCCCCTGCTATACCTCCTGACTCCAGAGCCTGCCTATGAATCTGTAAGTATATACTCCCTCCGTTTTTTAATCGATGTCATTGACTTTTAAATTCAACTTTGACATTTCGTCTTATTCAAATTTTTTTTGATAAATTTCATATATTTTGATATAATTGGATTTGTCATTAGAGTTAGTTGAATCACAGCTTAAAATTTTACACATTCGAGTAAATTTTTTGAATAAAACGAATGGTCAAAGTTAAATTTAAAAGTTAACTGCGACATCAATTAAAGAACGAAGAAAGTATGTACTACGCCCACTAGAATGGTCATTGACATCAACGACACCATCTCCGACGAAACCAGAAGCATTCTACACTACTAGAAACAAGTAGGGATGAAAATGAGACCATAAATTCCCATCCCGTCCCAGTTCTGAAACCATTTTTTCCGACCATTTTCGATCCGATCAAAATTTAGATGGGACAGGAACAGAAATGGATCAGAGTTGTTAGAATGGAAAGGGCAATGGGATGAGTGAAAGTTGGCTAGAGGAGAGGTGAATAGGCAACGACTTGAAATCTGAGTCTCAAAAACAATTTGATCAATAAAAACTGAGTGCAGACTAGTCCGGTCAGTCGGACTTATCCGGTCGCGGACAAGTCCGATCCTTACGGATAAGTCCGCTAGTCGCAGCGAAAAAATAGATCAAACACAAATAAAAAAAGAGACAAGAGACACAGCGATTTTTGACCGAAGTTCAGCTCCACACAGAAGTATACGTCTCCGTTGAAGAGTCCACAAAGGACCGAGTTACACTCAACCCTAAACCTCTCCAAGTGACCATAAAGATCAACTTGGCTTTTCAATAAATCGAAAGGGGTGATACAGACCTCTCCAAGAGTAATAGGTCCTGCAAGTCCTGCAATGAAAAGATCAAGTGCTCAAATTGAATAGAGAATGAAAGGACTCACAATCTACTATTTCTTCTATCAAAACCCCCTAGGAGATTCAATGAATAACGAGTGGAGGAGGAGAAGTGGATCTCAGAGAGTCTCAGGGTGTGATTTGAAAGGATGTGCAAGCTTTTGGTAACCTTAAGATGTGGAGGATGGGGATTATATAGATCAATCAAAGATGACCTTTCAAAAATGCTAGGAGCAGACTAGCCCGGAAGTCCGGACAAGTTCGGACATCGGGCTCAACGGTAATATGGTCATCTCTCTGGAGTCCGCAAAGGGCACGGACAAGTCTGCTAGAGGACTAGCTCGGCCGAGCGGACAAGTCCGGTCAGGCCGTGGTAACCACTCTGGAGTCCGCCCACCTAGCGGACAAGTCCGCTGGCAGACAAGTTCGGAGGTTCGGACAAGTCCGAAAAATAACGAGGTGCTCCTTCTCTAGAGTCAGCAGGCCTTAACGGATAAGTCCGGGCCCGGACTAGTCCGACTTTGCCAAAGGGGACAACTCTTTGAAGTCTGCAGCTTGGCCCGAACATGTGCGATGCCAGACAAGTCCGGACACCCGGATAAGTCCGAGGTGAGCTGCATGCTCCCTTTTTGGAGTCTGGACATTGGACTGATAAGTTCGAGGAACCGAACAAATCCGAAGCCAGTAACCAAACTAAGACTATTAAGATAAAGATGGAATGAGATAGTTTGGGCACTTAACCATTTTCAAAACAGAAAATTCTGAATCCTTTGATAGTACGGTGGTCCTATGACTCAAAAAAAATATAAACACTATAAGCATCGGAGCCAAGGAGCCAACAATACTCTTTTCTTTTTTGAGAGTTGATAAACATCCATAAACTTAGTTCCTGCACACATACTCACAAAATGCCATCAAATGCTTCCATTGTTTGTCACAATTCATTCCAAAATTCACAAAAGATCCTAGATGCACTTTCAATAAGCGATTTTCCGACCGTTTTCGGATTTACCGTTTTTTGGTCAGTAATTTCCCGTTTCCCCCCGTTTTATTGCATCTAGAATAGAATTAAAACCTAGGATAGAAAAATTTTGTCAGTCAAACTCAACCTAAGTATGTTTTTATTGCAATGCAATTTACTGTCTAAGTCATCTATATTATTTTTTAAGACTATATTTAATAGTTAAGACTTGATTAACTCTATTTAATTATACAACTCAATATTATTATTTTCTTGATTTGAATTATCATTTTCCGTCCGTTATCGATATTTTTTTGTTCCGATATATCCGTTTTCGTATTCATCCTGATCTCGTATTCCGATCTCGACTTTTCCGTTTCTGTCCAACTAATTAAATATAAAACAAAAATAATACGTATTTTTCCGATCATTTTTGTTCGTTTTCATCCAAACAGGTCGCATTAGCTCATCCAGGACCAGGAGGTCCAAGAAAGAAGATAGGAATATCCATGGCTGCCATCAGTGGCAACTGCACCATCGAGGACTTCGACCTTGCCGTCGAGTGGAGCCGCACCGCCTCTCAGTCCCAGGCAAGATCCTGATCAAGCTTACCATTCCTTAAATCATTGAGAAATGGAAGAGCTCATCTGACCGATGGTTCGATCGTGCACCGAACACTGCGTGGATAGTGCTGCAGGGTTCAAGGAGCAGATAGTGATGCTGGTTGAGAAAGACTATGTGCGCACACGCGGCGAGCAGCAAGTCTCCGGCGCCAGGTGGAGCCGCTTTCAGAAGGACTTCAAGCTCCTCGACAACTGCAATGTGGGCGGCATCAGCGCCAAGTTCGAGAACGAGACGCTCACCATCACGCTCCTCCAGAATTTTTGTTAAATGCTTTTGAACTGCGATTCAAATATGTGTGTTTTGCAAATAACTCTATACAAACTATTTAGCGGGGGCAGGCTGGAGTATGAGGTGCTGGGAGACTCTGGGGAAGTCACTGTTGGCGTATCTGTTGCGGGTACATGTGAGGTTCAGCTTTTGGACCTTCCGAGAGGTTTGTTGGTTGTTGGTGTTGAGGTTGGAGAGATAGTCTACTTCGGCAATTAAAGATCGAGTCCTTCGAGCCTTGTACACTCAGTCGACAACCATACACACCACGTTACCCTGTATGAGCAGTTGCTTGATCTTGAAGCTTGTCGAGACTGGTTGTTTACCCGTGGGTTGGCGGTGATATATTAGTGTGGTGTAAAGCTATGACTCCTCACATAAGATCGATATACCTCACCTGATCAGTGGTAGGCTCTTTACAGCTCTAGGACCCGATTGCGTAGGCACTTGGGATCCCTATTTTGAAGGACGGATAGCGCCAGTTAAAGCTTATAGATAGGTCTTGTGTGGTTACTATATCGAGACCTGCGGCCGCGATCCTTGCTATGGTGCCACTTCTTGTGGGTACAGGTGCATAAACTCTGCAAAGTTACAGTCAATGCACATTGTCACGTCCTTTTTGAAAGACACCCTCTGAGTTGTGCTCTTCGTTGAGTAGTTTTGTTTTCTTCCCTTTACCCTCTGTTTTCAAATGATTTAGACTCCGGCCTTCGAGCTGCGGTCGGGTGTATAGATTACACCGGCATTTAATATGAACTCCCTTTCGGGATAACGGAGATCTCTGCGGGGTAAGATAATAAAATTGGACTGTTTTAAAATAAAACTTCTTGCGTCTTTAAAGTAAAATGTTTTGAACTTGCATTTAGCACTTGAGCCAGCTTTCATCTTTGAAACTATCCTTTGCATGCATACATTTTTGATAGGTAGTGCGCGGTTTGCTGAGTATTCACGTACTCACGGCTTTTCACGCCCTTCTTTTTCAGAGGTCAGCTAGAAGATCATTCTCGTCTGTTTTCCGGCCGTTGTTTGAGGTTCGCTCCTGCACTGAGTTGTCTGTGGAGAAAGTGGTTCGTCTTGGTGTTTTCTCTCGCCTGTTGTTCCCGCTGCTGTTCTAGTTCTTCGATTTTTGGTAGTTTTGTTCTGCTAAAAAAAGTTCAGTAAGTTTTAAGGATGATTTCGTTGATTTAATTTATCTTATCTTTGTTTACTCATTCTGTTATAGTTTCTCGATTGTTCACTTGTGATAA
Organism: Zoysia japonica; assembly: GCA_001602275.1. NCBI lineage: Eukaryota > Viridiplantae > Streptophyta > Magnoliopsida > Poales > Poaceae > Zoysia > Zoysia japonica. The sequence goes on along the minus strand of BCLF01000019.1, from coordinate 3,256,207 downwards.
ACGTACTTGCCAACCTCCTAGGATTGGCGAAGGCACGTAAGATCGGGTCTTACTGAAAGGTGAGAATTCTCGGTTGTTACAGGAATTATGGGCCCAAAAAACCAATGTAGCTCAATGCCGTAGTGGTTGGACGTCCCTCTGCCTCTCTTTCGACGGGGAGAAGAGAAAAGCTTTGGATCTAACTACGGATGCACCTGGCGTGGTGATCGTATGCAGGACCATGTGCTTGAGAACGGTAGGCCTCGGGCCGACCCTATTGTATTGTTTTGAAAGGTGGCCACGTGCGGTTTCCGGGAAGAGCGTACGTATCGTGTATTTCGGATTTTCCCAGCTGGTGTAAATCGATTATAATCGCTAGCTCTCAGTACAGCTTGTTCACTGCATCACATTGTAGTAATAAGTGAACTAATAATAATAATAACAATAATAATAATAATAATTAATAATGATAATAATAATAATATGGACTGTTTGATTTGTTTATAGCAATTGCTAGGCAATCATGTATGATATAGTCTTATAGCGCAAATTAAATTTTCATTTCGTAAACTTAGTTTACCGCTAAAACTTGAATATAAAGACTCACTATATTAGCGTTGGTTATGTAAATGGGCATCTCATGTGAGTCAGCATCATCATATCTTTAGAATCGGCTGTAGTTGGCCATGTTGATGGGTATCAAGGCTTGGCTCTCTGTGGTTTTGGGTGCAGGTGGTTTCTCTCTTCCTTCTCTAAATCAACTGGCAGAAGCAACCTCGAGGGTGGCTATGTCCATTGGGAGCCTTGCTCGCCGCGATGCTGTTTGTGTGCTGATAGAGGGTGCATCGTATGGCCTTGATGGCATCTTATGCATAGTCTCTAAGAGACCCTAATTCAAGTTATCGCCTACGCGCTTTCAAAAATCTTAGTTTTATAAACTTAAGCAACAGTTTATAGTATACTGTATCGTACTTGAGTTGTACTGTTAGTCCTAGTTTCGTCGACTGACACCGATAAGATTTTGTGGTCGATGGATCGCCTTTTCTGTGAGGCGATCTGTCACAGGCTTGTTCAAGAAACATTAAAAACTACACATAATATGAATATGAAGTTCAGTAGCAAGTATGGTAAATGACCTCTTTTATATGCAGCAATCCTCGGAGCCTAGCTTATCATGTACTTCATTCACGATGTGCCACTTGCAAAATCGAAGCCTAGCTCGAGTAAATACCTTCGAAGCAGCTGGTGGTGCAGCATTGCCATGCTTACTATTTCGTTTAAACCGCTAAAATCGGTCGAGACCGGTTTAACGAAAACCGTAAAAACCGATTAAAAACCGCTTCAAATCGAAAATTCAAAACTTAAACAAACTGCTACAGTAAATCAGCCGGTTTCATCGGTTAGCCAGCCGGTTTGTTGTTTTTTACGGTTTTAGATTTCAAAATTTGAAACCCATCGGTTTCATCGGTTAGCCGACCGGTTTTACCGGTTTTCGGTATTCCGAATTTTTAAAAATTTTTAAAACGAAAATCAGTCGTCTTTTATTAGACCGGACCGGTTGCACCGAAAACCGTGAAAACCGGCCGGTTTTGAGCGGTTTTGTAAACCTTGTGCTCCATAGTAAAAGAGGCAGGGTGTTTACCAGACATTGCCCAACAGAAATGTCTCAAACAGCCAAACAAAGGATGCCTCGGTGCTATCTGCAATGATGGCCCATCCAAATAGGATTGGTTGGAAATGTTGATTGACTCCAGTAAAAGTGACTAGTGGAAGTTCATGGTTGCTTCTTTTGCAGTAGTCATCGAAAACAACTGCATCTCCAAAGTCTTTGTATGCCATCCTAGCTCTTGCATCTGCCCAAAATACATTCCCTTCTGGATGTCCATCAATAAACTGCATGGCGTAAAAGAACGTTGGATCTTCAGCTTGCATGCGTTTGACATACTCCAAAATTACTCGAGTACCACTCCCAATACCATCTGAAATACCTGCAACCACTTGACGTAGACCTGGGCGATGCATAGGCGGCGTAAAGGGTGTTGATGACGACTCAATTGCCAGGGGTGTGCCACCGTTTTGTGGCCTCCAAAAGGCTTCTGCTTGCCACACTCTGACAGTGGCTTGTGTGGGCGCAGACAATGGGACTGGTCAGGGATCAGGGGATGGTTATATGCAGTCTCCAGCTTGGTCACGGTCCACCGGCCATTGTCCTGCTTCTTCACCCGGATCATGGCCTTACAGCCAACCCTTGTGACAGCATGTGTTCGGCGGCCCTTTCCACTATCCTCGTCGCCAGTGCCAGCATCTGCACGAGCAAGCTCGTTCTTACTCTGGTAGGTGCGAAACCCCTCCTTCGCGCAGACGAACTGGCGTGACATGACGGTGCCGTCCCGGGGCAACCCGTGCATGACGCTAATCCTGGTGCCGAAGCCCATGCGGTGGGCGTACCCATTAAAGAACGTCCAGGCGTCCTCGTCATCGTCGAACTCCATGCCCTCGAACGGGTCGACGCCGTCGTAGACTCTGGCATCCGTGCCACATAAATTTTTACTTAAGATGTTTGACTGGAATTGGACACGGGTAACAAGGTGTTGACAAAAAATGGCCTGTTTCCGATATAATGTTGAAGTCTGTGGCAAGCTCTTTCGGGTTTTGACACTTTCATCCACCAGAGTAGTATCCGACATGGTGTCGAACTGTTCGGTAAGCTTTCTCAGGTTTAGAGCACTCAGTCCACCGGAGTGTCTAGCACTTTATCGGATTGTCCGGTAACTCCTCTCGAGTTTGGGTACTCGACCCATCGGAGTATCTGGTACTTGACCGGACTGTCCGATAAGCCCTCTCGAGTTCCGATGTTTTGTACACCGGAATGTCCCGCACAGAGCCGGAGGGTCCGGCAGGCCCTTTCGAGTTTCCGGATTTACACGATGGAGCCTCTAGCGTCATACAGAAGACTCCGGCATTTTACCAGAAACTCTGATAGTGTCGATTTAGAAAAAAATTTAGCAGATCAATTTCAAATTCTTTCTTAACTTAGGTGATATGTTGCTTTGCAAGAGAAAACCATCCCACCTCTATAAATCAGAGGCCCATGACCGGTTGAGGTGTATCTCAATCGATCAAACCATTTGACTTTACACTTTGCGTTTCTCTAACCCTAATCCCTTCACTAGACTCCCGTTTGATGTTCTTTCTTCGTTTCGGCGATGTTTGAGGATGATCCGGCTAGCCTAACCGAGCCTGGATCAACCCTAGGACAATCTTTCTCCGACGGAGTCCTTCTCGAGGCGGGATTTTTCAGGTGCTGCCCCAATCCGGCGTTGAAGAGACGCCGGATTTCCCGCACACGGACGTGCGAGCGGTGTGTCGGCCCGAACCCGATTCGGCGTCAACACACTTTTTGACGACTTCGCTGGGGAACGAGTGATTCCAGTTGCACAAACCCAATTGTCGTTTACACCATGACCTTCAGGATCTCTACAACGAACATTGTCATGCCATCTTTAGCGGAGTTGCCTGAGGAGATGCGCAAGGCATTCTTAGAACGCCAGAGAGCCTCCGAAGAGGCGCACAAAGCACGCGAGGAGCAGGAGCTGCAACAGTACTTGACGTGTTTCAAGAAGGATCACCAAGACGCAATCTCTCAAGTGAAGGAGCCCGTTCTTCTGGCCGTCGATGACAACGCGGCCATGGGCACTACCAATGTAAAAACATCTTCGTGCCCTCCCGTTATTTTTGAAGACCTTTCATATTATGTTGACGACATAAAAAAGGTCTTAACAAATGATATGCAATATATGATCAAGAAAACTCGTCTAAAACTAAAAATGTTAGTATTGCATCATCGTCTTATGTTGCACATGTAGCTAGTACATTGGCGTCTACTACCTCTAATGTAGAACATTATACGTATGGCATGCCATTGAACTCATTTAGTGAACAGACTAGTTTTCCACCACCTGTGCCAATCAACGCTTTAGTAATGTCTCCCACTAGCATAAAGCCAATTACTAGCATCCCCAATCCGGCCACAAACCGATTGAGTGAATTGGCTAACTTTGTTCCTCGCTACTGTACCGTTGCATACAGCACACCGCCCATCCTACCAAGCGGTACGAGAATCCCTCATGGCTCTGTCCCTAATGAAACTTTTAGCGCCATGAAAGCAAGTGCACATCCTCCACCATCGAGTACGTCTACTAGAGCTCCCATTGCCAACACAGAGGAGTGTATGGCGCGCGTTAAGTAGGACTTAAATACATAATTTTGTGAAACGCTAGGAGTAGATCTTAAGGGGAGGGACCGAGTTTATCAAAAACCATACCCCACATATTTTGATTTGGTCTCATATCGCGTAGGATGACGTGTTCTCGACTTCGTCAAATTCAATGGCGAAGATAACAAAACTACTTAGGAGCACATTAGTCAATATGTAGCACAATTAGGAGAAGCGGGTTTTAGTGAAGCTTTAAAAGTACGTTTGTTTTCATTATCGTTAACCGGAATCGCTTTCTCTTAGTTTTCGTCATTGTCCTCGGACTCCATTTACACTTGGGAGTCATTAGAGCTAAGTTCCCTGATCATTTTTACTCTGGGGAAAATGAATTAAAGTTGTTACATTTGACATCGGTTCGACAAGGAAAAGAGGAACCCGTCATTGACTATCTTCGGCGGTTTAGAGACGTTAAGAACCAATGCTTTAATTTGACCATTTCTGAAAAAGACGTAGCTGACCTAGCTTTTAATGGTTTACAGTCGTATCTTAAGGAAAAGTTGGAGGGCTATGATTTTTTCACACTCACCTCCAATAAAGGGCTTCGGCTCAAAAGAGCCGAAGTAAAAAAATAAAACATGATTACAAGACCCGTAATAATATGCACGTCGTGGAATATGATTCGGATAACTCCGATGATGATTCTAATGATATTTTGGCTACCGAGTTTGTTTGGCCATCTAAGGCCAAATCGTTTGCTTGTGATTCGCTCAAACCGGTTCACAAGAATCGGAAAGATGATGTAAAATACATCTTTGATGTAGCTAAGTGTGATAGAATATTTGATGAACTGCATAAATATAGATACATTAGAATCGTATATACTTTACCTTTGACGGATGAGATTAAGCGCAGGGCATATAGTAAATGGCATAACTCTTATTCTTATGCTACAAACGATTGCAATGTTTTCCGTTGACAGGTCCAATCGGCCTTTAATGAAGGACGATTAAGTCTTAAAGAGATGCACATCGATAAGCACCCCTTTCCTGTCAACACTCTAGAATTCAATCGTAAGGTGTTGATTCGGCATCATCAAGCCGATACCACCAAAGGGAAGAACGTGGTCATTGGGGAGGAGATGCGTATTTCTTCGGGTGAGAAAGAGGCTTCTAGGAAGGTGATGCTTGAGAAATTTTTCGATGGTCAAGAATCGCTCAAGGTCACCATTCCAGGCTCTAAACTCGGAGGCAAGTTCCACGGCCCAAGATGATAAAACCAAAGAAACCGGAGGTGGGTAAGTGGAAGGTTAATCAAAGTAAAGCCACGGATCGGATGATGGGACCCAAAAGCGCCTTTGACCGTCTCATGGCTAAATACAAGAATCAAAAGACCGATTTGAATAATCGGTCTATTAAGCAACCAAGGTCGCCACCTAGGGGAGACAGCCCACCTAGGAAGGAGATGAGGCCAATCATGGAAGCCCATGGGCCTCCTCCTCCTTTTCCTTCACATGGCTTCGTAGTGCCACCACTATGGTTTCGCCCTATGCCTTGTCCACCGTTCCGGCGTGGCATCCATACATGGGACCATGGATGCATGCGCCACCGATGCCTATGCCACTGATGCCCGTTCTGCCAGTGCCATACCCGCCGTTTCATACGGGGTGAAACGGGCCGAGAGGAGATGTCTTCACGAGGCTCTCCAACCCTATCCTGGATCGAACGGATTTTCGACCGATCAAAGCTCAAGGAGGGAGTGCCACCACCGCGTCTAAGCAAGAATGGCTCTCAAAGCAAGGTAATGAATCTGCTCTCTCCACTGTTGTTCATCAAGAGAATGCATCCGGAGGTGTCGTGAAAATCGACACAACCGATGTCAAAACTGGAGAAGTTTTCACGAGATGAATCACTTTGGGTGATCCAGTCGGGAAGACTTCTCATGACCATGAAGCTGGCAGCAGCAAGAGCTCCTCCAAATACACGCAACCGAGGTGGTGTCCGCCTGGCTTGACCCACACTCAAAAGAGAAAGCTCCAAAGGCTACGCCTCCGAAAGATGCGAGAGGAGGAGGCGGAGAAAAAGAGGGACGAGGTCATCAACGAGGTCAAGCCGATGGTCCCTCAAGGTAAATAGTGGAGGGTTAAGGAGCCTGAAGCTCTTACTTCACCGATGACGAAGGAAGCAAAGGCTACTCCTAAGCCACTTGGTTTGGCCGATGCCGTCTTAGGAGAGGACTCCATAGCACCCTCACCTACGAGAGACGTCGACATGTCCGAGTTTGACGACGACGACCTCTTAGACTACGAGCCTATGCTGCCTCGGGAAGGTATGGACATTAACACTATTTGCTTATCCCTTTCTGATTATTCGCTTATAGAGGAAGAAGAAGTCACGGCACAATTCGACTTTGGGCCAAAAAAGTGCTATCTTCGAAAAGCTCGAGGAATCGAAGAACCATTTGAAACCCCTCTATGTGAGAGGTCATATTAATGGTTCACCGATTTCTCACGTGCTTGTAGATGGCAGTGCTATTGTTAATCTAATGCTGTATTCATTGTTTAAGAAGCTAGATAAAGCCGATGACGAGCTCATCCGGACCAACATGACTTTGAATGGTGTGAGAGGAGGAGACCTTATCGAGGCTAAAGGGGTCGCTTCTATGGAACTCACCGTTGGAAGCAAAACTATGGCTACCGCTTTCTTTGTCGCCGATGTGCGCGGTAGTTATAGCTTAATTTTAGTGTGTGATTGGATTCATGCAATAGATTTGTTCTTTCTACCTTACACCAATTTTTGATACAATGGATTAGTGATGATATAGAGGTGGTTCATGTGGATGCATCAGCCGAGTCATTTTCTCTGCCGCATGATGCCGTCAAGTGCTTGACCAGTTTAGACTTGACAGATTATGAATTTCTTATTATAACTAGGAATAGTTTTGTACCGGTCAATGTAAAGCCGATGGAGAATCGGCTCAACCATATAATATGATTTAATAGATTCTAATCTTAATTGGTTGCAAAAAAGAGTGGAACACCATCGGTCCAATACGAACGATATGTGTGAAGCTATCGAGGAAATAGAGGATATGAATAAGTTAGGACAAGGATTCACATCGGCTGATACTCTTGAAGAGGTGAACCTTGGCTGCAATGATAATCCGAGACCAACTTATATAATAAAAATCTGAAAGCCGATTATAAGTTGAAGCTAATTGGTTTACTAAAAGAATATATGGACTGTTTTGCATGGTCCTATAATGAAATGCCCGGGTTGAGCCGCGAATTAGTCGAACATCGGCTTCCAATAAAATCTGGTTTCATACCTTTTAAGCAACCGATGAGGAGGTTTAACCCGAATATGCATGATCGGATTAAATAAGAAATTAACCGATTACTTGATGCAAAATTCATAAGACCTTGCAGGTATGCGGAATGGATATCTAACATCGTGCCGGTGGAAAAGAAGAACATCGGTAAGATTAGAGTTTGCATTGATTTCAGAAATTTAAATAAATCTAGTTCTAAAGATAGATATCCTATGCCCATAGCTGATATATTGATTAATGATGCCTCCGGCCATAGAGTTATCAGTTTTCTTGATGGTAATGTGGGATACAACTAAATTTTCATAGTTGAAGAGGATATGTCTAAAACTGCTTTTAGATGTCCGGGTTTTGTAGGATTGTTTGAGTGGGTTGTTATGACTTTTGGATTAAAGAATGCGGGTGTCACGTATCAAAGAGCTATAAACTTTATCTTTTATGATTTACTTGGTGTTATCATGGAGATTTACATAGATGATGTGGTGATCAAATCGGCCGCTTTAGATTCTCACTTGGCCGATTTGTAACTTGCCTTAGACCGAATGCGTCGTTTCGGTTTGAAAATGAATCCACTCAAATGTGATTTTGGTGTATCAGCCGAAAAGTTTTTAGGCTTCGTAATTCACGAAAAGGGTATAGAGGTAGATTCTAAGAAGATAGAGGCAATTAGAAATGAGCAAGCGCCTACTTGCAAGAGAGAGTTGCAAAACTTTTTAAGAAAAGTGAATTATTTATGGCGATTCATTTTCAACTTGTCGAGAAAGATTAATACATTCACTCCTATTCTTGGGCTAAAGAATGAGGCCGAATTTACTTGGAGAGCAAAACAGCAAGAAGCTTTTGAGAAGATCAAAGAATACTTGTCTTCGCCGCCGGTGCTTAGGGCGCCTAAGGGAGGAGTCCCTTTTCGTCTTTACGTAGCGGCAGAAGACGATATAATTGGTGCTGTTTTGACACAAGAAGCCGAAGTAAAAGAGTATGTGCTCACGTATGTGAGTCGACGGTTGATTGGTGCGGAAACAAGGTACATTCTCATCGAGAAACTATGTTTTTCCTTATATCATCCTTGCACCAAATTGAGACACTATTTGTTATCTAGTACTTGTGTGGTTGCTTGTCAAACCGATGTTATTAAATATATGTTGCATAGGCCGATTTCTAGTGGTAGGCTTGATAAATGGGCATATGCATTGATTGAGTATGATTTGGTTTATGAGTCATTGAAATCTATGAAAGATCAAATTGTCGCTAATTTCATTGTTGAACATTGGATTGATTTAGAACATGATCTAGATGTTGCTTACGTTACTTTTACCTCTTGAAAATTATATTTTGATGGATCGGTTTGTAAAGAGGGTCAATGTGTTAGTGTAGTTTTAATATCTCCTCATGATGCACGCTTTGAATTCTCAAACCAATTAGAGTATGATTGCACCAATAACCAAGCCGAATATGAAGAATTGTTATTCGGTTTAGAGATGTTGGAGTCCATGGGGTTAAGCATGTAGAGGCTTTCGGTGATTCGTTGTTAGTAGTGCAACAAATTTTTGAAAATTTTCAATGCTTAGACGGATCATTGTGTGCTATCTTAGATAAGTGCCTAGACATCATTAGAAAAATGGATGAATTCAACATACATCACGTGCCTAGGCTAGAAAACAGTGAGGCCAATGAGTTGGCTCAATAAGCATCGGGTTACAATGTTAGTAAAGGAAGATTTTCAGTCAATAAAAAACTGATGCTTGAGGTGTTGGAGCTAGACCATTCGGATACTAAGCACATCAAGCTGTGATGGTGCCAAATCGCTTGATTGGAGATCACCTATAATTTTATATATTCGTAGTTCAACCCAAAGTGTGGATAGAAATGTTCGGATGTAGCTTTTAAATATACTTTGATTGATGGTGATTTATACCGTCGAACGGGAGATGATTTATTGTTGAAATATTTGGGTAAGGATGAAGCCAAAGTGGCTATGAGAGAAGTTCATGAGGGTATTTGTGGTACGCATCAATTGGCTCCGATAATGAAATGGTTGTTAAGAAGAGCTGAGTTCTATTGGCCAACCATGATTATCGATTGTTATCGTTACTACAAGGGGTGTGAAGAGTGCCAAAAGTTTGGCGATGTTCAATTGGCGCCCGCTGCCATAATGAACCCATTATAAAACCGTGGCCATTTCGAGGATGGGGATTAGATTTCATAGAGCAAATACATCCTCCGTCTTTGAAGGGACACCGCTTCGTGTTAGTAGCAACGGATTACTTCACCAAATGGACAGAAGCGGTGGCTCTCAAGAATATGACGCACAAAGAGGTAATCAAGTTTCTTACCGAGCATATTATTTATAGATTCGGCATACCGTAAACTTTGACTACTGACCAAGGTACTTCCTTTACGTCCGGTCAGGTCAAAGAATTTGCCGAATCCTATGGGATTAAGGTACTCAATTCATCTCCATATTATGCTCAGGCCAATGGTCAGGCCGAGTCTAGTAATAAGACGTTAATTAGACTCATTAAGAAAAAGATAGAAGACCATCCCAAGAGGTGGCATGAAGTCTTATCGGATGCTTTGTAGGCTCATCGGATATCCAGACACGAGGCAACTAAGGTAACACCTTATGAACTTGTGTATGGGCAAGAGGCCGTCTTACCCGTCGAGGTACATCTAGGGTCTCTAAGATTAGCCAAACAAAATGATTTATCCACCGATGAGTATAGAACTCTAATGCTAGACAGTATCGATGAAATCACCGATAAGCGTTTGAATGCCTCGAAAGAAATTGAGAGAGACAAGGTTAGAGTTGCTAGAGCCTACAATAAGAAAGTGAAAGTCAAAACTTTTCAAGTTGACGAATTGGTTTGAAAAACTATTCTGTCCGTAGGTTTAAGAAGCAACAAGTACGAAAAATAGTCTTCTAATTAGGAAGGGCCATAACGAATAGTAAAAATCATCGCCGAAAATGTATACATAGTAAAATCATCGCCGAAAATGTATACATAGTGAAAAATATGAGTAAAGAGTCATTGCCTAGGGCCCTTAATAGTCGGTACTTGAAAAAGTATCACCCAAGTGTATGGCAAAAAGCTTAGAGGAAGAATGGTCAATATAAATGATATCATCACCAAGAATGGTGTAATGGCCGATGAGTTGAAAAAACCATCGCACTTAGGTGTTTTTGGGTGCTTAGAATGCTTTATGGCGTAAACACTACATCAAAAAGCAGGAGACATATGTTGACACCCAAAAATAGCCTCATCGAAGTGTCTGGTACAATGCCGAAGCCTCCGGTAAGCTTTCTCGGGTTTGAACACTTTCGCCCATCGGAGTATCCGATATGGTGCCGGACTGTCCGATAGCCCTTCTCGGGTTTAGGGCACTCGGTTCACTGGAGTGTCCGACACTTTGTCGGATTGTCCGGTAATCTCTCTCGGGTTTGAGCACTTGGCTCACCGGAGTATCCGGTACTGTACCAGACTGTCCGATAAGCCCTCTCGGGTTCCGGTGTTTTATACACCGAAATGTCCGACACAGCGCCGAAGGGTCCGGTATGCCCTCTCAAATTTCCAGATTTACACGACGGAGCCTCCGACGTCAGACCGGAGACTCCGGTTACCGAAGTGTCCGGCACTTTACTGGAAACTCCGGTAGTGTCAGTTTAAAAAAGTTTTTAGCAGATCAATTTCAAATTATTTACTAACTTAAGTAATTTGTTGCCTTACGGAAAAAGACCATTCCATCTCTATAAATCAGAGGTCCATGACCAGTTGAGAGGTATCCCAATCGATCAAAGTATTTGGCTTTTCTCTAACTCTAATCCTCTCACTCGACCTCTGTTTGTTGTTCTTTTTTCGTCCCGACAATGTTTAAGGACGATTCGGCTGGCCTGATCGAGCCCGGATCAACCATAATACAATCCTCCTCCGACGGGTCCCTCTCGAGGCGAGATTTTTCGGGTGCTATCTAACCCGACATTGAAGAGACGCCGATGTTATCGCACATTGACGTGCGAGCGGTGTGTCGTTTCGGACCGATTCGACGTCAACACAAGGTTAGTTTAAATAAAGCAGTTTTGCTGTGCCAAATAAATCAGTTTTGGTGTGCCAAAACGGAGTAAACAAATCCTTTACACATCTAGAATCCTCCAAACTCATTTTTACAATATGTAATAAATGAACACATTAACAAGCCGAAAACATGTATATATTACTTCTTTGTTCCTTCAAAACAAATTTGAATTATCATCTCATCTAAAACTAATCACAAATTGGAACAAATCCTTCGTACTACTGTACTTCTCAAGTCACCATTGGCTAATGTGACCAGCGCTAATGTGACCAGCCCACGCTAACAGAGGCAGCTTCGAGCCGCTCCTTCCCGCCACCAAACCGTATGGCGCCGCTGCTCCCCTTCCGGCTCCGCCGCCGCCGGTCCATGCTCCCTGCCTTTGCCCCCGCTGGCTTCACTTTCTCGCCGACACCTTTCCTCCCCACGCCGCCGGCTTTGTCAAGAAGCCGCACCACCTTGGACTTGCCCGCGGCGGCCGCAGTCTCGGCTGCCGTTCTTCCCTTCGCCGTCGTGGCCTTGGCGTTCGCGCCGTTTCTCAGAAGGACATCGACGACGTCAGCGCGCCCCGCCTCCGCCGCGCAGTGCAGAGCCGTGTACCCTTCGGCGTCGGCCGCGTCGACGTCCGCGCCGCGGCCGAGGAGGTCGCTCACCGTGTCGACCCTCCCCTTGAAGGCCGCGCGCATGAGCGGCGTCCACCCGTGCAAGTCCCGCCCCTCGACGGACGCGCCGCCGTCGGCCGCGCGCCGGACGGCCCGCGCCTCGCCCTTGCGCGCCGCGGCCAGGATGGTCTCGCCGAGGCCCAGGAAGTCCATGATCCTCCCTGCGTGGCCCTCCTCGGCGGCGATCTCGAAGGCCGTCTTCCCTGCCGCGTCGCGCACGGTGGCTGTGCCGGCCGCACCGTGCGACAGGAAGAGACGCACGATCGTTTCGTCCCCGCGCCGCGCCGCGGCGTGGAGCGCGGTGGACCCGTCCTTGCCGCATCTCGTCTCGGCCCTCGCGCCAGCCACGAGGAGTGCCTTCACCGCGTCCCGCCGCCCCGCCTCTGCCGCCAACCGAAGAGGCGTCTTGCCGTCTCTCCCCGCCGCGTCAATAGACGTAAAAATCGAAGAGGAGGACGCTGAAGACGATGAGGCAGGAGAACCAGAGGCCAGCTTGCCAAGAAGCAGCTTCAACATATCATCATGGCCCGCCGCGGCGGCCACGTGGAGCGCGTCGGACCCGGCAGGCGTCGCGCCGTTGGCGAGCAGGAGCTCCGCGATGAGGCACTCGCCGGAGGCGGCGGCTATCTCGAGCGGCGTCCGTCCGCGGCTCGGCTTGTCAGCGTCCGCGCCGTACTCGAGGAGCAGCTGCACAATGTCAGCTCGGCCGAGGCCGACGGCGAGGTCAAGCAGCGTGCGTCCGGACTCGTCGGCCGCATCCGCTGCGCGCCACTCGGGGTCGCTGCGGTCGAGCATCTCCCTGAGGGCCTCCACCGCGCCGGCCACCACCAACCGTGCGGCCACGGACGCGCCCACGAAGCTCGCCCTGATTCCGCTGTCCACGAACACCTGCTTCTTCCTCGCGGAGAACCACTCCGGGTTGACCGAGTCCAGTGCAGTCACGGGCTCCTTCACGGCCGCGCCGGGCGCCACCACGCTATGCAGCAAGAACGCGTCCTCGCCGCGGCTCCCTCCTCCACCACCACCACCACTCGGACTATCTGGCGTCGCCGCCAGGTACACCACCTCCACGGTGACCGCGGCGAGCGGCGCCAGGATCCCCGTGTGCGGCCGCACGGTGAAGCGCCCCCTCACCGCCGGCTGCAGCCAGAACGCCACCGGCATGGTGTGCATCGCGTTCCGCAGCGTGAGCTCCCCTCTCGCCTGCCTCCCGGGCTCCACACGGATCATGACCTCGCTCGACGGCTCCGGAATCACCAACCGGTCCATCTCCTCCTCGATTCCTTGACCTATCAAAACTCAAAGCCTTTTGCTCTTCTTTCTCGCGCTCCTGGAACAACTAGACCTTGTCCGAGTTCTTGGTTGAGCTAGAGGTGGAAGAAGCAGCCATCAAGAGGAGTGGCACAAGGGAACGGGCCTTATGTACTGCTAGCAAAGCGTACGGCTCGGCCGGCGCGCCGTGGACGCGTGCCACATGGGGGTTGGGGTGTGAAGAACAAGGAGGACTTGTTCTATGCGGTGGCAGCTCCGAGTTTTTCTTAATGGCGAGTTTGGCGTCAGGTGGTGGTAGGGTTTATTCCGGAGGGCAATGGAGATCGACCGCGGTGGCGCCTAGCGGCGGCAGCTTCCTGGTTGCATCGCCTGTCGCTGTTGGACTCGCCATTGTAGGTGATAAACAAATGGATCAATGATATGAACAAGGCAGAGGTGATTGGGTGGATGCATGGATGATCATTTTCATTTTGACCATAGTTTATACTTAGCGATAGTAGAAATTGAAGGGGAAAGCATTTTGACAGCAAGAATAGTTTGGTTAAATGCGACTTTAGCTACTGTACGTGGCATATTCCATTCGTTCCAAATGTTGGGTCTGACATTTAGGAAAATTTTCCAGCATGCTGATCTCTGGACGAAAGACTTGGCAAGCAACTGTTGCTCAGTTTCTCAGTCCGAAAGTTTTAAAAGAGCCTGTATATTGTAGTCTTCTCTGGAGTTATTTTTTATGGAATGAAATAAAATTATTTTTACAGCAGTGGTCATGCTCGAAATAAGTGTTCCTAATTTCATTTTCAGCTAACTGCATCATATGCTCGAGAAAACATAATCAAACTCAATTTTATGCTATGAACCAATCTACAATGAGATTTTCAGTAACTGATGATGACCATTACATTGTGAATTCGTGATTCTATATTTAGCTCTTCACTATCACAAGAAGTATGAAACTTAGAATAATCAGGTTTCTGCTAACAAAGTTATCTGCTAAATACTGGAAAACGAGTTCTGACTAACGGAGAAACAAACCATGAGAGACTCCACATTGAAATGTAGTACTTGGTTTCAGTGGTGCCGTCACCTCTGACGCATCGGCTGGACTACTAGATCTTGTTTTCTACACAGAAAATGACATCAAAATTGACAAAATGTTCATCCTTTTCATTTCACGAAGACTTCCACATAGGACATTACATTGAATCTTAAACAAACCATCGCATTTGTCATACTAACAACCACTCTGTCAGCATAGACAGGTGAAACTTTTGGTTCTAGTCGGCGTTTACGGATTCTCTAATATTTGTGAAACTGCTAGGCTAGTTCTGGCGTCACCAACTTTGATCGGCAGCGCGGACGACAGATTTGGTGGCTGAGTAATTTCAGCAGCATACAGTCCCATTGTATACGTTTACAAGGTGAAGTTGTTGGATTTTACGCGCCATTTCATGGTGATCGATCGGTGGTCCATCTGGCTTCAAATCTTTGGTGCCAGGTAAGTATAATGTTCTCCATCACTACTAAACACATTGCAAAGTCTCCATTGACAACATGCTCTCAAGAAAATTACATTGTTTGGCTTACTCTTTACTTGTAAATAGTAAATGGTTTTCTCTCTGTCTTGTAATCTAGGAGGCATATCGCCATGAACTTGTCACACACAAGCTTGGTAATCAGAAAATAATTCATTCAATAGATCTGCAAAAATATTGGCTTACTTTGTACATTTTTCTGACATGAGCACCTGACAGAAGATAAAACGAGGACTTACTTTGTACTACATTTTTCTGACCTGCTTGTTTATTCACACATATATGACGAATTTCAAAGCTGACCTTTTTCTTTAAAATACCCTACTTCCAAGTTGACTTAACTAATGAGTTATTGAGTTCCTTTTTTTTAGAACGAATCCCTATGCTTTGTACAGATCACAATCCTGATAGACTTATTCAGAGAAGCAGTATGTGCTAATGGAAGCCAGTGTGATACAGCCACATGAAAGTTTACAGTCATAGCTAAAGAACTCCAGCACACAAAACTATGGCTTGGTTCGTGAGAGGCAGCTTGTTACCACACATACAGACTTTTTTTTTTATGGAACAGGAGGGCAAAAGCCCTATTGATTATATATTAATAAAAGAGTTAAAAAAGATTTACATAAAAAAGAAACAAAAGAAGCAAAAACAGCAAGATGCTGAAAAATTACAAGGACATCAACCACTCCTCAATGGAAGGAAAATATTTTTTTCTTGGCCCTATGAAGTAGGAGATTAAACTCATGCTTGAACTTGTTCATGCAACGATCTTCTGTTGGGTCAACATTATTGAACATCCAATCATTCCTCGTTGTCCAAATACTCCAGGTCATAAGAATGATTATCTTCATGAAGAAAGGGACTGAGAGATGTCTTCTGATAGATTTAAACATCTGCAACCCTGACAATCTGGGATGAATGTGAATACCAATAGCACTCCAGCACCTTCTAGCAAAATTGCAATATAGAAAGAGATGATCTTGAGTTTCTTCTCTTTGCAAAATGCATAATTCACACACATAAGAATCTAAGACCATATTTCTCCTTCGCAGCATATTGCGAGTATTAACTCTGTATTTTAAGATGAGCCAGAAAAAAACCTTATGTTTGAGCTGACAAGAGGAATCCCAAAGCCAATTATAGATGGAAGGCAAAGGCAAGTGCCCAATCATTTGTTTATAAGCCTTAACAGATGAGTAGTGTATGGAACCCCAGATATAACTCCATTCATCAAACTCCAAAGAGACGGGGACCTGGCTCCACTATTGATGCAAAGTGAGGAATTGATCATAAGCTTTCTGAGACAGTGGTAAATGAAAGTGTTCATGTAACTCTTGAATGTTGATAAGAGTGTTAACTGTAATCATCTGATTCTGAGCAAAGGCGAACAATTCTGGAAAAACTTGGGACCTAATTTGGTCATTCCAGAGATCAATCCAAAAGAAAACTGTATTACCATCCTTAACTCTCGCTTCTGAGAAGCCTTTGAAAGTATCTAGCAGTTTTAGAATGTCCTTCCACCAGAAAGAACCTCTCTTTCTTAAGCCAGGCAGATTCCCATTTATATAATATTTCTCCCATAAGAGATTAACCCAAGGGAGATCCTTTCTGTTAAAAAACTTATGAAGATTCTTCATGAGTAAAGCCAGGGGCGAAGCCAGTGGATAAGCTCGCTGGGGTCAGCAGGCCTAGCTGATGGGGTCAAAACGCTTGCTAAACCATGATAAACAGAGATTTTTCACAGGTTTTGCCGGGATTTGTTGGGGTCAGCTGACCCCGACGGCTGAACGTGGCATCGCCCCTGAGCAAAGCATCATTTTGTATTCTGAGGTTTATAACACCCAAGCCTCCCTCTCGTTTGGGCCGAGTAACCTTAGACCAGGCTACTTGAGCTGGTTTTTTATTGTTTAAATCTGAACCCCGCAAAGACAATGCTTTCTATAATTATCACATTGCTCGATTACTTTTGCATGAAGCTTGAGGGTACACATGTAGAACGTTGGCAACGCTGAGAGAACAGAGTTGACCATCTGGAGTTTCCCCCCTTGGCTTAGGAAAACAGAGCAACTGACAAGCCTTCTTTCTATATGCTGAACAAGAGGAAGGCAGTTCTCCACACTAGGTTTATGAAGCCCAAGAGGTAGACCCCAATAGGTAAAAGGCAAACGCACACTGACATTGATATCAAAACTACTCTGGCTCCAGACACATGGAGAGTCGTCATTGCTTCTCTGTTCATCTCACGCTGTCCCGATCCTGGTATGCTCTGTGCTTTCGAAGGGGCACCATGAACTGGAGAGGAGGAACATTCCTTTTACGTCTGTACTGTCCCAATACTGGCATGCCTTTCAGCTGTTCGCACCTTGCTGCTCATCAAGTCATCAGTTGCAGCTTGGCACTACAGCTGAGAATGGGGGGTGTACATCGATCTGCACGTCTCTGTTCTATAGTGTTTCCTCCTTATCATTTTGTATCCAGTTTAAACTACAGTTTCGTCATTGGATAGCAGAGCGATCAGACTGACCTAAACTACATCAGTATGATCACTCTGCTATCCAGTGCCCACACTGATTGAAAGGATAATTGTTGAGGATCTTAGTTGAAGGACAGTGCTGATCAGCTGATAGCAAGACTCTTTTCCTCCAATAGAAAAAATAGCAAGGGACTGGCTTGGTTCAAATTGTTGGACTATCAGATCTCGTTGTCTCCTACAAAATGGCATGATAAAAGACAAAAATGTTTGTCGCTCTAAGAAATTTTCTGTACAGGACAACAGAGTGAATAAAACGCCTTGCTTGTTAATTTGACAGGTCATATGCAATTGCTTGTCTTTAATGTCTGCAGACAATTTTCTAAGACATAATAAAAGAGCTAAAACATTGCTAATGCCATCATTATTTGATGCTCAGGAAGACCATCATGCTCAATTTTGTCTTGTCTTCTCTCGGTGGTGCATTGCAGGGCCAAGTTATTTGATTGTTATAAAGTTCATGCATGTCTATCCATTCATCTGGCCTCTAATCTTTTGTACCATTTGTTCAATATTTTGTTTGTCAGTATTAGCTGCAGATTTTGGAGCACCATGCTTGGATAAGAATCATGTGGCAGAGGTGCTTGTTTCTTTCTGTTCAGATTTGCTACAATGTCTCAGAGAGCAACAAAGCAAGGGACCGTTGTTCAGGGATTGACTGAGAGGAAATGGGTAGGGGATATTGCAGGATGCCTTACAGTTCAAGTGCTAACTGAATACCTTCAACCATGGAGCATGGTTGATCAGTTGATGCTGCAACAGGACACCCCTGATTGCCACAGATGGAAGCTCACACATATTTTTGTCGGTTCGATCAGGTTTGCACCTTGGAAGCACATATGGAACAGTTGGGCTTCCTAAATTGTAAGTTCCTTTTATGGTTGGCTGGTAACAACCGTTGTTGGACTACTGATCGGCTTGGAAAGCGTGAATTACCAAACTCTTCTGCCTGCCCTCTTTGTGATCAAGTGGAAGAAACAATTCAGCATCTCCTTGTATCTTGTGTCTTTCCTCACCAAGTTTGGACAACAATTCTACAGCGGTTGGGGCTGAATGCAGTGGCTCTGCAACCAACAGCAGCATATTTGTCAGGCTCATGGTGCTCAGCCCTCAAAACAATCCCCCAAGCATATCGGAAATGTTTCAACTCACTAATCATCTTGGTAAAGTGGGAGATTTGGAAGCATCAGAACGACTGTGTTTTCATTTCAGGCACCCTAAACGTTTCAGGTGTCTTAAAAACAATAGGAAATGAGGCGGGCTTGTGGTGTGCACCTAGAGCAAAAGCACTCCAGGCATTTCCTGTGGGATCGCTCGATAGGGGCCCTAACCAGAATTAGAAGCATGTCGTCTTTCTATTAGAGTGTTAGAGTTACACTTGTAAGATTTAATTCTGCATGTTACAGGAAGGGATCATTTGGTCCTCTCCTATATACTCTTTATTCTCTTTTCTTAATGAAATGAAACGCAAACCTTCTGTGTGTTAGAGATAGGTGATCTGCTCCTGTAGCTTCTCATTTTTATCAACCATATGCTCAAATTTGTCCTGAACTTAGAAAAACTGAATAAGTAGTATATCCATTGTTTCAAAGAGATTGCAAAAAAGAGAACAATAGGCAGAGAACAGGTAGACTCCAGTATGTATCTCATATCAGGTGCCGGCTGTATGCCTGTATCCATAGTTTCACAGAATTTTTTTTTTGTGAACAAATAGTTTCACAGAAACTTGCAAAATTAACATAAGAACATGCAGAAAACAGATGCTTGTTCAAAATAGAACAATACAATGACACTTGTACATGCGTGCCTGGAGATACACATTGAAGGGCAACACAGTTCACCATTCATCTGAACCACATTCTTTTAGAGTCCTAAACATAAAAACAAGATTGTTCATTGAAATGCAGCAAGAAAGGTTAAGTACATGCTGCACTGTAAAAGTGTAAAGCATTGCAGGACGTGAAACAGATTCAGTAACGTGCATCACTTGAGTCAAACTGAAAAACATGATTTACCAGTTTTCATATTGCTTGAAATTAACTGCAAGATGTTATCAAGTGGAGTTTAACTAGGAATTTGGAATCCAGTTACTTCGCAAAGTAGTAACAAATCAGATCACAAGTTTAATTACGAATCTGAAATTAAAATCAATCTGCAAGCAAAGAACATAGACTACAGACGAAGAAACGAACTGCGACACATTCAGCGATGCTCGTATGAACTATGATATAGAGCTTCATTAAGTCGATAATTTCCTGTTTACGTCACAACATGCAACAGATTCTTACATTACACGATCTACTAGTATTCTTGAGAACAATAAGATTGTTAATCTACATGCACGCCGCGTGCGAGTTCTTGCAAGACGATGGCCTTCTTGGTAAATCACGCACAGTCCAGTTGCTGCCTCTTGGCTCGCGCAGCAACCTTCAGCTGCGCCTTCGTCTTTCTGGGCAAGGGCAACGTCGATGCCACGTCCCTCTTGATGGGCAGCTCCATCGCGTCGACGCCCGCGAACCAAGGAAGCTTGAGCGCGGCCGCCGCCGTAAGCCGGTTCTCTGGATTGCATGCTAGGAGGCCGCTCAGGACCTCGAATCCTTGCTCCGACAGCATCTTCTCGGGGAAGAGGTCGCGCAGGCGGTTGTGCTTCTGCACGTCGATCTCCGGAAGCACAGTGGTGGCGAACGCCATGGACGAGAACCCTGGCCATGTCTCGTCATCGGGCACGCCGAGCACGTGGAAGATGGCGCAGAGCTGCCAGTCCTCGTCGAACCCCTGGAACGGCGCGCTCCCCTTGACGATCGTCGCCATGACGCAGCCGAGCGACCAGGTGTCGACGCGCGCGTCGTAGTCGGGCACGTCCAGCAGCATCTCGGGAGCCTGGTACCAGATCGTCCCGGCGGGCTCGTACGGCGGCGGATCGGAGGTGGACATGGCGAGCCCGAAGTCACATATCTTGACAACGCTTTGGTCCTCGGCTACGAGGATGTTTTGTGGCTTTATGTCCCGATGGATGATGCCGCGCCTGTGCATCTCGGCGGCGGCCGTCAGCAGTTGCCACATCACGGCGCGTAGCGTGGACTCCTCGAGCTGCGCCGAGCCACCGCCGCGCGGCTTGTGAAGGAAGTTGGCGATGCTGGGGCCGACATATTCCATCACGAGGCTGAGGTTGTTGGTGGCCGGATCGCGGACGACGCCGTGGTAGCCGACGACGAAAGGGATCCCGCCGCACGCCTCAAGGAAGCGTGCCTCCTCCTTCAGCTCCTTCTCTGGGTCGCCATCGGCCGCAGTGATGTGCTTGATCGCGACGGTCTTGCCGGTGACACGGTGCCGCGCCTTGACCACGGCGCCATAGCTGCCCTTGCCGAGGAAGCACGCCTCCTCCTCGTACTGGTTGGCGTTACCGGCGACGATGCGCCTGATCTTGCGGGTTGTCGTCGCTTCTGCGACGGCAGCGGACGCTGGGCGCTTCATCTTGATGCAATCTCCTCCTCGTAGGTATGCTGGTGGAAACAGTGGAAGAAAGGATGACGAGAATACGAGATGAGTTGCTCTGGGGTTCCCCTGCCCTTTTATGCAGCGGCCGATGGAGGCTCTTCGTCGATCTCAAATGAAATTCAGTTAGCTTGCGTGTGCGATTTCGAGGCAGAGGCGCGAAACTACCTCGTACTCCCTCCGGTTAGCCGAACGAAGATGGGAGAGTGCTTTTTTTACAGTCAAGATAAGCAAAATATTAATTTAAGAAAATAATATATTAATTTTAAATTTTGAAGTTTTCTTTTTTCACCATAAATTAACGGATGGATGGCAGCGGCTGTGGCAGAACCGCCCCAAAGCACTGGACGGCTCGCTTAAGATCGATCTCGGATGATATTGAACAGCAATATCTAAATAGTACAACATGAGTGATAATATAAAATAGAAAACCGATTAAAATCTCACAATAAAGTTCAAGTGATCTTAAAAAAGATAACCTTAAAATTAAAACACAGCGGAAGCGATACAGAAATAATACGACAGTTTTCTAATGTGAAACATATCTTACTCTAATACAGGCTTCATTCCTCGCGACCTAGAGTAGGTGAAGAAAAAACCTAGTCAACGGACCCGTCCGCAAGGGATTCTCCTTCTCACACCACTTTGCCGCAGCAGTCACACTAGCTATAAAGAGAAAAAGGTAAAACACAACAAAAAGTATAACAATAAACCGTGAATACTAATTACTCAACAAAACATACCCGTCAAAAATAATCAACTACAGCCGACTCCTAAGCATGAGAGGCTGACTCACAGGTATGGCCATTTGCATAAACATAGCACTATCAGTGCATCCTTATTTTTAACTTTTAGTGACAATTTCAGTTCACAGAATATAAATTTAATTTACACTATAAACTATAGCAAGCAGAGTTGTCAAGCAATTACATATAACTAAACAAACATTTTATTATTATTAGTCCAGTTATTACTACGACATGACGCAGTGAACAAGTGGTACTCATTACTGTGAGGGGCAGCAATTATAATCGATTTACACCAACTGTGAAAACCCGAAGTACACGACACGTACGCGCTTACCTAAAACCATACGTGGCCACTTTTCGCTCAACCCAAGTCCTCTATACGATCACCACGAAAGACATATCTATGGTTAGACACAATGCTCTCCTCAGCCACCGTCAAAAGAGGGGTGGTGGTCGTCTAACCACTACGACGTTTTGCTACATCAGTTTTCTGGGTTTCAGGTCCTCAGTATGTAATCGGTACATTCAAACTTGCTCAACAGGGTCACACTCAAATCGGTCTTTAATCGATACAGACAGGGCTACTACACTCCGACCATGAGTTCACACGAGAAACATGCCTTCATGCCAACCTAAACCCTATCCGATCTCAAGTTTATCCATAATAAAGGTAACTAGATAACAACCTATAACACGCGAGTGAGGTTTCTCATTTACTCGACCTCTACCGCTAGCTATGACTTACCTTAGCTCTGCATCGAGTTACCTGTTCTAATATACACTCAATAGAGTAAGTGACACTATCATGTATCATGGGGTTCCAAACAACTCATGCAACTTAATACACAATACATTAACTATACAATACATGGTGATAAAATAAAAAGATTTAAAATAGGGTTAATGCACTGGGTTTGCCTTCGGTTTGCTGAGAGTTAGCACAAATAATCGGAAGATCTTCAGCGACGGATGTATCCGAAGCAGCTAGAGCAAGTTGGCCTTCCGCGTCGTTTCCTAAGTACATGAATAATAAGTAGGCGTTTAGTTATGCTCCTAATATCATTTTAATGTTTTAACATGTCATCGCATGTGATGATAAGTTCACATGCGATGGAATGCTTATGAATGCATATGAAAAAAGTGTTATGCGAATGCCTCCATGCGAAATGAGTTTATTAAATGAACGCGCTATCTGTAATTAAATGGCAAGGTTCTGATTTATACCTAAAATAATGAATTTCTATATTATACTAAATGGGTCATAATAGGGAAATTACTTCTAAACTTCCTTAATATGGTTCTTGAAGGTATAAACTACAATTTTAGTTGCTCATAATATTAATAGGGTTATAAGCTAATTTTTGAACAAGTTATATAATTTATTATTAACCCATGAATTTATAATGAATTAATCCCTAGCTAAGAGTAAATAATTATTTATAAATAATCTATAGGCACATAAATTCTAATAAATTCTAAGATGATATAAATTAATTATTAGAGGCTAAATATAAAATTTGTACAATTTCATCATGCATGAAAGTGATGATATGCATGTATGTATAATGCACCTTATTTAATTAACAGAATAATTCAAATGCAGAAAATGCAAATTTTATAGATCTAAAATATTCTACATGATGAGAGTATTCCAATGATATATTATTTGTAATTTTTGGAGGTAGGATGAAGTTTCTGTGGTTTTTGCAATATTTAATGAATTTCTGGCAATATTAAAATGGGATTTTCGAATTTCCCAACAAACCCCATCATGTGGGGCCACGTGGCGGCAGCCTAGGAAAGGCCTCACGGGCGGCTACACGGCTAGGCCGCATGGGGTCGAATCTCAGCCGCAGCCGATCTGGGGCGGGGCCAAGCCGGCCGCGCCAGAAATGGCGATAGGCTACCGGCGCCGGCGGCGCGCCCGCAGGAGTTCGGCTCCGGGCGGCGGAGCTCAGAGGGATCGGCCCCAAAATGACCCCCGTGACTAGGAGAACACGATGAGGTGGTGACCGAAGTGCGGGACCAACGGGAGCGACGCCGGCGACGAGGGACGACGCGGTGGCGGCTTCGGTAGCGGCGTACGGGTGCGTTCATTCACGGAACTAGGATATTTCTGCGCGGAGAGCTTCAGGGCGACAAGTAGATGGCCGGCATCGAGGTTGTCGTCGACGAGGAGAGGCAGAAAGTGGTCGTCGGCGTGGAGCACCACGGCTTCCATGTCAACCCGGCAACGGCTCCCAAAATTCCTTCACATCCGGCCGTGGAAGTAGTCGATTTCTAGTCCAAGGAACACATATAGGTAGTGAACTGCAATATTTCGAAAGGAATTGAAGGGATTTTACCGAAAGGGCGCCGGATTGGGACAAGATTCGGCCGGTGGTTCGAAGGACAGGAATTTGGGGAAATCCCCAAATCCTTCGAGCTCGGCGCGCCCCTGGCAGGGATGTGAACCGCGGAGGCGTGAGGGTGAGGAGGCGCGCGTCGCGCAGGAATGTGGGACGCGGAGCAGCTTGGAGACGCGGCTCACCGGCGGTGGCCACGTTCAGTCGGATGGAGGTGGGCGAAACAGAGCAAATGACAGAGTGAGAGTGAGAAGAGGATGAAGAGGAGGAAGCCGGACGGGGTGACTGATAGAGGACACGAGTCGGGGCGGGGGCACGTTGCCGGCCTGCATGTGCGCCGCGCGGGGCGCATGCTGGCACAGGCTGATTGGGGGAGGAGGAGGATGAAGCTGACAGGTGGGCACCAACTGCCAGGGACAGCTTAGAGCTTAGGCGTTTTGCGCACAGAAAGGAACAAGCAGACAATCTCGAAATGAGTTGAAATTTAGTAGAACACTTCTTCAACATGTGGTCTACAAGATAATAAACATGCACATGTTCTTACAAGTAAGATGAAAGATATAAAAATTCAAATAAAGTTACTTGATAAGAAAACATAGAAAAATCTGATGAAAGCAGATCAATTAATCAACTTTTGAGGTCTTAAGAAAATATCTCCTGAGCTCTGATGTGAACAAAACTTGGTGGAGATATTCTTGACAAGGTCTTCTATCATCCTACTGACATGTACAGTAGTTTCACGAGGAATTGAAAGATATTAAATTTCAAAACTGGTTAACCGATAAATAGACTTCTCAGGTAACCAACTTCTAAGCTTTGGAAGAATGACCTCCCGATCTCCTAACAATTTGAAACTTTGAAGATTGATAGAACAGAGATAGATGAACAACTTTTGTTTTGGAATAAATTTCGAAATTGAAATAGATTGAACTCTATGGAAATTTGATTCAGCTAAGTGTTTAGAAACTCAATTTCATTTGGGCCCTTGGGAATCGGATGAGTCATTAACTTCCACTATTCCTCAACCTAAGATCAATATGAGTCCCAAATTTTGAACACATTTGTGGTTAAAATTTTTAACATCCATCTTGATTTCAAATTAAATTCAAATTTGAATTATCAACATGAATTTCTTGACTCTCTTTAAAACTTGAATTTATCTTTCGAATTCTTTCTAAAAATTTCCAATTTCTGGACTTTGAAAGATGTGGAATTTTACAGTGGCGAGAAGAGATTCGCCGGATGATCTGAAATAAATTTATTTTTTTTCCAACAACTTTATTTAGATTTTATATATTTGTTCTGGATAGTTATATTTTGTTAATCAACAATAGTCCTTGTAGGCTCAAGATCCGGAAGAGGTTGTCCGTAAATTATAAAAAGGAAAAACTCTAGGTGCATTTTGCCGTCTGCACGTAGTTTTAACTCATTTCGGTTGAGGATGTTTTACAAGGTGCATGCAAAAAAGAAAAATTTGTGTTTTTTAAGAAGTAGAGATAAAAAAAATATTTCAAAATAATGTATGTATATTTTTATGAAAGTATTTTAAAACAAGTTTAATCAAAATTTTTAAAATTTAAAAGTTTTAAATTATTTTATAAATTAAATTTCCAATGTTGACCTAAGTTTTATCAAAAAGTCTAGAATTATGATACCAGAGCCACTATAATATACTCCCTCTGTTCACTTTTTAACTTTTCGAAATCAATATTTAACCATTCATCTTATTCCATAAAATTATAAAAAAAATATAAAACAAACAAGTCAAGATTAAAGTATTTTCCATACTAATAAATTATTTCTCAATAAAATTAATAATAGTCCCATAATTTTTTGAATAAGATGAAAAGTTAAAGGTCGATGTCTGAAGATGTAAAACGATACTTAGGCCATGTTGTGAACCAGACAGATTATGATACTCTGGATTATATAACAATAGTGATTCCAAACATATCGATTTTTTTAATTATAAAAACTGAAAACACAGATTATAATAAACTCATTATGCCTAAAAATTGATTACGCATAACGAAAGATAATTTTTCCTTTATAGACTAATTATTGCGAAAGTTACCATCATCCTCAATGACCTCTATTCGGATTCGACTCTTATTCAGACTAATTTATTGTATTCCATAAATTTATATCTCACCTTTGAGATACCGCAGTTCAATCCTCTTTCTCAAATACCTGTGAATATTGATGTCATTGACTTTGGCCATACGGCGGATGCGCTACCTAAGCAACCATTTTTTTAAACAAAATAAAGGGTAAATAAGTCATTAGTCATAAAAAAACTAGATAAATACTCCTTCCAAGCCCATCACTTTTGACATTTTGGAGAACGACACGGTTTGCAAAAATGCAATTTTTACTTTATTTTAATTTTTATAAGCTTTTAAATTAAAAGTGCCATACGTATACTTTTATTTAAGAGTTTTTTTTCAGACAAATCTATTTATATAATTTTCACATTTTTCAAACTTAACCATTTTAAAGTTATTTGTAATTTATGTTTCCAATGTTTGAACAAAGTCTTGTCCAAAATGTCAAGAATTATGATACCGTCGGGAGTAGTTTTTATAATAATCTGGCCTCCAAAGTTTGGAACCAGCATAAATTATTAATAAACTAGATTATAGATATAGTTTTTATAAAGTTGTTTATAAACATAATTTTGGTAGTGGTGTTTGGAGACCAGGTTATATAAACTGGATTTTTAGCTTTTTTCTCTAAAGACCTATTTACCCTTCAATTATTTAAATATTATTTTTGTTCCTGCTAATTTGTTCTGTCTGCGCGTGAGTTAAGTGCTCGATTTTTTAGATAGCTACATCACGTAATGGCTTCTCACATCGTCATGTGGTCAGTTAAGAACCATTATTTTTTTAATTTCTTCCCACAACGTCATGTGATATTCGAAACACTCAAATTGTTGATACAAATACAATAATTGAACGATCAAAAGAATATTAAATACTTCCTTCATTCTAATAGAAGCTTATTTCTAGATTTTATTGACTACAATTTGACCAATAATTTCTAAAGATTTGGTTATATTTAAAAAACTAGTATTTGTACTTTTATATTCATAAAAAATGCTTTCATAATATATATAATTTATATTATTAAAATTAATTAAATTTATCAAAATCATTGATCAACATTATAGTATGTAATATTCTCATATTAATTTTAAAAGTAGCGTTTTGAGTCTTGGACCATTGGTGTTTAGGGCTGCAGATAAGCCTGTTTTGAGATTGGGAGATTGTTGTTGGAGCCTTGGAGGTAGGAGATATAAGTGGATGCGGTGGTAAATTTTTGTAATTATCTGCAACTAACAAAAGATAGTGTATCTTTATAAGTCATAATCAAATTTTAGCTGGGATAGGCGAGATTATAAATATATAATTTGGGGTTTAGTTTTTATAATTAGACAATAAATTGGTATATTTGGAACTAACCGAGATTTTATAATTTGGGTGGTTCTAAATAGAGTCTATGTTTATAAACTAAATTATGTAAACTAACTTCATAATTCAGATTATAATAACATCTTTTGGTTTCAAACACAACCTTATTTTGAGATGAGGGAGCAAAAATTAGTAACATATACGGGTCTGTGAATTCAGTCAAAAATCATGGAGTACTGATTCAATGGTAAATCATGGAGCCGCCTCCGCCAATTCGACTTCCGATTGCCAAAAGCGGATGGGAGTGTTGAGCGTCCATGTGCGATTCGGAAACGTACAATATCGATACAATAAATACGGGTCTGTTTGAACCCCACCGATACGTACGACCATCGACAGCTCTGGCGTTCAACCACCAGCCCGGCGACGTCTTCCTCCGCCGCAGGGTCGCCGACGAGATGCACGACCGCGTCTGCAGCGGCGCCGCCGAAGACGCCAATCTTCCTCCGCCGCAGGGTCGCCAACGAGATGCACGACCGCGTCTGCAGCGGCGCCGCCGAAGACGCCAACATCGGGCCGCGGAAGGCCAATAAGCTCCCGCGCCTGGAGCCAGATACGGAGGTGCTGGCGATGTCCGGGACTTCTGGTCCACCACGACACGCCCCACCGACGGCGGGAGTGGCGGTGACGAGCGAGAGGGGCCCCATCGCCGCCGTCGGCAACGCCGAGGAGTACGCGGAGGCGTGCCACTGCCACCTCGGCGTGGACTCGTTCGGCTTCGTCGTCAAGGCACGCCACCGAGCCACGCGCAGGATCGTCGCCATCAAGCACATCGTACCAGAGGAGGATAGAGACAGCGAGGAGGATCTGCTCCGGGAGGCGCGGTTCCTCGAGGCGTGCGACGGAGTCCCGCTCGTCGTCCGCTTCTCCAGACCCCCGACTCCAAGGGCCCCTGCCCAATTAATCTCACATGAGTAGTGTACAAAATTAATATAGTAATAACTCAATATAATAATTAATTAATTAATTTAATATAGTAATAACAAAAAGCAAATAGTATTTTACAGTTTTTTTCTTAGAAAATGAGTATACATATCACATATAATATTTGTTATACATAGCGCATAAGCGAGTAGGCGCGCGCTATATATATATATATATATATTCTCTGACTTCTCTGTATCTTTTTACTCGAGGATTGAAAATAAATTAGTGAATAAGATTAAAATCAATACCATCGTCAATGATGTCTTTCTAAAAAAATTTTAATTTGTAGTTTTGCACCGGGCCTAAAATCTCAGGACGGGCCCTGATATCAAGCCCACGAACGTCCTCATCGCCAACGCAGTGAACGAACCGTGGGACGTCAGGCTCTGCGACT
The DNA here is from genome assembly GCA_001602275.1 of Zoysia japonica. Taxonomy (NCBI): domain Eukaryota; kingdom Viridiplantae; phylum Streptophyta; class Magnoliopsida; order Poales; family Poaceae; genus Zoysia; species Zoysia japonica. The sequence continues at coordinate 3,227,238 of BCLF01000019.1, read as the reverse complement.
TCGGCCTCGACATGTCCACGTCCGAGCCGCCGCCGTACGATCCGGACGGCACGATAGGGTACCGGGCCCCCGAGATCCTGCTGGAGCAGCCTGAGTACGACACGCGCGTGGACGTCTGGTCCCTGGGCTGCGTCATGGCGGAGCTCACCACTGGAAGCATGCTGTTCGACAGTGGCAGCGATGACCCGGATGAGGAGCTCGAACTCCTCGCGGTCCTCCGCGTGCTCGGCGTGCCGGACGAGGACGCGTGGCCTGGGTTCTTGGACACGCCGTTCGCCAGTTATCGGAAGGACGAGCTGAACCTGCAGCAACCCAACGTGCTGCACGAGCTGATCCCCGAGAAGATGCTGTCTAACCAAGGGTTCGAGGTGCTGAGCGGCCTCCTCATCTGCAACCCCGAGAAGCGGCTCACGGCGGCCGCCGCGCTCAAGCTCCCATGGTTCGCCGATGAGGAAGCGCGGGAGTTGCTGACTAAGAAATCAGAAGCGGCATCGGCGTGCATGCCCACGGCGGAGTAGGTACATCCAGAGTAGATAGTCCATTATGCTGTAAGGAGTAAGAGGAGCAGAGTCTCGTTTATGTGTTCATGGCTGAAGGAAGAGTGAATACAGTTCAAATGTGGCACTAGTTAGGGCCTTTTGGCACAGCTCCAACTCTCGTGATTCTTGTGCAGAATCAGAGCTGCCAAATGTTGTTTTTTAGAAAAAATGATTTTTGTTTGATTCTGTGAAGTGATTCTCTGAAATAAATTAAAGAGCTGAGAGCTAAAAAAAAATAGCTTCTCCTGATTATGTGAAGTGATTCTCTGTTCTGATTCTAAGAGATTATTCTACAGAATCAAAGTGAATCATTTTTAGCTCCAGAATCACTTCACACACAAGAGAATCAAGAGTGAATCCGAAGAATCATGAGCTGTGAGCTCTACCAAAAAGGCCCTTAATCTTAGCAGCAATATATGGCTAATTTTATTGCATTCGGCTTGTTAGGTTGGTTACCTTCTTCTGTAAAAGGATTCAACTGCTCTTATTGCATCAGATTGTTAACGACCAACGCAGCTGACTGATCTTGTCATGTACTCTTTCCGTTCTTAAATTGATGTCGTCGTTGATTTTTACAATCAACTTTGACCATTTGTCTTATTAAAAAAATTTGCTCGAATGTATAAATTTTTAAGTTGTGATTCAAATAACTTTAATGATAAATCAAATTATATTAAAATATATAAAATTTATTAAAAAAATTTAAATAAAACGAATGGTCAAAGTTGAATTTAAAAGTCAACAGTGACATCAATTTAAGAACGGAGAGAGTATGTCATGGTATTCCCTTTCTTACTGCATGAGATTGTTAACAGCCAACACAGCTGTTCAATTGTTATGTAATGGTATTTCTTTGAGTTCACATTTCTACTGTTTATAGTAGAGACCTTTTAAAAGAGTGATTTTAAAATAGACCTAAATAAATATGGATCGTTCATTTGCGTTAATGTCAAAGGTTAAATTGTTCTTTTACCTCCTAGGAGGTAAAACATGTTTAATAATTCTTAATTACTAAATAATTTAATTTGAAAAGTTATCAGTGAGTTTTGGTATGTGACGGTAATCAGAGACATATTTTTTT